>OV651813.1:110751884-111351884 GCA_927349885.1 Psylliodes chrysocephalus | reverse complement strand
TACCGAGGATTTTGATACTCGGATTACCGAGGATTTTTAATTCGAATGATCCCATCACTACTAGTTTCGACTTGAGTGCGAACTGATTACAATTAATTTGTTGCGTCGCGATAATAAAAAATTAACGTAGGGACCTTGTGACTTAGTGTTTTTTAATTAGTATTATTAAATCAGAATGAGTGGGCCACCTACTTCGAGTGCAAAAAAAAGTAAGACTTACCATTATCACAGTGAGTGGGAAGAGGAATTTTTTTTCGTTATGATCAAGGACAAATGTGTGTGTCTAATTTGCAACTCAAGTGTAGCATTACCGAAAAGAACAAATGTTGAAAGGCATTTTAAAACTACACATTCCAAATACGCCACCGATTTTCCATTTGGCAGTGAAAACCGAAAGATAAAAGTACGTGAATGAAAAAGCAGCTTAAGTGCACAACAATCTTCTTTTACGAAACCAGACTCGAAATCAAAAGCTGCAACACTGGCGTCATTTGCTGTTACAGAAATATTGATAAAACTAAAGAAACCTTTCGAAGATGGAGAAATGATCAAGGAAGCCATGCAGAGAGCTGGAGAAGCACTTTTTAATGACTTTAAAAACAAAAAAGAAATTATTTCAGCATTAAATGACATTTCACTGTCACGAAACACAGTAATGCGACGCAGTGAAGCCTTAAGTGAAAATTTGGAACAATTACTTAATGAAGACTTGCAGAAATGTTGTTTCTTGTCACTACAGTTTGATGAATCCACCGATGTAACCGACATTGCTGAATTGTGCGTTTTCGTGCGTCTAGTTTTTGAAGACATGACGACAAAAGAAGAGTTATTGACGATAATTCCATTGAAGGGGCAAACCAGAGGTGAAGATATCTACAGATCTTTTAAGAGTTTTGTAGAAAAAACTGAATTTCCGATTCACAAACTAGTTGCTATCACGACAGATGGAGCACCCGCTATGCTGGGACAAAAAGTTGGATTTGTTTCATTGTGCAAATATGATGACAACATTCCAAGTTTCACCAACTATCACTGCATCATACACCAGCAAGTTCTGTGCTCTAAAATTCTCGAATCAGATGTTATTATGAAAATTGCTTTTAAAATAGTTAATTCTATTCGAGCCAGAAGTTTGCAAAGGCGTCAATTTCGAGCTCTTCTTGAAGAGACTAAAGCCGAACACTCAGACCTTTTGCTACATACAGATGTTAGGTGGCTTAGCCGTGGTGTCTTTTTGAAAAGATTTCGCCAATTACTGCCAGAAATCAAGACATTCATACAATCGAAAAGAGAAATTGTACCTGAGCTTGAAGATGAAAAATGGCTTATGAAGCTGGCGTTTCTTTGCGACATAACAGAAAAACTCAATGAGTTGAACCTGAATCTTCAAGGGAAAGACAGAACCGTCATTGTCATGATAACATTGATTAATACTTTTAAAAGTCAAATTCAAGTGCAAGTATCTCAATTAAAACGAGGCGAACTAAAAAATTATAAAAACATGGAAGAAGAATGTACGCACAATTCAAATCGGGACTTTAAAACTTTCTGTAAACAGCTGGAGAAGTTTCATGGTATTCGGCAACTTAACCGATGCTGAATCTGTTGTGGTCAAAGAAGAAATAATTAAAATGAGGAGCGACATATTTTTGAAAGCTAGAGCATCTGGTAGTACAGATTTTTGGAAACTGATTTGCAAAGAAAAGTAGCTTTATATTTGATTTCGTTTTTCGGTTCTACCTACCTTTGCGAATCAACATTTTCAACTATGAATGCAATAAAAACCAAAAATCGTTCCCGTTTAACAAACGCTCACTTAACTTCCTGTTTGCGCATCGCAGTTACTTCGTACACTCCCCAATATGATAAACTTGTGGAGAATATGCAGTGCCAAACATCCACCCAAAAACGTACAGCACAATGAAAGATGCGAATTTCGTATGTAATATTAATATAATATATAATATTTAATTAATAAATACTTACAAATTTATCACAAAAATGTTTTATTTCTCTCTTCTAAACCCTACCTTGCAGTCGACCGCAAGAAATATTTTTGAACACAAGTAGACCTAACAGGTCAAAAGTTTGGCCACCCCTGCTTAGACTGACACCACTTTTGGAGAAATTCATACCAAACTTAAAAAAAGTGATAGTGCCGGGTGACATTTTGTGTATTGACGAGACCCTTGTCCCGTTTAGGGGCCGCCTATCGTTTAGGCAGTACATAAAAAATAAAAAACACAAGTTTGCCGTCAAGTTGTATAAACTTTGCTTGAATGGAGGATTTACGTATGACCTGAAAATATATAGTGGCAATGACAAAACTGAAAATCAATCGGTTCCGGACAATGTTGTTTTTGGTTTATCTAATGACTTGTTAGATTCTGGCCGTACAATATACACGGGTAACTTTTACACTAGTACACAGTTTACTAAAAAAAGAAACATTTGGTGGGAACTTTGAGGCAGAACCGGAGGCATAATCCAAAAGAAGTGACAGAAGCAAAACTAAAAAAGGAGAGATAATTGGAAGGGAAAGTAACACTGGTCCCAGATAGCACACGACGTCCATTGGATGTCCATAATTTGTCCAAATACTGTCCTGGATGTCCATGAACTTCATGTGGATATTCATTGGACATCCGTTTTCCGTTATCCAATGGATATACCAAATCAGAAGTCCAATGGATGTCCAAAAAGTGTCCCTGATGGACATTATAAAAATGACTAACTTATAATAAATTATTATAATTCTTCTTGTATAATTTATTTACTACTAGGTTTTAATTAAAATAAATCAAATAATTTTCCTCTCCTCTTGCCTCTGTTGACAAGATAGAAAAGTAAAAGGCCACTCAGGTAAAGTCAAAGAAGAAAAGAAGAAAGAGGTTAAGAAGAAAACACAGCCATCGAATACACAGCCTATATGTAGCACATAGATGTTTATCTGGTAAGAAAATAAGTATAATTATTAATTAAATCATTTAAAAATCTAAAAATTAAAAAGCAAATCGTTTGTTTTAAACTAATATAACCAGAGGCGGCTTGTGAACAAAATTTTGGGAGTTCACAGTAGCAGAATATAGATCCCAGTACAGATATAGGTAACAAACTGTCAGTGTTTTATAAAGGTATATTATAAACTTTCTAAAACACTGATAGTTTTTTCATACATCTGGACTGATACCTATATTCTGTCACTGTGAACCACCCCACGAGCCGCCACTGAATATAACCTATCAATTATGTTTTAAACTTTATGTTTTCGATTTACATTCAAAGAATCCCTTTCTTTTAGACCTTTTGTCAAATGATGTACCTACCTATTTAAGAAAATGACTTTACTAAGAGCTAACTAATATGCTGCAAATTCGAGATGATGTCAACACAATTATTATTGTAACTAAGAGGTGAGAAAACTTTCAAAGCAGAAGAAAAGTTTCTATTTGTACTGCATGAGACGTTAGCAGAAGTAGAAGGCTATTTAGAAGATACAAATATTTTTAAAGAAGCTGTAAGTTTTACTTTTATTAAATAAAATAGAATCGTTTTGTAACGTTTAAGAAATAATGCATTGAAAGTGGTATCATAAGTTAATTCTCTTTTATGTTCACAAATACATATTTTTATTGCAATTTTAGATTCAGCCGTTACCAAAACCACATGACGAACTTATAAAAAGATAGTTTGTTTCCATAATTTCAAATACCCTTACGAAAGAAGTCACATAATATGATGGCATGAAAGTAAAATGGTAATTTAAAGAAACAATGAGCAGTTTTTTGTTTATATGTAAGTATAGGGGCAAAGTACTTACATTAGTCAATGCATATTTTCATATTAGCTAATAACATTTTATCTAAACATTTTACATTTTTAACTATCACTTTTGCCTGATCAGGCGTTTATTAAACGATTGATTTAAGACTCAATATTCGTATAAAATGTAATGTCTTTTTTTAGTTGCTGCTGAGAGTGACAATGGTGCTGCTTAAAAAGTAAGCGAAATAGTCTTAAGAAAATGGCTGGGAAGGTCAACAGAGAGGAGTGCGTATAAAACTAATACATGCTTGATATTATTTATGACAATAAAAATAAGTCCATAGTTGCAATTATTTTATTTCATATTAATATAGGTGGTGATGTCCGTCAGATGTCCATAAATTGTCCAAAAGCAATACAAAAAGAGTCTATATATGGACCTTTCATGGAGTCCAACTGGAAGTCCAGGAGTGGGACATTTGTATAGTCCAGTGGATGTCCATTGGATGTCCTTCGGTAAAATGCTGGACGTCCTTTGGACAGGCGATATGTCCATGAATGGACTTGTGCTGTCTGGGGTGTAATAGTAAGTAAATGGAAAGATAAAAAGGATGTATTGATGCTAAATACCAAACACACCCTTGAAATGGTGGACGTTTGTCAACGAGGTGGAGTAGTACAAAAGCCATCTGCGATTGTTGACTTCAATAAAAACAAGGGTTTCATAGACATTTCGGACCAACTGAAGTCCTACTCAATTGCATTACGAAAGTCTGTGAAATGGTATCGCAAGATAGCAATTGAACTTCTTTTGGGATCAGCAATAGTGAACGCCTATATAATGCATCATAAAATCACCAATCAGAAAATGTCTATCGTTTTCTTCAAAGAGGAGCTAGTCAGCAATTTCCTAGACCTTCCTAAGCTTCAAAATATTAATACGCCTACATCACGCACTCGCGATGGTCATCTTTTAGTCATTCTACAGCCCGCAGAAGATGCGTGACATGTTACGCAAATTTTTCTTCTAAAAATGAGCGAAAATTTGCACACAAAAAAATGCCTTTTTTCTTTTTCTCGCTTTAGGTGCATTCAGTGTGACAAATTTTACTGCATTGCGTGTTTTTGTAATGTTCATAACTGCAATATATACTTATCAAAAAATAAAATTAGAAGCGTCTTTTAGGTTTTGTTGTTTTTGTAATGACTTTATAATAATCTACAACAAATAAATGTCATACAGAATAATTATTTGTTTTATTCGACATAGGTCCAAAAAAAACACGGGCTAAATGCATAAAATAGTTTCCCAGGCCACCAAGAAACATACCCCATAAGCTTATACCGCTAACGAGAAGCAGTGTTGTACCACACACGCCGATATTTTATCAAAGCTTGAGAAGCAACGGTGCTTCTCACGGCCTAGGTAAATTAAAGGTCTGTGAAGCACACGTGCTTCTCATGGCAGCCAACGTGTTAAATATTATAGATTATAGAAAAAATAGACTTTATACTTTGACAACTTTCTTTGTATTATCAATTAAATATGACAATACCATGACATTGAGGAATATAGTAAGCAATAAATTTCTAACTATATTACCACAGCTTATACAATACAGCTAAAACACTCTCTTGGCGGCAACGGTTTGCGTCGATTTCGTCGCGCATCGCTTAAGCTCCGCCTTCGAAGGGAAAAGACGGTTTTGGCGTTCAGAAGTGTACTTAGGTAAGGTGTTGAGTCGTGCGTATAATTTCGTTGATTGTATAATTTCGTGGAGCCTATAATTTCGTAGATTTTGTTTGAGTTAAAGGTACTGTTATTATTTTGGTGACTCTTTAGCTGTGAGTAGAATGAATGAAAAAAAAGACATCATTCTGTTTGTGCAGTCAAAAGCTGTTTTAATAAGGGTTATACCTGCAAGAAAACATTCTTTAGTTTTCCCAAGGACCCAAACCGATAAGTACCACATTATAAGACATTTTCATTGTTAAAAATATAATTTATACAGGGTGTCCCATTAGTGCGTTATTGTTCATTATTTTGTTGTAGACACGCAAGAAAGTTTTAAATAAAAGTTATATGGATTTGAAAAATACCTACATATTTTAAAAATATCTTTGGATATACAGGGTGTCACGTTTTTGCCTGGCAAATTAAAATGTATGTTTTTTAAATGGAACACCTTGTATTTTATTTTATGATGAAATTATTAACACCCTAAATTATTGTAAAGACGAATTGCTACAGAAAATTTTTATCAGGTATGTGTGTGGTTACCTTTTAATAAAAGCCTTGCGGATCCACTCCTGCGATACCTGTCTTAAATATAACAAAGATCACGTTGAAATAGATGATTTTTCTTTTTATTGCTTTTTAAAGGCATATGATAACGCCAATTCAGATACATTTGGAAATCTGCAACTGTCAAATGATGAATTTGTAGAACTAATATTCAATATTGAAAAGATATTTCAAAATAATTTTGAAGAATTGTCTACAAAAAATAACATTTGTACCACACTTTTAGAATTAATTAACCCAATACCCTTTAGTCATCCATGCTAACGTTTTCTAAAAGAATAACTTATTTTATTGTATGTTTAATCTCAATAACTAAAAAATATACTGACAATTAGTTTGACAGAATTGTCATTTATTTAAAATTTTAAAAATAATAGCAGTCGGTTGATCAAAATATGAACGGTGATTGGCGAATTTATTTTTTTTGCAGTGTTCTCACTACCTAGAATGGATATGAAATATATTCGTTCAATTGAAGGCAATAGCATACTTTTTCGTTTTGTAATCTGTGCATGGATATTAGCCAATCTACGCACATACTACAAAACGAAAAGTATGTTATTGTGTTCAACTACGAATATATTTCATATCCATTTTAGGTAGTAAGAACACTTTAACAAAATTAAATCTACAAATCACAGTTCATATTTTGGTCACCCAACTCCTATTATTTAAATTTTTTTAAATAAGTGACAATTCTGTTAAACTAATTGTCAATATATATTTTAGTTATTGATATTAAATATACATTAAAATTTTTGTGCAGACTCGATAAATAATAGCATTTTTGTTTCTATTGTGTCCACATTTAAAAAAAATAAATTTTAATTAAACTACATGATACTAATTTAATTACGAGTATTAAAACTAAAGTCCTGAAAGTTTCGGTGAAGATGAAGACAGAGCATCTGCCTTCCACGCGAAAAGTCCGGGATCGAATCTAGGCCGAGGACTAATTAATTTTTCATGTTTATTTTATTTTATAAATTAGTCAACTTCGTAAATTATTTTAAAATTAGTTATTTTGTCTAAATAACCTAAAATAATTTTTTAAATTTGTAGATTTTCGTTAGTGGGTCGTAGAAAAAATATACTGACCATATCGAGTAGATTGTTCATATCACAATCAGACGATTGAGTTCTCCGCCTACGACGTCGTGCTCAAACTTCGTCTTTGTGTGATATGGCTATCATATCCACCCTTGTTGAACAAACTACAATTTATTTGTTTTCTTGGTTTAAGTTTTACATCAGAAATAGGAATTAAATTAATTTACTTTTCAAGTTTTCTTGTAAAAATCGATATTACTTTCTCCAAGTACAAATTTAGTACCTACCTAAAATAAGTACTTATTATGTTATATCTTGTAATATTGTAATTCAACTTTCACATTACTATAAAGTTTTAAAATTTCCTACTTCGGTATGGTCAGATAAAAATTGAATATATTATATTAATAAAAACTGTCAAAGTATAACTTCTACAAATCTGTATTTCAAATAATAAGAATACATCTAAATATAACCAATATTGTTAAAACAAAAGCACACATTCTTTATAATTCCAAAATACCATAGAGTTCCCAGACCTCAGTCGAAGCATTCGTTTATCTAGGTATAAACCCTTTGCGCGAAGAGTAACACTTGCCAGAGACACGGGGGTACCACTTGATTTGCATCCACGAGCGTGACACAATTCTTTAACAATTGAAGCCCTTGGTGTAAAATGGATCCAAGCCACAATTTGTCGTGAAGTGACTGTTTTAGCTCAAAACATTTGTTAACGAGGATTTTACTAGCCATATATAAATTATTTTACCTCTAATCCGAAAAATATGATATTTTTCGTAATATTTATATTTAAATAATTTTTTTAATTATATTTGAAAGATTTAAAACAAATTAAAAATGTAATTTCCCAAAACTTACTTAATATGGCATGTGACCAACCTTATTACGCCAAGGTTTTCAATTTTTTCAATAATAAAAAAATTGTTTAATCCGGGCCCGACTTTTCCCTTGAATCTAACAGAGATAGCACCATTCCGTCTTGCTTGATTCTCGACCGCCACATCAAAGACGCCGACACGGAGTTGTGGAGCTGTATTGTATAAGCTGTGATATTACCTTCAACCACTAGGAGGGTGATTGATTTCCGTAACACTAGATATGGACTAAATGTGGACTACAGTAGAATCGGAAATATGTGAAAAAGGCAGGAAAGAACTGCCATTTGCAAAGCCGTCTCTGTTCTTTGTTTACCGCGATATGAAGTCCAGCGCTGGCCATATAGAGACAGGCGCATTCTTTCGAGAAGCTACCAAAGAGATCGCTGCACGGCGGCTGAGTCATAGAGAAGGAGTTCCCTTTAGGTAATAAATTATTTAGGATACCAATTTCATCGAATTTGTTCAGTTTTGGTTCAAATTAATTATTTTTATTCAATGTTATTATATTTCTCTCAGTTTCTTGGTTAATTTATTAGGTTAAATGTCAGTCAACGACGGGACCCGATAATTAACAGAATCATGTGTTTTATGTCGTTCCAGTCTGGTTCCGAGTTCCAGGTAATGGTATCCCTGCAGTAAGCGATTTTAAGTGGCATTCGCTGTACGAGGTACGTTCGTTTAACTGTAGGGTTTTGTATCGATTTTTGTCGAGAGCAATTTCCAAATTTTTATATTGTGTATATAGAGATATAGTTTGTAGGGTAATCTTTCGTAAATAGTCTCTAAGGTATATGCTGATAAATTCTTAAAGATGAATTTCCGAACGCACTTGGCTTGTCATTTTCCAAAGGCGGAAGTAAGGACATCATGCCATTTTTGTTGGTGAGGTGTTTCTGACAGGTGAAGAAGACAAGCAACCTCATATTTTTGTCTAGGAGTAAAATCTTTATTTTATATAACCATCGAGTTATCCTATGAAAGGGGATTCTAGAGTTTACTCCAATATTAATTGTGGAAGAACGGGTAAATTATATTTTAGGGAATTTCGTTGTTTGGTTAAATTCTCATGTTTTTTTGGACCCGTTCTACACCCGCTAACGGGATCTATAGACAAAAAATTCTTTCTTCCAAGTAAATTCTTTTGTGTGTTATTAATATTTTTGTTTGTTCATTACAATTTCTTTTTAAATAAACTATTTTTAAATTAAACAATCTTTAGAATATACCCGTCACTGAAAAATGTCCTTTTGTTTCGAAAATCTTAACTAACTTTGGCGATAATATGACAGATGACAGTATTATTCTTAATTTCCATTATTGTTTATTAAAACGGGTTTCTAGTGTGGAGAAAGCGGCAATTCTTAGATCTCATGGGAGTTTTTAAATGTTAAATTTGAAAACACTGGTGGTCCTAAGTCTACTACTTCATTAGCATCAAGGACAGCATGGAGTTGGTCACACTACGTGGAAGTTATTTTAATAGCTAGTCGGTAGTCGGGTCTATTATTGTCAATATATCATATCGGTTTCACAGTTTCTGCTTTCTGCATTTCATCGCGATGATAGTCCAGTCATTTAAGCTTAAATTAGGTAAGAATCTCGGAACTGGAGATACCCAGCTGTAAGTCTTGTATATTGACACGCTAAAAGTTATTTCAAAACCTACATATGGTAGGGTGTACGCAACTATTAAATTTCAAGGTCAAATGTCACAAAAATCGGTTTTTTGCGCTTTTTTGTAAATATCTCATTTTTTATGGGTTTTTTGCTATTTGTATTTATTATCAATATTGTAGAATACAAAATTCTCTACAAATTTTGTTTAAAAAAATTCAGATTACAGTAAGAACGTAAAAGCTATGGAGCAGCAGAGAAGATGAAACAATAGTTGTACCAGTTACTCAAGAAAAATTCTTATCAAATCGAAATAACAAAGATATGCTCATTAATATGTTAATTGAAAAATTACAAGCTGTAAATATTACTACTAAACAAGCCAGAGATAATGCTGATGTTCTTATTGTTGAAACTGCAATTGAAGAATCAAATTCTCAAAAAATTGCAGTTTTAATAGGACAAGATATTGATTTACTTGTCATTTTAATTGGGCGTACACTGTCTTACGAACAAGACATTTTCTTTAAAAAAGTTGGGAAAGGAAATGTAAAAACGGGGATATACTTGACTAAAAGTTTTGATAATTATCCTCATTCCAAAACACATATTTTATTTCTGCACGCATTAAGTGGCTGTGACACAACTTCTGCGCTTTTTAAAAAGGGAAAAAATCATTTTTTAAAGTTTTTGAGAAACTGACAAATTTGAATGAACTAGCTGCAGCATTTGAGAAAGAAAATTGTTCGGCCCAGAGATTATTAGAGAGTGGAACTCAAATCTTATTGGCAGTCTATAATGCTCCGAAATCTGTGAAAAGTCTCGATCATCTTCGTTATATGCATTACGTCAAGTCTACAAAACTTAATTAACCTGTGCAGCTTTCAAATATTCCACCAACAAAAGCAGCTGCTCATCAACCTTTCAAACGTGTATATTATTAAGTTCAAACTTGGTTAAGGCATGATTTGGAACCCCAGGTATGGAGTTGGGCAATGCGAAACGATTTTCTGGAGCCTATCATGACAATTTTACCACCTGCTCCAGAAGATTTGCTAAATACAATTTTCTGCAACTGCAAGAGTGGTTGTGGTTCGCGATGCTGATGCAGGAAAGCGGGCTTGCAATGCTCTTTAGCTTGTGGCCAATGTAATGGGCAAGCTTGTTTCAATGCTCTACCATATCAGAGCGACATTAACGAAGATGGAACCTTTGACCCCGAAATCATGGAAGAACTTGAGAGAAATGTCGTTGAAGACGATAATGAAGACCAGTTTGAAATTTACCAGCAGCCGGAAGACGACGATGAAGAGGAAGAAGATTATTAAAATTATAAATTGTAGTTTTTGTACCTTTTATTCCATTTTTTTACTTTTAATAAAAATAAATGTATTGAATGAAATTTTTTAATAAAAAGATTAATTCATAATTTATTTGTTTTTTTTTTTTCATCATGTAAGAATTTATTAATATTAATTAGGTTAAAATTCAAATATAATTCCTATATTTTCATTAACAATTTTGCAATTACATGGGCAGGTAAGTGTTGTTAAATAAATTAATACTAAATAAAAAGTGGATAGGTTAGGAAAAAAAATGATAAAATATAATATAATAGTTAATAAAAATTGACAAATATTTATAATCATTGATTTATCGATATTTCATCAACTATATATGGGGCGTTTTCGACCGGAGGCACCGGTTGACCTGAAGTGATGCTGTGACCGCGCGCTCTCCGTCATCTATCTCGAAAACGGTTCACCGTATGAAAAATTTTTTTAAACAAAATTTTTCTACAATATTGATAATAAATACAAATAGCAAAAAACCCATAGGAAATGAGATATTTACAAAAAAACACAAAAAAAACCGATTTTTGTGACCTTTGACCTTGAAATTTAATAGATGCGTACACCCTACTACATGTAGGTTTTGAGACAACTTTTAGGGTGTCAATATACAAGTATTTACAGACTTACAGCTGGGTATCTCGAATTCCGAGGTGAACTTACTATAATGATTGGACTATGATGGTATGGGACTATTAAACGGTTTTTATTCGTAAACACCCGAAAATATTTAGTTTTATTGTTGGAATTATACTTATTATAGTCCAGCTCACAAAATCATTTGTTATCCATTCAGGGTTGAGTTTTCTGTTACCTATTAGTTACCTATCCGTAACCGTTGTCTGTATAAAAGTACCTTCATGCAGACAACGCCGCAAGTAAGTCAAACGAACGCGAACGCAAATGAGATAGTCAAAATGAAATTTATTATTATTTATCCATTCAAGACGTCTCACATCCCGTCTCTTCATCGTCTATAGACAATAGACAATGGATTGGATTGAACGTGGGCGGAACTAAAAATGTCTTCAGTAGCGTACGAATGTGAAATGATAGCACGTAGTGACTAAACATATTCTATCAAATTTTAAATATCTAAAATACTGATCTATATAATTTGTAACTTTTTTGTTAGGAATGTACTCAAAAAAGTATACTCTTTGGTAATCATTTTGGTTTATTTTAGTGTAAGGATAGCTTGGGGTGAAGTGGAGAGGGATAGTGGAAGTATGTGGAATTACACCCCCCTGCCCACTGTCTCATATCCGAGTAATACGGAACTTAAACGTGTAAACAATATGTGAGAATTATCATTCTTCAAAAATAATATTCCAAAGATATTGATTTTATTTCTAAAAGTTTTGCAAATAAAATTGTATTCGTTTATAGAGTTAGTAAAAATTTAGGTAATTTTTCTAAACACCTAATATACAACAACATAATTATGAGTATTTACAGGCAGTGTCGGATTGGGATAACGCCTACCGGTTGGAACGGAGAAGGGCTCACCTATCATTGTTTTTTCATCATGGGGCGAATGCTTGAAGAGCTAAAAATGGTTCCGAGGGTTTTAGAGCCTACTGCCTGAAAGAGGACCCACTGCTTGAAAGAAGGCCTACCGGTTTCCCTGCTTTACTCTTTTATTAATTATGAATTCTTCTGTCGCTCCTATTTGTGTTTAAATGTTTATTTTTTGTTTCTTGTATCGTTATTGTAGCAGTATGACCGAAAGACAGGCTTCTATCGGTATTTCCGCTCCAATAAACAAACTATGACCAACATTCGGACCTTGGCAAATCATGACCGGTGTTAAATAATAATATTAGAAATACCTGTGCGATCCATAGGCCTGGTAGGATTAGTGCTTGGATAAAAACATCATCTTCTGATTATACACTTTATTTTAAACACAACTGGAATGATCTTGTTTTTATTACATGGTACACTAATATAGTAACATACTTTTTTAACTATTTATAGTATTTCTTTAGGAAATTTGTTACTTAAGCCATTTTTATGGCATAAAATAGCTATTTATGTATTAAGAGCAAAAAGTGATACGTTGCCACTTGAAACAGTAGTGTATAATGTGTTGCCTATATCTATGCTCATCATGAAAATAGCAGTTGATATTCAGAGTCCATGTTAACTTGGATAATTTAACAAAATACAAAACATGAAACTACGTACAAATAACTCGAGAATAATTTAATAAAAAGAAATTATATTATACAGTGAAACTTCTCCATAACGGACACTAATGGGGAAAAATAATTGTTCGTTGTATAGAGTTGTCATTAAATTAGTTGAAATAAAAAAGAAGTTTCTCTTTGCTTGATCTTTAATTATACATTTTCGTATATGCATATATATATACAAATAAAGTACTAATGTAAAAAAGATAGGTATTACTTCTTAAAAAATCATCAATTTTGGTTTGTTTTTTGTTTTGAACATTATTTTTGACAATTTCTGACTCAATATTTAGAATTATATCAGATATTTTTTGGCTAATTATTGAATCAGCTTTATGTATAAAAAATAAGTCTCTTAATTTTAAGTAAGCATCATTTAAATTATTTACAGTTGTAAGTTCACTCTCATTGCCGGAAACATTGGACACCTGTTCGTTTTCTTTAAAATCACAAACACAACTAGCTAAGTTTACTTCAGGATTTTCCACCAATAGGGCTGCATCAATCTCCACGTAGTTCAAACAATTTTCAACTCCATTACTTTCGCAAAAGGTTGACAATGACAATCGTCTTCCAGGCCCTGTAGCTCCATATTTTTCACAATTTATTTTCCATTATTATCGTTTCTTAAAAACACGCACTTAATGAAACACTCTTCAATTGTTTTGTTTAAAACGTTTTTCCATACTTCCACTATCCAAATTAAGGCGTTAGCAATCTTTATGGACTCCTCCAGTTCCGCCGTTGATATAGAGCAATCTATAGATGATAACATTCTTCTCATCAAAAATTTTTGTACAGGGATTTAATGTTTTTGATTAATCCTTGGTCTAACGGTTGACAATGTACTGTAGTATTAGGTGGCAAAAAATTTATCGATATGTTAGATAGCTGAATATTCGAATGGGTTGCGTTGTCATATTTGTGTAGCCAATCTGTCATGATATCTCTGGTCATCCAGGCCTTCTTGTTGTGGTACCAGTCGACTTAGAGTTTATCAACATGAAAATTTTTAAAACCGATGTTTTTAACTTTTACCCATCACTAAAGGTTTTTCTTTTACCCCATTTAGATTTGCACACAATAATACTCTCAGTCTTTCCTTAGCAGTGCCCTTTTCATTACGAAATGTAAAAGTTTTACTTGGTAAGGCTCGATAATAAAGACCAGTTTCGTCAGCGTTATACATATCTTCAGGTAAATATCCACCTAATAAATTTGGCAGTTTTCTTTGCCACTCTGAAACATCGTCAAGGTTAACATTTGCAGCTTCTCCAGATATTGCTCTAAATTTAGTATTATGTCGAGCCAACCATTGGAAGCTTTAAAATTCAAATTAAGTTCTTTCGCCGCATCTAAAGCTTTATCTTTAATTATTGGTCCAGAAAATGGAATATTCTTACTTGTCACTTTACAAAACCAATATAGAATCGATGGCAACACTTTGAGTTTTAATCCCCTTTTTTTGTTGTAGATTTCAATTTTCATTATACAACACTATAATTATTTTTTTCAGAAGCTTCTATCACCGATATTTTTTCTAAAAACTTTTGCTTAGTCGAAGACATTGTTACTCTTAGATCAGAATATCGCAACTAAATTAGAAATTTGTATAAAGAATGAATAAATTCTAAAATGGGTTACTCCAAATCAAACTCGAAGTACCTAATTTTCTAGTTTTATGACTGTAAGTACCTACTCATTTACCCACATATAAAATGTTTAGTGACCTAAAAACTGTCCGTTCAGTAGAGGGTTTCCTTGTTGAGAGGTTTCCGTTAACAGAAGTTTACTGGATCTAATTTAATTTAGGCGAGCAACAAAGCCGTCAGTTTTGTTGCAGCAGAAGCCTACTTTGGATAGTGATTGTAGAAAAATTATATTACATGATGGCTGACGAAGCGTCGCCTCTTTTAACACCGCTGATTTTTTATGATCTCTCGAAAAATAAGTTGCTCAGCTAGCTTGAGAGTGACGCTTGACGTTGGCCAATTAGAAAGCATAACGCCTGTATAACTAACCAATGAAGGTGGATGCCACATATAAATAACCAATGAGAAGTGGATAAGAAGTGAATTACGTTTGTGACGTAGTTATTAGTTAGGAGACCGCTCTTATCGACCAAGGCAGTATCGCTTACAAAGACGTCACCAGGAGTAATAACAAAATTGAGAATTTAAGCTTAGTGTATATTTGAGGCAATACTGAACACAGCTACGAATGTAATTTGTTGAATATAATTCAACAGTTATTGTTATTAATCGCCTTATTGGTATTCCTAATTTTTCTATGGTCAACTGCAGTTTGTTCTTTTTATTGTGTCATTCTGTATTTATAATTATTTTCTATTATTTGATTTAATGCATGGATTGTATCTACAGTTGATTTCCCCTGTGTGAATCCACATTGGTAAACTCTCCTATCACCTTTTTTGTTGTTTGCGCCAGTCGTTTTTGTATTATTGCTAAAAGTATTTTGTATTAATAGTCTTTATTTCAATTCGTTGCCTCCATATTTAATGATTTCGATGTTAATTCCATCTTTTTCTGGTGATTTTCCATTTACATTTTTCCGAATGACCTTTTCTATCTCTTCTCCTGTTGGATTAGCAATTACGCTCCTTTCTTCCATTTCCTCTTCCTCTGTGATCTCAGATTCTTCCATCTCCGAATCGATTAAGAGATCTTTAAAGTAATATATTCACACCTGCTTGTATTCTTTATCTTCATCTTTCAGTATAATTTTTCCTTGTTTATTCCCTTAGTTTTGCCTTTATGGATTTTATTCTGTTCTTTAATTTTCTTGCGAGAGTCTTTAGTATTTGTCTTAATTCCTTCTTGTTCTATTATTTTTATCCACCCTCTTTGACTTTTTCTTTGGATTGTTTACTCAGTTCTTCATAGGCCATTTTATCTTCTATTTTATTTATTTTCACGCACTTGATTTTTATCTTTTTTTTTGTTGTTACTTCACTACATTTTTCATTGTACAATTTTTTTCTTACTTTTTTTCTATGCAACCCCAATATTTTCTTCTGCTGATAATTCTATACTTTCTCTAATAACTTTCCATTCTGTTTCCATTTTATTTTCAACACGTTTATTGCTTAATATTAATTTTACTTTCTCTGCATATTTATCTTTTACTTTTTCGTTGACTTACATCCCATTTGTGATGCATTTTAGCTCTCACTTTTTGTTGAGGTAGCAGTGACCATGTAATGATCGGAATCTGCACATGCTTCTCCAAATGTCCTTAAATCTTTTATTGCCGAATATTTTCTTTTTGTGATGAGTACATGATCAATTTGGTTGTGTTTTTTCATCAGATGATATTCAAGTCACTTTATGCATTTTGGGATTTTTAAATTTTGTAGAGCTTATGCTCATATTTGTTTGAGCTGCTACGTTACATAACCCTCTGTCTGTTGTCGTTTGTTTTTTCGTGTATGGTGTATTTCCCTGTTACTTGCTCTATATGATCTTTGTTTTTGCATTAAAATCACCAAGCACTATCATTACATCTTCCTTTGGTATTTTTTCTATTTCTTCTTCTACTTTATCGTAGAAAGCCTCTTTCTCAGAGTAGCTATTCTTGAATTTATGAGAATAGAAAACCGGTTTTTCATATTCATCTGAAACGCACATAATTTGTATTTTTGTCTCAAAATTTCTACTCCCTGAAATTCAAGAATAGATACCCTTATTGCTTAATTGGAGGAGCAAATGAACTGGATATCTGTAAGAAAACGCTTAGAGTTTGCAATTCAAATTTGTCTATATTAATAATAAATCAATAATATGTTAACTGATCAACTTTTTTTGTGGCTGAGGATCATGCTTCTCTATGAAAAAAGTCATCTATTAATTTGCCAATTGAGGTTAAAATGTCCTTAAATTTAACGAGATTGATCAAAGTTCTCGTTAAAGTTTGATAATATATTTACCTCCAAAATATTTTCTAAAATCAGTTAGTAGTTTAAAAATTAGCTCATTATTTTAAACATAATTAGATTCTATATATTTTAGAAATCGTATAGTTTTATTATTATAAATAGTGTACTAGCTTTGATAAAATAAAAATATTGTGATTGATCGATTGAAATTCTAGGGATTTTTAAACTGATACAACAATCTATTTTGTATTTATCTGCGCCAATTCATTAAGAAATAATAGAGCGGATAGAGCGAACACAATAAATATCGCGATGGTACACAAGGGATGTTTAAATCTTTAGCGCCTACATACATACTTTCAACTTCATTTGCATTGTAAATAGACCGAAAATCTCGGAAGGTCCGAGAGAGCGTTTTGGAAACAAAAGATCCGAAGAGCCGAACCCCAGACACTCTAATAGAAATAAACGGTAAGAGATTAGAATAAATGGGACACGCTTGCTAAAAGAGCCCCTTGGGATCTAAGAGTTACAGGGTCGTACCTACGCTACAATTGAGTGAAGAGGTCGATTTCATAAGATGAAGTAATTGAAATCATTTCATTTTCAGTGTATCATTGAATAAGGTAGATGAATTGATGAGTGTATATGTAATTGATCATAAAGAAGTAAGAGGAGAAAAGAGAAAATTAGAAAAGTAAGAATCCATAAAAAGAAAGAGTAGAAATAATAAAAGAGAAATAATCAAAAAGGAAAGAAGACAGTAAAAACAAAACCTAATAAAAGGGTAGAAGAAGAAATAAAAAGGCAGTAAAAATAAGAACAGGGAAGAAGAAGAATAAGAAAAAATACTTGTTTAAAAAAAGTATAATAAAATAGTAATTATAAATATTAATTAAAAATATAGGAACAGAACAATATAAATAAATATACCTACATCTAAAATAAATATAGTCAACAAATTACTCACATCTAGGTACTATTTAGAATAAAATAATAACGAACAATACAATTTAAATAATATGTATTTATAAAAATGACAAGCATAATAAAAGTAAAAGAATGAAAAGAGATGATATGGAGAGTAGTAGTACTACTCAAAGGCGGTTCCAGGGCCCTTGCCTCCCGAGTGTAAATAATTTTTACAATCCATGTGTCTGTCATTAAATAAAAAATGACTAATGGCACTGCCCTCCCTCCCACCCTGAAAATTCGGCCTTAATAGTACCACAGTTCTTGTGGACGACTTACTCAAAATATTTTCCAAAGAAGACTACCAGTACCTAGGATACGCAGACGACCTAACAATTATCGTCAGGGGGCGATTTGCAGGCACAGTTTCGGAGCGATCTCAAACAGCTCCAAACATAGTGAACAACTGGTGCAAAAAGGAACAATTGTCCATTAACGCACAAAAAACAACAGTTGTACCATTCACAAAAAAACGGGTACTTCCAGGTCTAAGACCACTAGTACTAAACAGCACAGTTATCCCACTCGTCACAGAAGCCAAATACCTCGGAGTCATATTTGACCAAAGGCTGACGTGGAATCAACATCTCAAAAAACTCACACATAAAGATACAATAGCTCTCGTAAGCTGTAGAAGAATATGTGGGATAAACTGGGGTCTAAACCCCAAAATTACATGGCAACCCTAATAATGTATGTGTTCTTTAATTCCTGCTCTGTAATTGTAAATAAGTCCCAAAAAGGACTGAGAATTGCTTTGCAGATAAGTAGCTTCTCAATATTTTTTGGTTCGAGAAAGAAGCCGATACGGCTCTGGCGAAATACAGGTAAGACATTCCTGTTGTGAATCACCGGGCAATTTATTTTAGCTCGAACATAAACACCATAATTTCTGGTCTCTGAAAATGGCATTGCTCCAACTATAATACAAGGAAAAAACGTGACGCCTCGAGGAAACGATTCGAGCGAGCGCTTCTTCTTTTTTGTCGAGCTGGGAGATGCGATTACTGTGCTGCGGTCCGCACGCCGCTCTCCGCGTCCCTCATTTATTATTTCATACGTTTTTTCCGTCAGTTTCGAAAGGCTGCGGGCCGTGTTTCAAGGTTACGCGTCCAACGAAATTATGTGGAACGTGACCGCTTCATTTTCGAACGAGATAAATCGATCGGGAGTCTTAATGACCTTCAAACGAGGTGTTAGTTAAAGGTGGACGTCGATTCGAATCGGTGACGGGATGCTTTGAAATACGTAATAACCACTTTTAATATCATTATCCAGCCGTTCCTTCAATCTTTTGATTATCATTAACGCATAATGCATTTAAGATCCATTTGTTGAGATGGATTATTCCCAGGGTTGGAAAAAATCTAAGTATTATATATATTTGTAGGTTATTTAGGTTTTTAAGGTTTTTAAGGTTTTTTTAAAGGTTTTCAAATGTTTTAATTGGTTTTTAAAGTTTTTTTTTACATATACATAGGCAACGACGATATGTCAAAAGTTATTATTAATAAATCACATTCGGCATACAAAAAAAAAAGAAAAAAAAGTGGTATAACTTCTGATAAAATGTTTTTATATACACTATTACTGCATTTGAATATCCACATTCTTTCCACATCCGATGCATTTTTTACATCCCTAGCGTTTGTTTATCCACATCAAACACATCTACTACATCTACATCTGCATCTGCGTTTGTTTATCCAAGATGTAGCTGTCCAGATTACATTTTTAACATCTCGATTTGAAATGAGATGTGAATGAAATGTTCGTTCCATGCCAGAAAGTAGGTGTTCTATGAAGCCAAGTTTATCATTTAATCGTTTTTTTTATGCTAGCGTGAATATAAAAGTGATTAGTGTTGTTTAGATTTCAAATTTAGGTTGATTTCTAGTCTCAAAAGTCAAATTTAAAAAATATAAACCCCTAACTTGTCATTTTCATTTTATCACGTGACCAATAAAGTCTAGACCGTTTGTTTATTACGTTTACATTTAGATCTAGTTCAATATCTTGTAATAAAAAATTCACAACATCTCAGATGCATCCGATGTGAATATTCAAATGCAGCATATATAATATTAGGAATTCTTAATATTTATCTTAAAAAACATTAAAAAAATTAAATTGTCGAACTTTAGGTTTCTTAAACAACCTAAACAATCTAGATGAAAAAACCTGTACCTGCCAACTCTGATTATTCCTCTTTTAGTTAAGTGTGTTACAAATTTTGGTGGTTCCTTGTTGTATATGTTATTTATCTTCACCCCTCTCTACTTTTGCATTTATATTTTAAGTCTCTTATTCCTAGTATTCTTGTATCATCTTTTATACAGGGTGTCTCAAAATTCCGTTTACATAAAGCTAATGTATGTTGGTGAGATCAAAATAAGTCAGTTGAGCCAAAAATTACCTATATACCAAAGTGTTTGTGAGAAAGCTTCAAAGTTGAAACAAAATTTTTAATTTTTATAAAATTTGGTATGTAGCTATTTTAATTTAAGAGCCATTGTTCAAAGCAAAAATTGCACCAAGTGAAATAATGGAAGGGTAAAAACTACCCTACTTCTACCATAAATGACATCGTATTTTTATCGAGAGCTGTATTCATTTGTAGCATTTTTTGTCTCTTGCAAAAACATGTACCTCTCATTGAATTTGCGTTAAAAAAATTTTATGAACTGATGATTAGTAACTAAAAATTTTCAAGGAAACTAAGTTGGCGGTTATAATTGCCGCAATCCGAACGTTGACGTTTTTAACGTTATTACAATAAAAAAAATCATCAATCGGCATAAGTATCTACTAAAAAATAACAATTCAAAGAGAAGGATACATTTTTTTACAATAAATGTTCAATATGGCCACCTCCTTCCTTCATACAGATTTTAATTCGGCGCAAGAAATTGAAATGTACCCTTCTCAAAATATCTAGGTCATTTCGCATAGAGTTCACAACATTTTGAATCCTACCCCATAAGTGTTCAATGTTGTCGATAGGAACTTCATAAACTTCGGTTTTCAAGTGACCCAGATAAAATAATTACAAGGATTACAATCCGGTGATCGAGGTGGCCACTGAAGAGGAGCATCCCGACCTTTGCCAATCTATCTTCCATGGTATTATTGGTTTAAATAATCTCTCATGCGGAAAAAATGAGATAAAATGAGAGGTAAATTGAGCGGTAAGTCTTCTAACATTTGAGGCAAATCTTGACGTAGAAAATGCAAGAAACTGTCACCGTTAAGACGATCTGGCAATCTAAATGGAATCAAGTAGGTGTCAACAATACCTACCCATACATTAATTTTAAACTTTCGTTGAAAATGTTTCTTACTAATGGCATGTAGATTTTCATCTGCGTTAGTGCAATTGTTATAGGTATTACGTCTTGTAAAGCATGACTCGTTTGCAAACAAAATTTTTCTATGACAAATTAGATCGGCCACTCTGCGTTCTTGAATGACGTGACAAAATGCAAACGAGACTCATAATCAGGAGGTAGGAGTTCCTGGACAATTTGAATGTGAAAGGAATACATAAGTTGTTCTCCAATTATTCTGTTGGATATGCTTTTTGAAACCTTAGTTTGGCGTACTAGTCGTCGGGTACTAATTCCGGGATTGTTTTCAACTATTCCAAGTACTTACTCTCAGCAGGAGTTCTGGCTTGACGGGGTCGTCCAGCATTATTTCTATTCCGTTTCAGTTGACCTGTTTCTCGAAGTCGCCTCTCGATAGAAGCAAAAGTCTGGTGATTCGGAATCTGTCAATTTGAAAATATTTCATCGTATAACCGAAAACTCTAACGACAGTTGCCATTACAGAAACCAAGCGCTAGCAACTTATCAGTTTCTTCATTAAATGTGTACTCCATATCAGACACAAAATGTTTGAAATAACTTCTTCACAAGAACTTTGAAGCCGAACTAAAAAATTCAATACATAAAATGAGTAGAATCGACAATTTTATTAGTAATGTTGACAATCGTCAACTTGGTCTCTAACCATCTGCTTGATTTGTTATTTTTCAGTCGATACATATTTTTTGCAAGAGACAAAAAATGCTACCTTCTCTCCATGGGTTCTAAAAACGATTAGGGTGGTTTTTACACTTCCATGATTTTTGTTGGAGTAATTTCTGATTTTAACAATGGCTCTTCAATTAAAATAGTTCATACCAAATTTTATAAAAATCGAACGAATCGTTTTTGAGTTATTAAAAAAATTGAAGCTTCTTCACAGGCAAACTGAGCACTTTGTAATTTTTATTCAATCGACTTATTTTGATCTCACCAACATACAGTAGCTTTATGTACATGGAATTTTGGTACACCCTCTATATAATCTCGCCATCTTTTCCTTGATCTTGTCTTTTTCGTTGGACATGATGGAATCCATTGTGTTAGTATATTTAACAATTCTTTCCAGTTTCTCTTCATGACATGTTCTCTCTACTTCATCGCCGTGCTTTTATATATCTTATGATGGTTTCACCTCAGATAGTAATGACACTTTTTTGGTGCAAATTTGCGCAAAGCAAAATTTTAAATTTATCGTTCATTCTTGCCGTGAAGATGATGAAAAATTGCTTTATTGCTGACGCACCAGTAAAAAATGCTAATGTTATGAAAACGAAAACTTAAAACTTACACATGTAAGGAATTAGGTATCGGCACTGTAGCCACTGCCTGTCACTGGTGATAGGTATACGAAAACGGGAACGTAGCCATGGCGGGTGACCGGCAGGCAGGTTTTTAGAGGTTAGTTTGGTTTTAAGTTTTAAGTTGAATGGATTTATGGTTTTGTATCAATGTTGTGGTGCAAGAATAAAGAACATCAATATTCTATTTGATCATCATTACCTCGCCTAAACAAGGTATCTTAGGGGTTAAACCCCTTACAATTTCAGAAGTTGGATCGGATATTTTTTTGTGAAAATAATATTTTAAGAAAAAGCATACAACCTAACCTAAAAGAGAGCACGTGTTTACGAATTATGAGATGAGCGAAACTAATAATAATTATAGTCTAGAAAAATTCGAAAATTTTGTTGGACAGCAACAGGCATTGTTAGGTGAAAATAGCCCAAAACCAACGATGCCGACCGGCGAAGAAGCATCAAACACAGGAAGTGTTGCAGATACAAGGACTTTGATGGACACAGTCACTGCATTATTAAAACAAAATGCCGAAATGCTACGGCTACTTCAGATAAATTCTCAACCACCGCCTCAAACACAGCAGGTACAAAACATTAACATGATACCCGATATTTCCAGCAGCATTCAGAAGTTTGATGGTAATGGGGGCCCCGTAGCTGCTAAATTGTGGATGCAACAACTTGAAAACTCAGCAGCGCTGCACAAATGGCCAGAACCATATACTTACCAAGTAGCTGTTATGAACCTAAAGGAGGCTGCCGAATTTTGGTTCAAATCTAGAGACGATATCACAAATTGGGTTCAATTTAAGACAGCTTTTCGCAGAACATTTTTATTTGAAACTAGCAAAACCGATTGTTGGAGAAAAATGCAAGACAGATGCCAAGGATAAAGAGAAAATGTACATAGTTACTTCCACGAGAAAATTTATTTATGTCACCAACTGAATTTAAATTTTATGGATACTAAAGAACAAGTGGTTATCGGTTTGTGGTCCAAAGAACTAAGCAATTTTCTAATCGCAAAAGACCATTATGACGAAGATGAGCTATACAGAGATATTATCGGCTTCGGAAGAATTGATGAAACAAGAAGAATGAAAAAGATGGAAGTTAGAAGAAGTGAGAGTAACCTAAAACCTCCTACAACCATTGAACCTAAAACGAGTAGAATTATAAAGTGTTTCAACTGCAACGAAGAGGGACATAGGGTGTCCGAATGTCCTAAACCCCCAAGAATGCGTGGCTCTTGTTACAGCTGTGGCTCTGGTTCCCACAGAGCAAAGGACTGTCATCAAAACCAAAGAGAATATGTCAATCAAATGTCGAGGCCATCATCAGGCATGAAGGTAACCAATACAAAAATAGTTTCCAGCAGTTCCAGTGCACTGCTCTTAGAAGAGAGAAGTGCTGAGGCCTACATAGTACCAGTAAGGTTGTACAAAACTTTATTTTGTTTTAATGTTGATGCAATTGTAGATACAGGAAGTCCAATATCCCTTATTTGTATAGACTTAGTTGAAAATTTAAATTTAGCACTAAATAATATTAATCAACATTTTGAAGGCATAAACAAATCAAAATTAGAGATATTGGGTTCTATAGAACTGTTAGTGCAGTTTCTAAATGGGATAGAAATAAACTTAAATTTTTATGTTGTACCAAGCCACACAATCCCATACAAATGTCTTTTGGGTCGTGATTTCGTATCAAATCAAAATATTTCAGTTTCATTCATTGGTAATGAAGTCAAGGTTTGTCCTTTAAATTCAAATTTTAATACTTCAAATGAAATCTTGGCGATTCTTAACATCAATTATGTTAAAAATCATGAAATCGAGTTAAATATAAATCCAAAAATACCATTTCAAGATAGGCAACACTTTGTTGAACTTTTTAACAATAAATACTTACATGCACCTAAACCTCAAGATCCTAAAATAAAATTTGAGATGAAGATAGTAGTTGACCCAAATCATACTCCATTTTTCTTTAAACCCCTTACAATTTCAGGCAGGCAGGTTTTTAGAGGTTAGTTTGGTTTTAAGTTTTAAGTTGAATGGATTTATGGTTTTGTATCAATGTTGTGGTGCAAGAATAAAGAACATCAATAATCTATTTGATCATCATTACCTCGCCTAAACAAGGTATCTTAGGGGTTAAACCCCTTACACACACAATATTAATTATATTTAAGGGCCCCACTCACCTCGTTCTTCTCCGCCGTTTTTAACAGACGGTTAAAAACGTCAGGGTAAAAATGTCACAAAAACGAGGTGTATGGGCAAGAACGTCGTTTATGAACGTCGTTCCAAAACTTCAGGCGAGTCTTGATTTTTGACGGTTATCGTGCCAACCGTTCGAGTAAACACGAGGTGTGTGTTCTCAACAGTTTGACAGGTCAGATATTTATCAGTAGCAATGACGTTCAGCATGTTTTTGTTGTTTATTATTATTATTTACAACTGGTTATAATAAAAATGTCGGATATTAGGCAGTGGAACAGAGATTTTTTATTAGAGTTTATCGAGCTTGGCAGGTTTCGGGTATTATGCGTCCTAGTTCCTGCGGTTAAATAATAACAGAAAACTTCAGATCCTCGTAGCTGCTGCCAGTTGCCAGAAACCGCAGAGTAGCTGTTAGGCGTTCGTGAGGACTGATGCATTCCCGTAAATAGATATTATGTCTCTCAATTAACGGTGTTACTATTTTTAACAGTTTTCGATACGTATCCTCGTCCATCCTCAAGTAATTGTGCCAATCACCAGGCTCCAATCTTAGCTCCTCGAGTAAATTTGTTTGTGACAGTGTACGGCGTTCATGTAGCCAGTCTTTAGTCCATTTTCTTCGAGATTTTCTTTTTTCGCGATTTTTTCCACTGCCAAAACCGCTGCCACTGCTAACAAGCACGTACGGTCCATCGTGATAAACTGGCGCGAAAAAAAACTGTTGTGTGTGGACATATCAGTCAACGTTTTTCCTTCCAACGTTTTTAACCGACGGTTAGAGACGAAGAAGAACGAGGTGAGTGGGGCCCTTATGAGTTAATAGAAATAGTTTAATGAAAAACCATGCTGTCGCGAAAAGTATTTGCTACAATCAATCTGGCGTTGGAAAGTCCTGACAGTAACGCAGAATTTTAAATAGTGTTACTGCGCTGCTTTTTTTCTTCCCTCACAAATTCCAGGTAACAAACTTCTTCTCAAAATATTTTCCTTTTTCTATTACTACTTCTATCCTTAGGAAGTTGGTAATACCTATTTATCACATTCGTAATAATGAGAGGCTATGATAATGATGGAACATCGTTGTTGATATTGTATTTGTTTACTGTCATACCAAATATACAAGATCAATCCAAATGTTCGATAGAGCTACATGTTATAATATTAATTAATTACCGAAGTTGGTTAATAAAAGTGAAGGTTACTACTGAAATTGTCTTAGCAATTTTTAGCAGTTAGTACTGAATATAAAAGTACTCTTTAAAGGACTAAAAAGATGAAAATGAAATCCTCAATGAATCAGTCACAAGCGATGATCATTTTGGTAATACAGATGAGTCCGAAAGTGAAGAAGAATCAATATTTAATTTAGAAGATGATTTCACAGTTTGAAATTCAAAAATATTGTTTCCTGCCTTCTTTTTACATGCTATTTTTTATAGATTTTAAAATTCTGTCGATTTTGTATCAAATGACCTACGCATAAGGTTCCTTTTACGTTTTCTGTTTTCGGTTTTTCGCAATTTTTTTTAAATTTTGACGGCTCAAGGGGCTAATTAACCTTCAGATTCAGATTTAACGGATTGAAATACATAAAAATCATACTTTTCATCGTTGTAATTGCAGTTTTTCACAATTTTTTGCCTTTTTTTGAGTTTTTTTGCATTTGACTGAAATCTGGAGGGTGACCGTGCAAGTGTCACTGGCTCCATACTAAGAGTTCGTCTTCAATTTTTTCATTGGTTTTTAAACTCCTTTCTAAATTTACTATTAAATTTGGCCTAGTATGGCTCTCATTATTTTCCTTTCTGCTTTTTTTTAGGTCTTTTTTAATTTTTTCTAGTATTTCTTTCTGACGGATATTCTTCTTGTTTTTGCAGTTGCCGTATCGTGTTATCTTCCTCTGGTTGTTCTGATTCTTTAAGAGCCACTTTGTATTTTGCAATTTTCCTTTTTTCGAGTAAAGTTGGACGGCAATTCATATTGCACAGTGTAAAACTCCCTAAAGTATGTATTTCTAGTATTTGACATGTTTCGTGTTGCGTTATGTAAACTTAATAAAATCTGTAAGAACGTTGGTATACTTAACCTGTTTAAGTATGCTAACTTTTTGCAATGAATTGCGAAGTGTAATACAGACAGCAATTTCTCTTGTGCTCAATAAAAATTTCCGCAATTTTATTATACTTGCAGCAAAGAAAATTGCGGCTATTATACTTTATTTGCGTATACATTCCTTTATTTTCAATTATAATTCTATATGATGTTTGCATATCGTAAGCTAATCTGTTAATCATAAAAAAATCCACGATGATCCGTGGCACCAACGTTTTTATATCTCAGATCCAAATAACAACCAGTTGCACAGGAAATTCGCACATTTTACCACATCCTGTATGCGTAATACGGTTGTTGTTGACGATAGCATGTGATTCAATCACAATTTAATCATATGGTCGATAATGCCATTATCGTAAATCGTTTAGTTCCAACTTTCAACCGCATTCAGAATTTTTACTACCCATTTGCGATCATAGATAGAAAGAAAACCGTTATCGTTAATGTTCGCATAATTATCATTATTAATATTTTAACGATGTTCTTCGTTTATTATTATTACCAAGAACTGTTTGCTTATTATAATTTATGTTATTTTCATTATTATTTTGGTTCGGTGGAAAAACTGTTTGGAATAGTTGAAAAGATTGATTCGAAGTTGGTCAGATGTCTAGATTCTAGATGGACTGATATTTATTTCTTTTAAAACCACCTCTAAAACATACTGGTTTATGAGTAGCTACACCTGCAACTTGCATTCTAAAGAGTGGTTTTTGTTCTGATATAAGGATAAAAGAGATTCTAAGGTACAGTAAAAAAAAACATTATTCAATTAATTTGATGATAAGGTTGATGAAGTAACATCAGTAAAAATTTTTGATAATCTGGCAAATGAAGCGGTTAATCGTCTTAAAAGGGCAAATGATATTATTATTCGTGTCATTTCCGAGATTGATGAAAATTTTGAGGAAAAAAAGCGACACAACTCCACAGATATTAATAATGTACTGAAGGCAGTAAATTCTTCTAATCAACCTATCACTTTTTTCGCCGTTGGAAAAGCAGAACAAAATATTCGCTATCCCCGATGGCTCAAAGTAATTATGCCCTCCGAACACACCGCCAAAAACGTTTTACGAAACAAAAAGAAAGTCTTAGAAATAACAACATTGAAAAACATTACCATTGTCGACAACAAAACCCCTACCCAACAACAGATTCTACAAGACTTAAGAGATGAATTGGAAGCTAAAAAGCGGGATGGCAAAAATAACCTAACAATTAAATATCATAACGGTGTTCCAAAAATTGTGAAGACAAATCCCTTTCAATCCCACTAGCTGACAACCTCCACAATTTAACGATTGGGCCCTTATGTAGACTAACCTGGATTCTCTAACTGCTAAATTCAAAAGTTTTTTGTGCTCAGTGCAACATTTTTTCCCCAGCATTATTCTAATATCTGAAACTTGGCTCAAGTTGTCTATTCCCCTAAAATTGGTCCTCTAGGGTTGTCTCCAAAGAAAGTTGTTGACGATATCGCTAAAGGAACCACCGACTGGAAAGGTTTGAAAATAACCGTTCAATTGAAAATCCAAAATCGTCAGGCTACAATTTCTGTCGTACCATCAGTTGCCTCTCTTATAATTAAGGCTTTAAAAGAACCACCATGTGATAGAAAGAAGTAAAAAAACATTAAACACAATGGCAACATTACCTTTGATGAAATCATCACAATTGCAAAGCAAATGAGGCCCCGGCCTATGGCCAAACACCTTTCTGGTTGTGTCAAGGAAGTATTGGGTACCGCACAATCCGTAGGTTGTACCATCGTTGGAAAATTACCTCATGATGTTATATATGAAGCCAATGATGGATCAATAGAAGTACCAGACGAATAAACTGAATAGATATTTTTTCTAAATTAATAAAGTATTTTTATTTTTCCTAAGACCCAAATATATTCCCGATTCACTTATTAACATTCCTGAATTTACAATTTACATAAGCGACCGCGCAAATAATGCTGGTGGACGGGTCTGCATCTACTTAGCGTCATCCATCACTTCAACTTACTATGTCAATGCCTTAGATATCAACATTCCCAATATAGATTTAATTTCGTTACAACTATCATACAAATCTTTCTTAACCACTCTGGTATGTTTATATCGTCCTCCAAAGAAAACTTTCCAAGAAAACGACCAACAGGTTTTTGAGGTACTTTCAAACCTATCTATTTCTCACGACAATATTGTGGTGGTTGGGGATTTCAACTATCCAGAAATTTCCTGGCCTCTTACTGCAGGTCAAAACTCTGTTTTACACTTCATAAATTTTATTATAGACTCCAATCTTGAACAACTTATAAACGAACCTACCGCTTTCGCTTAAAACAAGAACCTTCAACTCTAGACCTTATATTAATTAACAAATGACGACCAACTTCTAAATTCTCCATCTGTCCACTCACCTATTAGGAAATCTAACCATGGCATTATTATATTTAATATGTAATTTAACATAAAAACCCCTAATTCCGATAGGGAAGTAACCTATAGTGTCACAAACTTTAATAACGTAAAGAGAGTCCTCTCCAAAATTGATTGAAATCACTTTTTTAGAAGTACTGTATTAGTAGAAGATATGTGGACACTATTTCATGCAAAGATATCTGAAATTGTAAAGGCTAATACAAAAAACAAAAAAATGTCTTCATAACAAATTAAAACCCTGGATCAATGGACAACTTTTAACTTTAATTAAACATAAGAAAAATATGTGGAAAAAATTTAAAGCAACCAAAAGACATGATGATTTTGTTAACCATCGACGTTTCGCAAACGATTTAATCAATGTTATTGATAACGCAAGAAGAGAATACGAAGAATATATCGCTAGCGATAACCCTAAGAAGCTATTTAAACAAATAAGATGCTCTTTATCTTCCAAAGTATCAGTCCCACTTCTTAAAAAACGGATGGAATCTTATGTAATAATGATCAAGAAACAGCTGGAGCATTTTTCACAAGTGTTTTCCTTAGAACACACATGCGACATCCCAGTTAGTCACGATGCCCGAACAGCAACCTCTTTATGTAATGTCGAGTTCTCATCTGCAATTGTTAATGAAAATTTAAAAAAAATTCAATCAAATTCCTCACCTAGAATTGACAATTTATCCGCAATGCTTTTAAAAGAATACGCATCTTATTTGGCTTCACCTTTATCTATTATTATGACATCTTCCTTTACATCTCACACACTTCCTTCAATGTGGAAAATTGCTTCGGTGACACCTATTTTTAAAAAGGGTGACAAACTCAGTCCATCCAACTATCGTCCAATAAGCCTCGTCCCAATTGCCTGTAAAATAATGATGGAATCTATTTCAACCAAATATGTCTGATTTTCTTAAGAACCATGATGTCTTGCCAAAAAAACAACACGCTTTTATCAAAGGCCGATCCACATTAACAAACTTAATGACCTATTTAAACGATTGGACTACGTCTGTGGACAATAAAGAGCCTGTCAATGTCGTATATCTTGATTTCGCTAAAGCCTTTGACCGTGTTCCCAAAAAGAGATTGGTTTATAAAGCTGGCACTCGCGGCTCTTTACTTCTCTGGATAAGTGATTTTTTGTCAAATCTTCAAGGTAAAAGTTCCACAGATGTTCTTGTTAGAGTATCCAGTTCCAAGTGGTGTCCCTCAAGGCTCTGTCATAGGGCCATTACTATTTTTGGTATACGCTGCAGATCTAGGCAAAGACTTAAATTATAATATTTCGTGTTACGCTGATGACACTAAGCTATACTCTACTGTGACAGATTCTACCCAGCTACAAAAGACCTTGAAACTATTTCAAACTGGTGTGACACCTGGCTGCTTCCTTTAAACGCGGAAAAATGTGTCGCCCTGCATATAGAAAAAGATAACCCGTGCGTGAACTATTATCTAAACGCATATGTGTAGTTGTATTTTAAGCTGTATAAAAGGAAGGAAAGAAAAATTCGGCTTTTCTTTGAAGATGTATCAATATAATTCAAAAAAATAAGTCATTACCGGGTGTGTGTTTACGATGCCTGTTGAGGATAGTATTAATAGTATGACACACGTAACAAACCTAACTCTGAATGGGAATACAGTAATTCAATTCATTAGTTTTCTCTCCCTTGCTGAGATCAACCGATATAGACAAACTGAACTATCGCATCGGCGGTAATATATTTAAAGGGTGTCGGCTAAAGATAAAAAGTAGGAAGAACAAGTGTCGTAATTATTATTTAATTTTATACTAGATTTACTAGACTGTGAACTAGATTGATCCGAAAGTTGAACTGGAAAATTTTAAAGTCGCCAAAAAAATAATTTTATGTTTTTCAAAATGTTCTTCTATGAAATATATTGCTTTTACATTTGTTGTTAATTAAAAAGAATATACAATGAACTCAAGATAAAAACCAGCCATTCATTCATATTTTTTTATTCTAAAACGACGATGTAATGAAGCAACTAAAAATATAACTTTTTGACTGTCTAAAATAATAAATATACAATATTAATTTATTTCTCCTTTTTTTGCAGGTAAATCAATTTCAAGTAACAAACCACATCACTTCCAGTAAGTATTTAAATAACTTTTATCTTTTTTATTATCGTACACTGAAACCACAATAATTAAGCTCACACGTATTCCATTGTGAAACAAAATCCAAATTCAACGTACCTTTAAAGGTACCATTTGGGTAGGCGCGTCAAGAGACAAGCGACCACTGATGCGACCCCAAGGTCGAGTAGGACGACAGATGCATAAATGTTACGCTTGGTGCATTTCGCAAGCTTGAGAAGTGTCCCGCGACAGTTACAGGATAACGATTCGAGGGAACGATCAGCGTTGCCAGACCTACTGTTTTCACGTAGATCCACTGTTTTTGTCTCTAGAAAATTTTGTTCTTAATTTATTAAGTTTGCCTCATTCTTCAGCAAATGGTTAAAGAATATTTTCTCTAGTAAATTTTCTGCAGTAAAAGCAGCGTAATAAGCATCCACTATGATAGGTTGGCTCCATAAAAAAAAAATCAAGATAATCATTGTTTTTATTTAAAATGAAACAAAGAATTAATAGGGCATCATAAAAAGAACATGCACACTACGATTTTGAATTATCTGATTCAGACAGAACTAAAAGAAGTAGGTACCTATTATTTTTCATTGTTCTTTTTTTGTTTCCGTACGTTAAGCATATATTAAAAATGTTATTATTTGTTTTTATTATTTGTTTACCTTCTAATGTGGGTCGACGAAAAGTTTATTTTTCGTTTCTTATATACTTGTTTTTTTATTTACTACACTGCAAATTTTAATTATTTCCCCCTGTATTAAAATCTACTGTTCAGATCTACGGTTTTTTTTTTACCCATACTGTTTTAAAATCTGGCAACTCTACCTAGATCGAAAGAAATTTCCGACCGAATCACCCCCCAAAAAAAGCGATGCCGAGGACAGTGACCTCGAGTGCGATACGCAGCAAAGCTTTGTACCGAGAAGTGTCTCCAGGACGACACTTCTCGGTCGTGTCGCGCCGTGCGAAATGTGTTTCAAATAATTATATAATTGTATGTATTTTAGATGTGAACCGACACTTCTCGGTCGTGTCGGCGGTCGTATGTCGCGTCGGCGGTCGTCTGTCGCGCCTACCGAAATAGTACCTTAAAAGGTACCCGTCGTGGACCATGTACCACCAGAACCGTCCTTATAGAATTATAACAATAACTCTGATTTTGGAATAGATCTTGGTATTAGAAGATTTAATTTTGTAATGTAGCTATTTATGTAACCAGTTACGAAATGTCTTATTTTGTGCAACGAGTAAATATTTGCAGGACGAGCGGAGTGAGGTCCCGCAAAATAAACGAATTTTTAATTTTGGTTTTTTCGATTTTTCGATATTTTGATTTAAAAACAAAAAAAGGGCATTTTTATTTATTTTCATTTCGTAACTGGTGACATAATCAACTGTTCGTAATCAGTTGCATAATGTTCTACTTTATGCAACTGGCTGCATAAAGTAGATCGTTTTGACACTTGCTACGATTAGAAAATGTTAATTTATGTGTCAAAATTTGAAAAATTATATTTATCACCTTACTAAATTGATTAATTCATTTTTGAAACTCTGCAGAGTCTCTTTCAAGATACTTCTGGGTGAATATAACCAGAAAAGATCGGAAGGCTGCATCTGCCTGAGCAAGAACAGGCTACGTATTGTAACAGGGATCCTTACCGGGCACTGCCGACTAAAAGGACACCTAAGTAAACTGAGAGTAGTAGAGGATAGTGAGTGCAGATTCTGTGAGGAGGAGGACGAAACCTCCATTCATATCCTAACTGAATGTGTAGCACTCCAGAATCCAAGGGCACTATATCTAGGAGGATATCAAATAGAAGAGGGAGATTTACCTAACTTGAAGCCACTTCAAATCCTACACTTCCTTGAGAAAATAGGATTGGAAGGGTCGCTATAGGCATTGAGATATTTCCTTAGTGCAGTGGCGACAGAAGGGGGCACAATAGATCTTTTAGGTCGCAGTGTATTAACACCCCATTCTCAACATAACATAACCAGTTACAAAATGCCTTATTTTGTGCAACGAGTAAATATTTGCAGGACGAGCGGAGTGAGGTCCCGCAAAATAAACGAGTTTTCAATTTTGGTTTTTTCGATTTTTCGATATTTTGATTTAAAAACAAAAAAGGGCATTTTTATTTATTTTCATTTCGTAACTGGTGACATAATCAACTTTTCGTAATCAGTTGCATAATGTTCTACTTTATGCAACTGGTTGCATAAAGTAGATCGTTTTGACACTTGCTGCGAATAGAAAATGTTAATTTATGTGTCAAAATTTGAAAAATTATATTTATCACCTTACTAAATTGATTAATTCATTTTTGAAACTCTGTAATCTCTTTCAAAAATTATTTATGTTCCTACTTTGGTTTGTCTATCGTAAATTTAGAACAAAAGAGTCATATTTAAAAATTTTCAATTTTGAGATTTGTTGCTGTATGTCATGTAAATTTCACGTCATAAACAATCGTTTTCCTCTTAAAACAAGTCAGTCGTGTTGTGGAACTTGTAAATGTAAAATGTCAAATTGTTTAAAGATAATAGAGTTTTTTGTTGATATTTATCTGCAACGGTGTCACAATAATTAGATCAGTTTTTTTAAATAAAAGTAATTTTTTAAATACTTATTTAAATTTAAAAAATTATAAGAAAATTTAGAAACTTGCAATTATTTATAAAGAAAAAGTAGCAATATTATCGATAAATTCTATTAGAAATACTAAATACTACCAATTTAATCATTTTAGAATATTTAAATCTTGTAAGACCAATTTTTCTCCTTATATTGTTTAATGCACTCTTCGGAAAATTTTAGGTTTTCTGTTTCAAACTGACGTTATAATATCTTATAAGTAAAAAATTATGAAAGTACAACAAAATCATTGTTGTTTTTTTTATATTAAAAACACATTTACTAAAAAAAAGCACTTCCTATTTCTTAATATAAGAATTTTTATATTAATAAAATTAGCTGTTTGTGATTTATAATTTTTAGCATTTTTACCTAATGCCTGCTCTGTAAACTCAACACGAAGTCAGTGAAAAAGAATTCTTTGAAAGACGAAGGTATATATTGTTAAGGTAAACAACAGCAGGTTCTTTTGTAAAACATAAAGCATTCAGACCGTTATAGACCAGTCTAAAATACAAACAAAACGTGTTGTGAGCGAGAAGGTCATTTGAAGGACATTCATAAGTGATTGTGTATTTGTTCCGATGTATGTAAATGACGGATGATGGAAGATATTTTTTATGACTAGTTATTGTTTTTATTTACTTTATAGGTTGTATCCAAAAATATACCTATCACAAAAAAATTAAAGTAGCAAAAGTATTTTCTATCTCTGCTATTTTCTTTTTTGGTATAATGCAATTCTTATTGAGGAATTAGCCAAAGCAGTTATTTTGAGAAGGGGAACGGTCGCTTGGAGTTTCTGTGACATGGATTTTGAATTTTTCTGTTTTCCTTTGTATGGTCCTAGCAATCTTTATGGTGTAGGTCACTAGGGTTTAACCATAATCTAAGACGTGACGCGAATGGTAATACAATGGGCCTTCAAAACTTAAAGGCTTAGGAGGATATTTTAATTTAATAATACTTGTTATAAAAACACTTTTAATTATTAGTCATACTCCTAAGATATACTTTATTGCTCTTCAAATTGCACATGAAACGCCTCCCCTTTTTTGACAACCACCATAATTACAGTTACACAAGACGTCACCTTCTATGGCATTTGTATAATAAATAGTTCTACTACGAAATTCCCTAAATCCAGCTCTGATTTCGCACACACGCAAACTCTCCCCTCCTGCCCTTATGCGGCGAACGGTTTCATTTAGACGCAAGGTTGTCGAGACATCAAAGAACCGAATGCTGAATTGAAAGTCGTGATAGAAAATGAAAATGGGTAAACTGGCAAAATGGGGGAGGGAATGAAGTACTTCAGAGTCGACGTCACGTTCAGAGTTGGCCTTCTGTTTTTATGAGCCCAATTTATTTCTGCCCAAATTAACTATGCAATTTAGGTTATGTAATATCGCTATAATATAGCTATAATATTGGTATATTATTCATATAACGTCGCTATAATATAAATACAATTCTATATAGGTAATTGTATAATTTTATAACATTCCTATAATATTCCTATCCTATAATATTCTTATATTTCTATAATATTCCTATAATATTTTTATAATATTCCTATAAAATTTCTGTAATATTCCTATAATATTCCTATAATGTTCTTATAATATTGCTATAATAGTCCTATTATATTCCTGTTATTTCCCTATTACACTCCTATTATATTGCTATTATTTCACTATTATATTCCTATTATTTCACTATTATATTCCTATTATAGCCCTATTATTTCACTATTATATTCCTATTATAGCCCTATTATTTTCCTATTATTATCCTAAAATATTCCTGTAATATTACTATAATTATCCTTATAACATTTCTGTAATATTCTTCTAATATTCCTGTAATATCCTTATAATATTCCTATAATATTTCTATAGTTCTCCTATAATATTCCTATAAGTTTCCTATAAAATTCCTCTAACATACCTATATTTCTTATATTTATGTAATATTCTTATAATATTTCTATAATATTCCTTTAATATTCCTATAATATTCCTTTAATATTCCTGAAATATTACTATAATATTCATATAATATTAATATATTATTCCTATATTATTCTTATAATCATATAATTCCTATAATATTTCTGAAATATTCCTATATTTCTATAATATTCCTATAATATTCCCATAATATTCCTATAATATTCCTAGTATGTTCCTATTATATTTCTATTATATTCCTATTATACTTCTATTATATTCCTATTATAGCCCTATTATTTTCCTAATAGAACTATTATATTCATATTATATTCTTCTATTACTATAATATTTCTTATAATATTCCTATATTTCCATATTTATATAATGCTCCTATAATCTTCCTATAATGTTCCTATATTCTTCCTATATTGTTCTTATAGTATTCCTGTAGTATTTCTATATTTCTGTAATATTCCTATAATTTTCTATAATATTCCTATAATATTCCTATATTATTCCTATAATATTCCTATAATATTCCTATAATCTTCTTTCCTTTAAAATTCCTATAATATTCCGATAATATTCTTGTAATATTCCTATAATGTTCCTATAATCTTTATATATTCTTCCTATAATGTTCCTATAATATTTCTGTAATATTTCTATATTCCTTATATTAATATAATTTTTCTATAATATTCCCATATTACTATAATATTCTTATATTCCTATAATATTAATATAATATTCCTATATTATTATCATAATCTTATAGGAATATTACAGAAATATTATATAAATGTTATAGAAATATAGGAATATTGCAGAAATATTATATAAATATTATAGGAATATTATATTTCTGTAATATTCCTATTATATAATTCTAATATTACTATAATATTCTATTACTATAATATTCCTTATAATATTTCTATAATATTTCCATAATATTTATATAATGCTCCTATAAAATTCGTACAATATTCCCATATTATTCCTGCAATATTTCTTTATTGTTCCTATAATTTTCCTATTATATTCCTATAGTATTCCTGTAATATTTCTATATTTTTGTAATATTCCTATACTATGCTATAATATTCCTATAATATTGCTATAATATTTTTATAATATTCCTTTAATACTCCTATAATATTCCTATATTATTTCTATAATATTTCTATAATATTCCTATAAGATTCCTATATTCCTGTTTCCTACAATATTCCTATTAGTTTCCTATTCATGTATTTTTATAATATTCTTATATTTCTATATTATTCCTATAAGATTCCTATAAAATTCCTCTAACATTCCTATAACATTTCTATATTTGTTATATTTATATAATATTTTTATAATATTTCCATATTTATATAATGCTCCTATAATATTCCTATAAAATTCCCATATTATTCCTATAATGTTCCTATAGTATTCCTGTAATATTTTTATATTTCTGTAATATTCCTATAATATGCTATAATATTCCTATAATATTCCTATAATATTCCTATAATATTCCTATAATATTCCTATAATATTCCTATAATATTCCTATAATATTCCTATAATATTCCTATAATATTCCTATAATATTCCTATAATATTCCTATAATATTCCTATAATATTCCTATAATATTCCTATAATATTCCTATAATATTCCTATAATATTCCTATAATATTCCTATAATATTCCTATAATATTCCTATAATATTCCTATAATATTCCTATAATATTCCTATAATATTCCTATAATATTCCTATAATATTCCTATAATATTCCTATAATATTCCTATAATATTCCTATAATATTCCTATAATATTCCTATAATATTCCTATAATATTCCTATAATATTCCTATAATATTCCTATATATTCCTATAATATTTCTATAATATTCCTATAATATTCCTATAATATTCCTATAATATTCCTATAATATTCCTATAATATTCCTATAATATTCCTATAATATTCCTATAATATTCCTATAATATTCCTATAATATTCCTATAATATTCCTATAATATTCCTATAATATTCCTATAATATTCCTATAATATTCCTATAATATTCCTATAATATTTCTATAATATTTCTATAATATTCCTATAATATTCCTATAATATTCCTATAATATTCCTATAATATTCCTATAATATTCCTATAATATTCCTATAATATTCCTATAATATTCCTATAATATTCCTATAATATTCCTATAATATTCCTATAATATTCCTATAATATTCCTATAATATTCCTATAATATTCCTATAATATTCCTATAATATTCCTATAATATTCCTATAATATTCCTATAATATTCCTATAATATTCCTATAATATTCCTATAATATTCCTATAATATTCCTATATATTCCTATATATTCCTATAATATTTCTATAATATTGCTATAATATTCCTATAATATTCCTATAATATTCCTTTAATACTCCTATATATTCCTATAATATTTCTATAATATTCATATAATATTCCTGTAATATTCCTATAATATTCCTATAATATTCCTATAATATTCCTATAATATTCCTTTAATACTCCTATAATATTCCTATATTTCTATAATATTTCTATAATATTCCTATAATATTCCTATAATATTCCTGTAATATGCTATAATATTCCTATAATATTCCTATAATATTCCTATAATATTCCTATAATATTCATATAATATTCATATAATATTCCTATAATATTCCTACAATATTTCTATAATATTCCTATAATATTCCTATAATATTCCTATAATATTCCTATAATATTCCTATAATATTCCTATAATATTCCTATAATATTCATATAATATTCCTATAATATTCCTATAATATTCCTATAATATTCCTATAATATTCCTATAATATTCCTATAATATTCCTATAATATTCATATAATATTCCTATAATATTTCTATAATATTCCTATAATATTCCTATAATATTCCTATAATATTCCTATAATATTCCTATAATATTCCTATAATATTCCTATAATATTCCTATATATTCCTATAATATTTCTATAATATTGCTATAATATTCCTATAATATTCCTATAATATTCCTTTAATACTCCTATATATTCCTATAATATTTCTATAATATTCATATAATATTCCTATAATATTCCTATAATATTCCTATAATATTCCTATAATATTCCTATAATATTCCTATAATATTCCTATAATATTCCTATAATATTCCTATAATATTCCTATAATATTCCTATAATATTCCTATAATATTCCTATAATATTCCTATAATATTCCTATAATATTCCTATAATATTCCTATAATATTCCTATAATATTCCTATAATATTCCTATAATATTCCTATAATATTCCTATAATATTCCTATAATATTCCTATAATATTCCTATAATATTCCTATAATATTCCTATAATATTCCTATAATATTCCTATAATATTCCTATAATATTCCTATAATATTCCTATAATATTCCTATAATATTCCTATAATATTCCTATAATATTCCTATAATATTCCTATAATATTCCTATAATATTCCTATAATATTCCTATAATATTCCTATAATATTCCTATAATATTCCTATAATATTCCTATAATATTCCTATAATATTCCTATAATATTCCTATAATATTCCTATAATATTCCTATAATATTCCTTTAATACTCCTATAATATTCCTATATTTCTATAATATTTCCTATAATATTCTATAATATTCCTATAATATTCCTATAATATTCCTATAATATTCCTATAATATTCCTATAATATTCCTATAATATTCCTATAATATTCCTATAATATTCCTATAATATTCCTATAATATTCCTATAATATTCCTATAATATTCCTATAATATTCCTATAATATTCCTATAATATTCCTATAATATTCCTATAATATTCCTATAATATTCCTATAATATTCCTATAATATTCCTATAATATTCCTATAATATTCCTATAATATTCCTATAATATTCCTATAATATTCCTATAATATTCCTATAATATTCCTATAATATTCCTATAATATTCCTATAATATTCCTATAATATTCCTATAATATTCCTATAATATTCCTATAATATTCCTATAATATTCCTATAATATTCCTATAATATTCCTATAATATTCCTATAATATTCCTATAATATTCCTATAATATTCCTATAATATTCCTATAATATTCCTATAATATTCCTATAATATTCCTATAATATTCCTATAATATTCCTATAATATTCCTATAATATTCCTATAATATTCCTATAATATTCCTATAATATTCCTATAATATTCCTATAATATTCCTATAATATTCCTATAATATTCCTATAATATTTCTATAATATTCCTATAATATTCCTATAATATTCCTATAATATTCCTATAATATTCCTATAATATTCCTATAATATTCCTATAATATTCCTATAATATTCCTATAATATTCCTATAATATTCCTATAATATTCCTATAATATTCCTATAATATTCCTATAATATTCCTATAATATTCCTATAATATTCCTATAATATTCCTATAATATTCCTATAATATTCCTATAATATTCCTATAATATTCCTATAATATTCCTATAATATTCCTATAATATTCCTATAATATTCCTATAATATTCCTATAATATTCCTATAATATTCCTATAATATTCCTATAATATTCCTATAATATTCCTATAATATTCCTATAATATTCCTATAATATTCCTATAATATTCCTATAATATTCCTATAATATTCCTATAATATTCCTATAATATTCCTATAATATTCCTATATATTCCTATATATTCCTATAATATTTCTATAATATTGCTATAATATTCCTATAATATTCCTATAATATTCCTTTAATACTCCTATATATTCCTATAATATTTCTATAATATTCATATAATATTCCTGTAATATTCCTATAATATTCCTATAATATTCCTATAATATTCCTATAATATTCCTATAATATTCCTTTAATACTCCTATAATATTCCTATATTTCTATAATATTTCTATAATATTCCTATAATATTCCTATAATATTCCTATAATATGCTATAATATTCCTATAATATTCCTATAATATTCCTATAATATTCCTATAATATTCCTATAATATTCATATAATATTCATATAATATTCCTATAATATTCCTACAATATTTCTATAATATTCCTATAATATTCCTATAATATTCCTATAATATTCCTATAATATTCCTATAATATTCCTATAATATTCCTATAATATTCCTATAATATTCCTATAATATTCCTATAATATTCATATAATATTCCTATAATATTCCTATAATATTCCTATAATATTCCTATAATATTCCTATAATATTCCTATAATATTCCTATAATATTCATATAATATTCCTATAATATTCCTATAATATTCCTATAATATTCCTATAATATTCCTATAATATTCCTATAATATTCCTATAATATTCCTATATATTCCTATAATATTTCTATAATATTGCTATAATATTCCTATAATATTCCTATAATATTCCTTTAATACTCCTATATATTCCTATAATATTTCTATAATATTCATATAATATTCCTATAATATTCCTATAATATTCCTATAATATTCCTATAATATTCCTATAATATTCCTATAATATTCCTATAATATTCCTATAATATTCCTATAATATTCCTATAATATTCCTATAATATTCCTATAATATTCCTATAATATTCCTATAATATTCCTATAATATTCCTATAATATTCCTATAATATTCCTATAATATTCCTATAATATTCCTATAATATTCCTATAATATTCCTATAATATTCCTATAATATGTCCTATAATATTCCTATAATATTCCTATAATATTCCTATAATATTCCTATAATATTCCTTTAATACTCCTATAATATTCCTATATTTCTATAATATTTCTATAATATTCCTATAATATTCCTATAATATTCCTATAATATTCCTTTAATATTCCTATAATATTCCTATAATATTCCTATAATATTCCTATAATATTCCTATAATATTCCTATAATATTCCTATAATATTCCTATAATATTCCTATAATATTCCTATAATATTCCTATAATATTCCTATAATCCTGTTTCCTACAATATTCCTGTTAGTTTCCTATAAAATTCCTCCAACATACCTATAATATTTCTTATATTTATATAATGTTCCTATATTCCTATAATATTCATGTATTTTTATAATATTCTTATATTTCTATATTATTCCTATAAGATTCCTATAAAATTGCTCTAACATTTCTATATTTGTTATATTTATATAATATTCCTATATATTTCTATATTTTTATAATATTTCTATTATATTTCTATAATATTTCCATATTATTGCTATTATATTCCGATTATATTCCTATTATATTTCTATTATATTTCTATTATATTTCTATTATATTTCTATTATATTTCTATTATATTCCTATTATACTCTTAATTTATTCTTATTCTTAGTCTACAACTATATGAAAAAAATACTATTAGAGGAATGTTTCTATAGCGTTCTGGAATTTAAAGAGTTTATGAATAAAATGTCCAATTAGTTACTAATAATTTAATGTCAGTACGGTATACTTTGATTTATCCTTTTTTATATTCTTAAATTTTAATATGTTTGTTTTCCTATATGTGTCATGTTTAAACATTTTTAATTTAAAATTCGGTATTTCATCTATTTCTATGTATTGCTTTAATTTTTAACATTTTTAATTTTATATTTTGAATTTTAATAATCTTATTTGAACTGTTTATATATTTTTTGTACTGACTATAACTATGCTTTGTATGGAATGTCAATAAACTATCTATCTATTATATCAATATTGTGTTGCTATTATATTCCTATTATATTACTATTTTATTCATATTATATTCCTATTATATTTCTATTGTATTTCTAATATATTTCTAATACACAGAGATATTGTACCAAACCAATCCACCGTACTTTCCATATTTTCATCCAATTGAACTTTTCCGATTTGTCATCGAAAAACCGTAAGAGGAAAAAAAATTCTTAGAGTTCGGCTCTGTGTCCCGTCTGATTCCTATCAGCTGAGAGGATATAACCGGGAAAAGGGATGCAAAGCAACAAAATAAATATCTTTATAGCTTGTGACGTCACAGGTTGGGTAAGGATTATTACGAAACGGGGTGCGTAAACATTTTCGTGGTGATGATTTGTTTGCTAATATTTCGCATTCGATGTTATTTATGCTTGCGAGGGTTATATTTGAGCGTTTAGAATTTAATTGAGATGCAGACTTAATTGAAATGTTATAAATTTGGATAAAACGTACCGAAATTAATGAGAAATCGCATGTTTAGCTCTTAGTTTTGTAGATACGTTCAGTTTAGCTGTGGTAGATGGAAGACAAAACATTAACTTTTATATTAAGTAACAGAATTAATGTTACAAAAATGACTGATTAATAAACCTACGATTAGTTGAAGAAGGTGTAACAAAATTACTATGATCAACGTATTCGATGTATAAATAATTTGAAGTTGAATATTTTCTGCCCAAACTTTTAGTTGAAGACACAGAAGTTTAACCAAATTATCTTAATCAACATATTCGATTTCCAAAGGCAGTTGAAGGCAGTCCACTTTCAAAGATTGCTGGAAAATGACACAAATTTAAAATAGACAACAAGTTTACAGTGTTCAACTAGATCAACTAAACAAAATACAAACTGCAAACATCAGAGGAGCTTCCGAAAATTAAAAAAAAAATCTATTTGTCATAATATTTCCGCTGACGCCATCAAGCTAGAATCGGCTAGAACCGACCAGCCGGACCAGCGCGTTAGTGTTCGAGAACGATCAGGATTGCTTTGAAGGGGATAAATACGCACGGCGCGACGACATTGCGCTTAGTTTAAAACAGAACGCGTAACCAACGTCCAGCGGTTGGGTTAGTAGAGAACAACAAAAAATAATATTATGGCAAGCAGTTGTAAGAAGGTAAAGACATACCACTTTCATTCGGAATGGGAAGAAAAATACTTTTTTACAGAAGTTAAAGATAAAAATGTGTGTTTGTTATGTAATACTTCGGTCTCCGTTGCTAAAAAAGGAAATATTGAGAGACATCATAAAACTGTACATTCTAATTTTGAAAAATCATTCCCACTACATTCTGCCGCCAGAAAGGAGAAACTGAAACAGTTAAAAAAGCAGTTAATTGGACAACAATCAATAGTTTTAAGAACAGTTGACAAAAATAAGGCTGCAACTGAAGCATCGTACCGTGTGTCCCAGATAATTGCACAAAAGAAGAAACCTTATGAAGACGGGGAAATGATAAAACAGGCGTTTTTAGAAGCTGCTGATTCGTTATTTGCCAACTTTAGAAATAAAGACGAGATAGTTTCAGCTATAAAATCTATGCAACTTTCTGCTAATACAGTGATGAGACGTGTAGAAGTAATGAGCAATGATATTTATTTACAATTAAGAACTGACTTAGATAACTGTGTTTATTTTTCACTTCAACTGGATGAATCAAAAGATGTCGTTGACACTGCCCAGATGGTCGTGTTCGTCAGGATGTTTTTTAGTGATTTTACGGTTAAAGAAGATCTTTTGAAGTTTATTCCACTGAAAGGACACACTACTGGACAGGAGTTGTTTTCTCATTTAAAAAATATTATTTCTTCCGAGAAAATTCCAATATCGAAAATGGTGGGCTTGACAACCGATGGCGCTCCAGCTATGGTGGGTTGTGATAAGGGTCTGGTGGCGTTATGTCGTAAAGATGAAACTTTTCCGCAATGTCTCTGTTACCACTGCATTATCAAACAGCAAGCATTATGTGGAAATTTCCTGAAACTAAACAACGTTATGAAACTGGTGGTAAAAAAGATTAGAGCTCAAGCGTTACGAAGAAGATTATTCAAAACCTTGGCCGATGAAGTTGACTGTCAATACGGAGACCTACTCCTTTACTCTGAAGTCCGATGGTTAAGTAGAGGACGGGTGCTGAAACGTTTTAATGATGTCCTATCTGGCATAGTTCAATTTTTCAAACAACGCGATGAACCGACTCCGGAACTAAAAAATTCAATCTGGCTTAGAGATTTTGGTTTGCTCGTGGACATTACAGAGAAATTAAACGAACTTAATTTGCACTTAATTAACACTTCAAAAATCGGTTTAAGGATTTCAACGAAATGGCTTTAGTAGCGCAGTTTGTTGTTTCACCCTTTATGGAAATTGATATCCAACAGTTTGCAACTTGTGTTATGCAGGACTTTGGCGAAGACATCGCTGCAACAGAAATGGAAGTAATTGAGTTTCAAAATGATTTAGCCTTAAAATCGTTAGTCTCAAGTACCAAATGTATCTGGCCTATTGTAAGTAAAGACAAATATTCAGTTCTATGCTGTGTTGCCTTGAAAGTGAAAGCATTATTCAGTTCAACCTATTTGTGTGAATCTTCTTTTTCCAATATGAAGTTTATTAAGAACAAATATCGCAATCGACTTACAGATGAACATTTGGATAATTGTATTCGAATGGCTGTATCAAATTATACTGCAAATATTAAAAAAAAATTATCGATGAGTCTGAGTGTCAGCTTCTCATTGAACGTGCTTTTTTATTTTTCAATGTTTATGTTCATGATAGTGCGTTACTTTTTTGTTGTTATTATTAACTATTTTTAAATCTTACGTGACATGCCGTTGTGGCTGGATAAAAGTTTGTGTTTATTTTTCAAACACCTTTGTTTGGTAGGTAGGAATGTAGCTATGAACAAGTACGTACTAGTAATATTAGTTATTTTGTTATTAGTTTATTATTAGTACCTATGAATTATGTATTACCAGTTAAATAGTAAAATAAATACATATAATGATAAATTAACGGTGGATTATTTCATTTACGTTGCGTTACGTGGCTTCCGTGTGGGTAGCTCGCTGTTTATTCAAAAATTAACAAAGTAGCTCAACACATTGAGAGGTTGGCGACCACTGATTTAGGCAATAGGAGTTATACAAACCTGGGAGAGATTCATTCCTCTGCTTTTCCGATTTATTCAAGACCACTACCTTAGATTTTCGCGGAAAATATTGAATTACCAATTTTTAAAAAAGGTTTGGGGTTCGACAGGATAGTGTAGTTGAGAATTTATAATTGTTACCAACATTTTGTTATTAAAAACGACATGAAAAGAAAATACTCGGTAGAATAAGTAAACGGGTACTGGGAAAGAAGATTTATTTTCATTCTAAACAAATTTTTCATATTGTCAGCTTCAAATCTGTAAAGAATTCTTCGCTTTTGTTGTTTTATCCATAGTTTATGTGATTTATATTGATTACTTTTCAAAAGCTCCTTCAAAGGATATTATTTATCCAGTAACACCTAGCCACTCGATCAGACCATTTCAAACTTCAATTAATCATTTTTTTCTTCAGTCAGTTTAAGAAACGACACTTAAGAATAATGCTCTCCTATCCGATGGCTGGAGAAAACCGATAAAAGTTAACCCAAGAAACGCAAACAAACTTTTCCCCAGATCTCTTTCAACTTACTACTAAATCTAAAAAACTATCCGACCAATTTACCTCCAACCATCACTCTCGAAGTTTTCAATGTTTTTCTGTTTTTATTGGGTCGTGTAGTTGGATCTTTCGTCTTCTTTCGTTTTGACCTATTTGGCGAGAGGAGTAATTAGTGAGTAAACTTGCGCTACAAGTCGACAGGATTGAAATATCTGGCTGAAATTTCTTATTAAAGGGATTGCTTGGGATTCCAGTTTAGAACAAAAACAACACTAGTGAAGAAAACATTGTTCTGAGTAAAATAATATTTTCCTTTGAAAATGACATTTGTTGCAGCATTGTTTTGACATATAATTACTATTTGACACAGATAAAACTACACTAATCAAATGAGAGATTCGTAAACAATAAACACTCGGCAACAGGAGAGGAATTTGAAATTAAATTCAGTAGAGGGTGGCCGAAACACCCTTCGGTATAGCCGGAAAGCCTTAGGCTTGAATAGCTCGTGTTCCGGAAGGGTGTGGGGGCTGCTTACTGGGCAGAAATTTGATTAGATAGCTGCTGAATACATTAGAGACTCGGTGTTACGTGTTTTCACCCTTGTTTTATTTCAAAATTTCTGGTAACGCGGACGATACTCCTGGAATATATTTGAATTGTATTAAGCATGGTCTGATAAATACCACCCTCGAATCGGTTACAAAATAAAAAATAAATAGCCTATGGCATTAATACCCGAGGGCCACAAATCTTCTTTCATGCACACACAGAAAAAATTATCATCCACATTTAAGGAAAGTTTTACACTTGGAAGATTACATTTGTTTAAAATAAAGCAAAATTTGCTTCAAATAACATTTCTCGATACAATAAGAAAATAAATGTTGAGTGAAGTGTAGGAATAATATTGTATTTTAAGATTTATAATAATTAATCTGAGAATAAATTATTTCATTCGAGTCTAGAATTGTTAATTAATCCAAGAAAGCTCTTACGTTTATTGTAAGTATGATATATGCTCTTAAAACTGACTATCGCGTACTTGATTCAATGTTATAAAAGAGTTCGATTCAAAGCAAATAAATTTCAGAACAAGAATTAAACAATTCGAATCAAAAACCTATGTACTTCACAAAAGATTAACAAGTACAAATTCACTGCAGGATGTTGCCAGCTGAAACTTATTTTAAAATGCACTGGTATGGTAGATTTATGTCTGGTACATGTTGAGATGTGATACTTATTATTCGGAAGTCAGAGACACAACGCATTTATAGAGAATCTGACAAATTGGCGTGTTCATCCTATTGTCCATTTTCTAACAAGTTTGCTTCGTATCGTTAGGGTTGCGTTTTACTTTTTGTTAGAAATTCTTTGTGTGATTCAATTAATAAGTGTATGAATAAATGAAATTGTAATGATAGATTTATTAGAAGGATGGTGCCTCAGCGACCTTATACCAATATTTAAATGTAAGTATATTTAGTTCACTTCTTGTTAGGTATTATATCGGATCTAGGACAATTGACCGAAAACAATTTCCCAAAAGACAATTTCCCGAAACATAATTGATCGAATGGACAATTGACCGAATAGACAATTGCCCGAAATGAGAATAAACCGAAAAACGTAAAATTTTAAATCTAATTAATTTACTATTATAAAATATATACCCAGCTAAAACTTGTCACCCCCCTAATCTCCGAACTCGTGAAAAAAATTGAAAATCGCTCAGACTCGTCGATTTTTATTTCAAGGGGGAACACTTTCACCAAATACATCATCATTGTGTTATCAACCCCCTCATCCCCAGCACCCCCTACTTCAAAATTTTCAATGGGACTACTTACTTGTGATACATCATTTTAAAGGGAATTTAATCCCAAATACATCGGTGTACTGAAATTGAGGATCGATCAAGTGTTGTTGAAGTTTTAATGAAAACTAAGTTTTATCAATAAAAATATCTTGATAAAACTTAGTGTTCATTAAAACTTCAACAACACTTGATCGATCCTCAATTTCAGTACACCGATGTATTTGGGATTAAATTCCCTTTAAAATGATGTATCACAAGTAAGTAGTCCCATTGAAAATTCTGAAGTAGGGGGTGCTGGGGATGAGCAGGTTGACAACACAATGATGATGTATTTGGTGAAAGTGTTCCCCCTTGAAATAAAAATCGACGGGTCTGAGCGATTTTCAATTTTTTTCACGATTTCGGAGATTAGGGGGTGACAAGTTTTAGCTGGGACACCCTGTATTTTAGAAACTGGAATAGAAGTAAAAAAAATGTATGCTAAGACAAGAGGTCGTATCTACGAAAATTCCAATTTCAATATTCTTACAAATTTAATAAGCTTACTTTTTATTTTATTATGACTCAAAATAATAAAGGTCTATTTGCATTAGAAAATATTTACTATGATTATAAGGAAAGGTTAGTAAAATATGCAAAATTTATTTGCGAAGTCTAAAAGGACGTAATTATCTACCTACTCACACTTACTAAAAATATTCATTTTGTAGACACATTCTTTTCTTAGCAGGACAAACTTTTATGTTCCATTTAGGTTTTGTAGTTATAAAATTATTTTTTTTTTAATTATAGGCGGGACACCTCAGAGAACAGAGGAATTTGGTACATTAACTAAAAACAATTTTGAAAACTGTTTTTCGTTTGATAGGTACATGCGAAAACCTTATTAAAAAACAAGAACAGCCTGTTCTTATTTCAAGATTATTAATTTCTTCAATTAAACTATCCTATAATTCAACCGAACTCAATATATTTATGTCAAAGCCAATATTAACATTTCTTGGAACAGTTCATATTATTATTTTAACGAATTTAGTTGTATTGGATTTAAGAACAAGGTATTATTTAACATAAATAAAGTATATTTAAAAAAAGTGTAGGACTATTTCATTAAAGATGTACATAATACTACTGTTACAGGTTTAAATCGATGAATTATAATTAATACAATTACCATTGAATAGTTATGTTAAACATAGTTAATTAGTTATTATTTAATTACTTAATAGTTAATTACTTACTTCAGGAAAAATCAAAAAGGATACATTTGTATTTTAACTGTTTATTGTTTACAATAACCTAGTTCAGTGTTAACATTTATTTTGAACTACTTTAGTGACCTTTGAACTCTTCTCTTCTTCTTTTATTCTAGAGACATTTTACAACTACAGTTCATCAAATTTCTAGAGGCTTTCGACGGCTAGACAGAGAAAGCACTACTGACAGAAGTATGTGACTGACAGGCATCCCGACGGATTTACGCAATGAAAGTACACTCTGCGCATCAAGTATTTCACTATTTCATTCAGACGTAAATGTCAGATGTAAATTTCGCTAAAACATTTCTTTTATTTTCGTTTATGTTTTTTGCTCATTACAGTTTAATAGAACCTAAGTATGGAGTTTAATAGCAAATTAAGAGGCCGCGTGATTAACAGTCAATCTCGCGAAATAATAGCCAATGTTATAGAGTTTATGAGAAGAGAAGGAAACTTTAATTCACCTTCAATACCATTTAAAAATGTAAATGATCGTGTTGCTGCAGCCACAGGAGTATCTAAAAACACTGTCGTCCGCATTTCTGGAGAGAAAAAAAGAATCGATAACCGTGAGATATCGGAATTTTCATCACCAAGAAAAACCATTAAAAAACCAAAAACAGTTAATGATATAGATGAAGCTGCACAAGAATCAAATTTTATTTTTTTATTATTAGATAGCTATTTTTGTTTCTGAGTTGTGTTCATTTACAGGCTCAATTTTTTTCCGTTTCTCCTTTTTGATTTTATATGGGGTTTCAAGTTGTTTTTGACTTATTTCGACGTAAATCACAACAACACACTTTTTTAATAAAGCAAACAAGTGTTAAGAGGTATATGTACGTGTAAACTACAATTACAAAAAATTGATATGAAACCCATGAAACCACCAACAAAAATGTAAAGCTAGCTTCCGTACTAGAACATGGTGTCATTCGTCGAGATAATTTATCATTTTGTTTAATAGATCAAGAAATGTAAATATTCCCCTGTTATTTTTTATAAAATTATAAGAGAAATAAATTTTTTTCTAAATAGTATAGTTTTTATTTTGTAGAAAAACAAAATTTCGAAAATTTTAGTAATGTTTCAGAAGCAACCGTTATTAATAATAGGTACCATTTTCCTTAATAAGGTAGAAATAAAATATATATTTCCACGTTTTACAAAGGCCTACAAAAAAATTATAGGTATTTTCCGCTATCCTATAAAATTTCAATTTCAAAAGGTTGAAGGAATTCCAAAACACCTTTTATGGCATAATAATTATTTTCAATTCTACATACTATCTTTAGCTGCTTTTAAATACGTTCTAAGAAAGTCCAATCAGACCAATTTAATCCCTTAACTATTCCACACTTTTAAAATTTAATTACCTAAAAATATTAAAAACTATTTAAAATAACTTGTTTAGCAGACTGTACAATAGCTATCTTAGTCACACGCAGCGCGTTCTCTGTCTGGGCGTCGAACACCTCTAGAAATTTGATGAACTGTAGGTATGCCTGTACCTGGCTAAAAGGCCTACTATGGTCAAATATTTTGGCATCACCAATAAACTCCTAGGTCAGGAAATGTGTCTTTCTCACTCACTTCCTTTTTCTTCTTTGTTCTTGGTTGAAATTTGGGCCATGAGGTTTCTGTAACTTTCGAACTTTATTCGGATTTGTTCAACCTAAAAACAAATTAAGTTTAAGCTAACATCTAACAGATTAAGTATATATAACATTAATCTAAGTGGATTTACCCAGTTGGGGATAATTATACTTATCTTAAAAGGGGCCGCTTCTGATCTCCGGTAAGCATTCTTCATTTTCTTTGGTGTGAAAATCTTTCTATTTTATACATATTGCTTTTAGGCCATTAAGTGTCGACATTAAGTCTCTACAATATCTAGCTTTGGTCATCTAGCTTCTAGTATTACCAGATATTATTTAGTGCTGCTCGTAGAGCCGATTACTACTTTCACTATAGAGCACCTCCTTAAGTCTCTTCTAAAGTACCACTCACGTGCCGTATATATTGGATTGGTGGCTGGAACCCACTTCTTCCTTTACCAGCACTTGCCTGCATTATATCATAGCTGTTATAGCTGTAGACGCCGCTAGGAACCGATATCGCCAAGTAAGAGCTTTCCAATTTTATATTCATCCGATTAATAGCAGCCGTATAACCTGCAAGAAAAATAAGAACATTTAATTAAATAGTGACATACATATATATTTAAAACGTGTGAACCTTGATAGTACTACAAAGGGGGATTTATTACCTATCGGTATTTGTTACATACAATTGGGGTTTCTAATTATCACTATCTACCTAACTACCTACTTATTGTACAAATTAAAGAAAAACATTACTTACTCATTGTTATTATTTGGTCACACTAGCATATCAAGTTTCTCTTTAAGAATCCATGCCACTCTCCGGCTTACAGTGGCATTAAAATAGACTATCTCTAGTTTTGAGCTAGCAGCACAGTTCTTGTAAATTTGAATTCTAATTCGCCTTCAGGATCAGAATTTTAAAATAGTAATACTACAACTGAGTAACAGATACTCTTTATTTAACACATTGATTGCCACGTCATACATATATGTATGACAGGTACGCGTCATTCATGTATGTATGACGGTCGATATTTCACTGCAGGCTGCGTCGTTCACGTATGTATGACAGCCTATGCTTTATAACTGATGACTGATGTTCAGGTCAGGGTTGCCAATCTGTGAGTAATTCCTCACATTTGTGAGTAATTTACTAGTCTGTGAGTAATTTTGTGAGTAAAGGCAATTGTGAGTAATATGTGAGTAATCGGGAAGTCAGTGGGTATATTCATGGTAGTTAGGCAAAATCCTGATCGCATAATTTATTAAAACCGTGTTCTTTTAAAAAAATTTAATATAAGCCTAATTTTACCCCCTGCACTTTTATCAGTCACAACAATTTTGTAGTTTTAAAATTGCAGCGTCCTCTATTGCTTGGTCAATGTAATAGAGTAAAAGTGATTTTGATGTTTTACAACCCCTAGGTGTCTTGTCGATAGTGAAAGTCCTAGTGGGACTGTCCCAATCGTCGATTAATATCTTTTTTTGTCCATTTTTATTAGTAGATTTGTTTTAAGTATTAGAATTAATGATTTATTGTGATTTCGCCCATTAATAAAGAATATACTCTAATTCTCCATCCTTTTTTGTTTAGCTGATTATAAAGATGTTTTATATATAGGGTGATTCATAACTATTGGGATATAGGCTAAGGGCAGGTTATTTGTACCAAAATATGGCGATGGTGCCAAATATACCTTAATAAAATATTGCTGTGGAATAAGATACAGAGGACGTTAAATAATAATAATAATATTAATAGTAATAAAAATAGACTATAATCTAACAGCAAATTATTTGACACTGCAAAGCAAACTTTTCATAAATGAAATATTTTGTGAATTGTTCAATTGCGTTTTTCTCGAAAACGGGTAAAATTTCTAATGAAATATACTAAAAAGATTCGTAAAAAAGCTACCACTTAATTTCATCATCAGGAATCATTCACGTGGCGCCTTCTGTAACAAAATGTGAAATACTACTGCTGCGTTTGAGAATCCACATCGGATGCATTTTTTACATCTCGAGCGTTTTTTTATCCACATCGGACACATCTATCCCATTACATTTATCACGTGATCAAAGATTTTTTACATCTCAGATGCATCCGATTCTCGATTCTCAAACGCGGCATATATAAAATATTATTCCTTGTCGAAAAATATGCCTTTGTACCAATTTTGATAACAATTCATAAATATACAGTGACATCAGAAAAAAACGAAAAAACAGAATTAAAATTTAACACCCTGTATCTTATTCCACAGCAATATTTTATTAAGGTATATTTGGTCCTATCGCCATATTTTTGTGCAAATAACCTGCCCTTAGCCTATGTCCCAATAGTTATGAATCAACTTGGTTATTAAAATAGTGAATGCACAGAAAAAAGGTGCATCTGTTTTGACTCTTGTATGTTCTGAAAATTGCTCTTTTGATGATTAGCAACATTGCACAGTAGTAAAATAAATTCAAACAAAAGTGCAAGAGTACAAAATATACAATTTATATAAAAAAACTAGTAATATTGATATTTTGAAATTGTGAGTAATCTGGAAAAGTTTTTGAGAGTAAATCGGTAAAGACCGGTTGGCAACCCTGGTTCAGGTATACTTAGTATTTTGGATACAGGAGTAAGAAAAATATATAGCATAAAGAATCGCATTTATTCTTTTAGGGTTGAAAAATAAAATGTAAAATTCTTTAAAAACTAAACAAACTAATTTACAACTCTAAATTGAAGAAAACATTTCAATTTTCAAAGCTTGAAAACCTAAATTAATCAAAATAATAATAGTTACAATAAGCACATAAAATAAACTGAAATTTATTTATCTTAGGAATTGAAACACAACATGCACATTTGTGGCTGCTCCGGGCATTTTCACAAAAAGTATATATGAATGACATGGCTCCACAGAGTAAATATTACAATATTTTTCCCTGGGGGGCTAGGTCATTCATATATGTATAACAGTATCAAATTAAAAAGAAAGGTCAAAAACAGAAAAAATGAATAGAAAAAATGCAATTTTTTTATCAAAGTTGTTCAAAACGAATAGAAATACGCCGGTAAACAGAAAAAACGGTTGGCCTGGGAGCAGGGCCGCCGAGAGCCAGTTCGGGCCCCAGGACAATTCTCCAGATCGAGCCCCGCGACAATTTTATAAAAAAACAAAAGATCTTCAAGCTAAAATTTCGCCTCCTCTACTACCGCTGCCGGGCCCCGGGAATTAGTCCCGGCTGCCCCCCCCCCCCCTCTAGTCGGCCCTGCCTGGGAGGAACGATTCTGGATTGGCTGTCAATGTATTAATTAGAGATATTTTAGTTAGAGCAGGTTGATGTTAATCTTGAAGTAAGGCTTATTAACTATTGTTGAACAAGTGTTACTAGAACACAACAAAGCATTGAAATAAGACCATATCGGGTCGGTGGTGTAGCGGTCTAACGCGCTTATATTCATTTATAAGCAAGTTTATGTGTCAGAGACTAGTGGGCTTCGAATCCCAGACCATATCGGGTCGGTGGTGTAGCGGTCTAACGCGCTTATATTAATTTATAAGCAAGTTTATGTGTCAGAGACTAGTGGGCTTCGAATCCCAGACCAGGCCATGTGGATTTTTAATTAAATTGCATGGTTCGGTATAGGATTTGATGTGTGCCGTATTAATAGAAATTCAATTTCTGTTGATATGACATGCAGATTATAAAAAATCGCCATACATTACCGTCTCGATGATGGTGGGTGAGGTTTTCCGGGTTTTCCTCACATGTAAGTCAAATGGCACCATCAATCATCTTTAAGTCGACCCAGAGCGCCACGGCAAATAATAATAATAGCCGTCCCCGTACAAGCTCAGCTTTTGGGGTTAAAATTAACTCGTAAGGGGGTGAATTAGGGAGAGTATTATTATTATTATCTTAAATATAGTACACCTTTTTTTCTGTGCATAATTTTAATAAGAATATTTTCATTAGAATATATAAGTAACTGTATTCCTCATTAAACCCACACTTGCTGGACTGAGGAAATCTTATTCTCCTATAAAAAGGAAAAATAATAAAAATATATGACAACAGTGATTTATAAACAAACCAACCTCTTAAAATATTGTTACACTGGTTTTTGGTAAACTCAATTTCAACTTTTACAATTCACAACTATTAACGTCTATCATAAAACTGAAACTTATATAGCTCGCTTGAACCTTCTAGAACTTTTCAGATGTTTCTTGACACGAAATGACATTTCTAGACTGTTTTCTCTCATTTTTTATTCGTACTTTTATTTATGACAACAAGAACACTGTAGGGTGATGCATTGCACTTTTTCTGCTGTAGGGTGCAGGGTAACATTGCACTCTTCTCTAATTATTCGTCCCGAATAACTTAATTATTGAGATCTGGTTGTAGCCAACGGGGAAGATCTGTACCACGGTATGGCGCTAACTTTTCAATGTGAACTACCTCGGGTTTACTTCCCGTTGACAACTGAATGCAGGTCGTTAATTTTCTTGAGGACGGTGTAGGAACCTTCCCAGTTCCGTTGCAGTTACTGACAAGGTCATTTTCGTCGCTTGGAATTGTACAGTCATGATGGATCGCCTCTCTCATAATGTGTCCCTGTAGCATCCATGTCGATTCTAGCTAAAGTACCCCAGTCCTTTTGGTTTTTAAGAGACGAACATTGAAAGATACTGGCATATGGTTGGTTTTATGGTGTCTTTCTACCATTCAGTCGGACTGTGCCATTTTACCTCGGCTTCTTATTTTAGGCCCATTTCTGCCGTTGCATAAATAACGTTTCTTACACCAATCTTCTACATCCTGTCGGCAATTGACCCAATAAAATCTTTCCCTAACTCGTGCCAGTGTCCTTTTAGTACCAAAATGTCCTCCTGAACGGCTTCTATGAAGCTACTCCAACACACTTCTGACATGTTATTTAGGCAGTACCACTTGGCAGACTACATGTTACTCCATCAGGGCTCTCCCACTTCCTGTGCAATAGGTCATAGTGAATATACAGAAACTGGAATCCCACTGAGTCCAGTATCCTTTAATAGTTCCACTATATCTGGCTATATCTTGCCAAGTAGGTCTGACTTTTTTCAGCCACTCTCGGATTGTCATTTCTTTTGAGTCTTTCTCAGACTTTCAAGGGTGATTCCGTCTTCTTTCTCTTCTGGTTTGATAGTGTTTGCCTGAAAACTAACTTCTTCAACCAGCTCCTCTCGTTCTTCGAGCCTTTTACAGTACCGGCATTGTTGTTCTAAACAAGGTGTCCAATTCTTCCGCAATTTTGCTTCTCTTTCTTCGCTTCTTCTGCTTTCATTTTGACTGTTTCGTTGCATATTTTGCAGGATGTTTAAGATTTCTGAGAGTAAATTAGGATAATTGTATTAATATTGGCCTCTTCACTTTCCTGGAATCTTAACTTCTTTCAATTTTGCGCGAGACGATCCAGATATCAGTTTTGCTGCTTCATCTAAAATTTCTTTTTCTGATATTGACTCATAACTAATATCAATCAGGTTACAATTGTTCAAATTAAAATTCAGACTTCGACCATCCGCAACCAGTAACGAGTAAACCATTTCGAAAAAACTTTCGAAAGCATTGATAATCGCTTGGGGAGTATTGAAGACACTTCACTATTATACATTTTCCATGGAATCCTTGTAGTTTTGTTTTGCTAATGAACAAAGGAACAAAACGATTTGGGTTTATTTACTAAACAGATTTAAACATTTTCCAGATAATTTACATGTACCTCATGAAGTAATCGTTGGTTTTTCTGACGCTTCTGTACTTTTCTCCAAAGGAAACATGTCCCTTGAAATTTTACGTCAATCTTCCGGCAATAAAGGTCCTCAAATTACTCTCTACGACTCACTATGCACCATCGAGTTTCGAGTTTAACTATAGAATAGAAATTCTTTCCAGCACCGAACCAATTTATCGATTTGTTTGTAAACCTAATGGAATAAAAACCTTCCAAAAGGGGTTTACGGTTTTGTTTTTATACGATTTTCCGATTCTCGTTCCGCTGCAAATTACTTATCCTAATCGAACCGGTTCAGTGCGGTTTAATCTGGAAAGTTTATCATTTGTTTTTACCGAGATTTTCGGGAATTCAATAGGAATTCAAATTAGATTTATAACGAATGAAGTTTAATGGTTACAGTTTCGTTTGGAGTTCTGTAATTTTGAGCTATGGAGAAAGATCAAAAGGAATAATAATATCGTTACGGGGGTCTGATGAATGTTTTACTTACGCTTGTTTCTTCCAAATTGGGTTTGTGATTGCATCAAAGGAAGTAATTCTTAAATAGATACGAATCGATAAGTCCATCTGGAATCGTAAGACACATCAAGAAGACCACGCGAGTCCAAATGTCAACGGATAAATAATAAATTTTTGTCATTAAAATAATTGAAATTTTGTTGTCATTTAACTCCAACTTGCTAATTGTTTGTTCAATTACGTTATCAGGTTAGGCAATGGGATTTATAGGTAAGGTAATGATTTATTAGTAGGAGAATACTCAATTTGTACCCGCTTGAGTGTCTTCATAGAGGGGATGAATTTGGTTTGCCTATTTGGAGTTTTATAGTGGACCATTACTTGGAATTTTTGAAGCGAGTAAACTCCACTTACATACATGACTTTTGCTACGACTCACCCCTTTCTTCACTATAGCTAGTCGGCATCCAACACTTGGATTATTAGAAATTCACTTCAAGTACTTAGGCGTGGAAAAGAAGAAACGTCTTATCTGGACAAAAACATACATAGCTACAAAATAAGCGCGTCCAATGACCTACTAATCGTATTTCTCGAAGTCTTCACTTCGAAACTTTCAGTCAAATTAGCTCTCTACTGCGCATCTTAGTGACACTCCTAATGAGCACTCCTTTTCTTTATGTACTGCTTCACTAAAGCAACACTAACGTATTTAATTTGGCTATGAACAAAAACTCGTAACTTTGTCCCATATACGAACATAAACATTTCCAATGTTTAAATACACCATAACAAACACTGTAACAAAATTAAATATAATTTATAAGAAAAAAACAAATATTGAAGAAGGTACCGATGGGTGAACGAAATCTATAAGTGTACAAATTGTTCACATAGATACCTAAGCCCAAGGATAATAACAATTAGAAAGAAGAAGGTTCAAGAATAACCCAGTAAACTAACAGGCATCCCAGTTTTTAACGATTAATAAATATGTTTACCAGCTGTATCTATAATCCTAACCTCCTTGATTGCGTATATAAGATGAGAACTTCGTAACTTTGTTTGTACTAGTTAAGAGGTGAACATATTAAAAGTCCCCGCCCGTAGCCTTTGAGCCGGGGAGAGAGGGAGAGGGAGTCTGAAGGTCCCATTTTTCGCTTATATCTCGTCCTAGCGACATGACCATTCAATATAAAATGAAAACTTATTAAATTTGCTACAAGCTTTACTCAATCAAGTTCTTCGATATATTGTATAGTTTTCGACATATCGGCTCTTGAAAGTCTGTAATTTTAGAAAAAACATTTTTGTCTCTAGTCCAGACAACGAAAGGGCATAGAGGGAAATATTTAGAACACAATTTTTGATTTCGTAATTGTAGAAATGTCAAAAACAACAGCTTTCGGCATTGTGGATGAAGATGTCGACCTCATAGTCCTCTTGATGGCTAAAGCTGATGCACATAAGTACATTATTTTCATCAGGCCTAGATGTGGGAAGATAAGGGATTTCTTCTTCTCGTCCCAACAGCTTAAACAACAAGGTTTCAAGAACGTGCTGTTTTGTACGTCTTTAATGGATTCGACACAACATCTTCTGCATTTCTAAAAAGCAAGGTATCTGAAGTCGCCAGAGGTCCAGAAAGCAGCAGCGGTCTTTTCAGACCCTTCCTCCACTACCGCTCAAGTACAGAAGGCAGGTGAAACATGCATCTTGAGATGGTATGGGGCTCCAGCGTACCTACAGGTACAAGTCATTCTTGAAATCAATGCTCACCATCAAGCCTAATATCTCTTGTCTTCCTCCACTGAAGGAGCAGTAAAACAGCACTACCTCCGAACATTCCACCAAGTTGAACTGTGGCTGGGAAATTACCTGCCTCATCAGATGTATGGGTGGAAGATTGACAACAACTGCCTGGTCCCAGTGCACAGTGAGTTAGCAGCTGCACCGGAGGACATCCTGAAAGTCATTTTCTACCGATGCACGAAAGACTGTGCCAGCGCAAAGTGTGGCTGCAAAAAAGCAAACCTCAAATGTTTCACCGCATGCCAAAATTGCCAGGAGAACTGCCTTAATGGGGTCCCCCAAGTTGACTCCAAAAATGAAGAAGAACAGGAGGATTCTATGACCGTTTCCCAACAGGAGTTCGATGGAGAAGATATTGGAGACAAAGAAGACGAGGATGAAGGTCCTTCCCACCCCAAGAGAGCAAGAAATTGACTCAATGCTACATACTATTGTAATGTTTTGTGTCAATAAATATTGTTTTCAGTTAATGGTTGTAATTTATAAAACCATCCCACTGTCTTAAAGACACTCATATATGCAGAAACATGGTCATAGCAACATATTTTCTCATTAAAATGGTCTAGATATTCTTTAATTAAGTTTGAGGAACCTGGCCAGAGGGCCCACAACTGTATATTCTAAAATGAATATCTGTGCTATAAGTACATAATGGTGCATATTTCGACCAATACGTTGACTGAGAATGGTGAGAAATTTAAAGAATTATTAGTCGACAGTTGTCGTAAAACTTGTAACGTGATATCTTAGTTATTCTATCTACTTGTTTAATGTGTTTGAGCTCAATTGATAGGGCGTGGGTTAGGTTATTAAATATAAATAAATATTAAACGTGAATAACTTTGAAAAAGAAGTTGGGCACCACTATATTTAAAGCTTACTGCACTTGACTCTAGATTAGTGATAAAAATATAGAAAATCACTAACCACTAACAAATAATATTTAAACCATGCTTTAGATAAGGTAGCTATCAAATTCTAATTCACATAAGTTGTACTAAATTCAAATTTAAAACGATTTATTGATCAAGCACTTATCTTTTGGTAAGTTAGGTAATATACGGAATGTAAATCTATATCATGGTATTTCTTCAGGCAACTTCCACAAGGGATTCGGGATCCTTATTGGTAATTCTGCATAATTCTGCACTGTGAATGATCTTCAGTATTCGAACATAAACTGTCTAGAGTAGAGATCAAAGCCATCTAGAGATTGAACCAAAACCTTCTTGAGATGGAACCAAAACCTTCTAGAGATTAAACCAAAAAACGTCTAGAGATGAATCCAAAAAACGTCTAGAGATAAATCCAAATAAACCGTCTAGATATAGCCATGCTAAAAAAAGATTAAAATGATATCATAGGAAAAAGGAAATTTGAATAGGACCCAGATAAAATGCTTTAACTATCAAATGAACAATTTAAAACTATTAAATGAATAATTTCACAGATACTAAAATTATTATGAAAAGGAAAAATCTTATTTTATATATTTAAATATAGTAATATCTTATTCCAAAAAAATAATATATAAATTAACCATGTGTTATTCAATGTTGATATTGAGGTTATGTTAAAACTTGACAATTTATTTACCTTATAAAATCAGACGGATTTTAAGAATATTAAAAATAATCTAATACTTCGGATAACCGAGCTAAATTAAAATAATTGTGATCTATTTGATATCTTCAAATGAAATGAAATGAAATATGAACTTTTGACACAAGGCATAGACGACAAATGACATTTGAGTAAGAGGTGATTGTGTCGAAATAACGGTTTCAACCGTTACAAACTTCAGATTTCGAGCTCAATTTTGAAATTGCTTTGACATTTGAAGAAAAATAGATAAAATAGTAAAGCAATATATATTATTGAAGGGAATTTAATTTTCTACAACCCTATGGTCGGCATTTATTTTTTGGGTGCATCGTTGAAGAGTTATCCGGTCAAATAGAGCAAAATATGTGAGACAAAAATGTTTTTCTCCAAAATTACAGACTTTCAAGAACTGATATATCGAAAACTATACAAGATATTGAAAAATGGGACCTTCAGATCCACTCTTTTTCCCCCCGGCTCAAAGGCTACGGGGATTGATATGTTCATCTCCTAACTAGTCCAAATAAAGTTACGAAATCAAAAATTGTGTTCCATGCATTTCCCTCTATACCTTTTTTTTTGAGCAATCGCTGCTTAAACTACTAATAAGCCAAGATGCTACTTACGTGTCATTTTGAAAATAAAATTATAATCTAAAAATTTGTTTTCCTGGAAAGCTAAAAACCTTTAATAACTGTTTAAATAGGACTAAAAATTCCAAAGCGTCTTTTCATACTTTTTTTCCCTAAATACCCAGAAATATTTTAGATCCGGCAACGCGGCCCAGCATACCGTTCCCGGAATTTCCCGGCGGTTGTAGACGGCGGCGGCGGCAGCAGATGACGAGGACGGCGGCGACTCGCAATTATGCAATTACGGGTGTTTGGGTAGGAAAACTCTCGAAGCTTCGCTGTTATGGGGCGGCACGCGGGGGCAGAGGGGCTGCTGAAACTGAGGGGGCGGCGGGAAGTGTAGGAAACGAGGAGCGAGCTGGGAGAGCCGCCGCCGACGGGATTGCTAGGCAACGAGCATAACGGTACGTGGGACAGGAGGAGAGGGGAGGAAGCGCGTGTGTGTCCTCTGGGGTGTATCGTCTTTTTTTTAATAACGGAAATGCCGTTTAAATGTTGTAATAGAGAAAAATGGGGAAATGGAGTGGTAGGTAAAGCGGTGATTTGGTGATGTAGTTGATTCTATAATAATAATAACATATGCGGTAAATATTTAACCAAAAATACGTTAAAATCAATTCAAACCTAAAATAAAATGAAGAAAAAGTATGTGGAAAAAGGTCACGTGCTGTCTGCTGGTTCCAAATTTACCTTCTTTTAAATAGTTACTTTTGAAGACTTACAGAACTGCTGAATTTCTTGACGATAGTTTATAAATGGGATTCTTGACACGAAATTGGTTAATTCACAGTAATTTATTCAAATGGCAATGTAAAATACACAGAGATAACAGGAGATATAAATACTAACAATTATTGTACTGTAGTAAATAAAACATATTCTAGGGGACACGGAAATGTATAATATCCGCTGTTGTCATGCCTATTTCATTATTTACATATCTTAAAAAAGCTAAAATAATTCAACCTATTTTATTGCAACTGAACCCCAAATATTTTTAATCAATTGTTAATATCAAATTTAACTAAATTAGATGTAATTTCACTAAATTAGATGTAATAATTTTCAATAAATTTCAAAACCTAGTTAATGTAAAGTTGGATGTGGCAACACCGGCTTGCATCTCTACGTTATTTATTATAAGCGCACAAGCGCTTATACCTGGCTTACACATATATTCATTAATAAAAAAAATTGTATCCCCTCTCTTACCTCCTACCACACGTCTCTTCACTCCGGACCTACAACTGGAGTGTATTGACTGTCGAATTAATGTTGGCAGCATGAATATTATATTTTATCCATGAATAGCTACATCTCCTGCTATATCTGAAAATACAAGTAGTTACAACTTGAGAAATATAATAAATCTCAGAATGTATTATTTTATTTTTTGTTCACGGCTGCATTATTTTGATTCCTGCAGCTGTTAACTCTAAGAGATTCGATAATGGAATGATGTTTTAAGGCTCATTTGTCGGGTTATTGTAATACGACGCGATTTTTCTTTCGTAAGGATATGTGAATTCTAAAAAAGTGCGCCAAACAACATCCAGAAATTTCCATTTTTTTCTTAGGTTCAGCACTGTAAAATAATAGGTTGACGTAATGTAAGGCTCGTATAGGAACTTCCTTGTACACGAAGCCTGGTTTGCGACGAGAGAAGTGCTTTTACACACATCTCCCGCAGCACGTCCACCTATATTGCGGCATAGGGCTTGTCATCTTCCCAACATCTCAGCGAGACCACTGTCAAGAGAACCCATTCCAACTTCCACACTCCAAAAATGAGCGGGGAGGAAGACCTTTGAACCCACATTTATTTTCCAGAGTTACAAATAATAGTTTACATGCCAAGTTACAATTTTGCGGATGCATAAGTATAATAGAAAAATAGAAGCAGATATAAAATAAAAATAGCAACAAAATAAATATAAACATAAGGGATGTATCATCCCTAATAAAAATGTCTAAACTGCTTTTTCAATGGTTTATTTCACGATCAAGTATTCTCAATTACAATGTTGCTGTGGTATTGCCACTGTCCATTAGCGTACTACCCACTGCGCTGGTCTGTCTTCTCCCGCTCGTCCATCCTGACACGGATGTGTATGGACTTTAAGAATGTATGGTGGGGAGTATAGAGAAATACCGCATACATAAATAAAATAGATTTTAAGCTTAAAGTATAAATAAATAAGTGAAATAAACAAAAAGCAAGCAGATAAAATGAGCAAATAAAGCTCCTATATTAGTGATTTAGTTTATAAGCAATGTTATATTACAGAAAGTGGAATAAAATGGTTAGTTACATAGGCCTACACCGGTGTTTATATGCCTGGGACTGTTTAAATTAGTATTACGTTATTAGTGGAAGCCAGGAAGACTATTATATTAATGGCTGGTCGTCATATTAAATGAAGTTCTTTCCCCATTCGTTGAGCCAACTGATCAGCGATTTTCCTTTTCCTTTTGTCTTCAGCCTGTACGTCAGTGTTTGTCGGGCTGTTTGTCTTTGTTGTTCTTAGCAGTCCATGGTTATATGTTGTAGTGTCTCTTCAATGGTCGCAGTTAGGCTCTATGTTGGGTCTAAGGTTGGAACGTATGTAGTAATTATTTATGTTGCCGTGTCCCGTAAGTAGTTGTACCATCTTCCATGTAAGTCCCATCCAGTTTGTTCCCACCCTATTGAAAACTGTATTTGTGTGTCTGCCTGTTGTACCCCTGTCCCATGTCTTGCCAGTGTGTTATTTTTTGTCTTTGAATGTTGTTTCTTAGGGTCTGTTTATTATGAGTGTCGTTTGTATGTCGTTGTCGTGGGCTATTTTGTGTGTTTTTTGATTTTATATACTTTTTCATTTCAAATGTAGATTTATGTTTCTGGTTTTAAGTGTATTTGTGATTTTGTGTATGTTAGGGATGAGTTTGTTAGTCGTTTTGTATTTCTGTATGTTAGTTATTGTGTTCTTTGAGTCTATTTGTACCTCAATAGTCCCGTTGATTTTGTCGTTGTGTTGTAGTTTCTATTATTTTTATGTCGCATTATGTCGTAATTCTGAATCGTTTTGTCGTTGTCAGTTCGTTTCTTTCCCAGATAGTCATCCCCATGTGGTTAGTCTCTTTTGTTTTGCGGCGTCAGTGCATATGGTTGTATCTTACTATTGTGTCGTTGTGTGTATATATCGTATGTGTCATTGCCGGGTGTATCCTATTAGTTGTCCTGGTCCTGTAGTTTTCTGGTGATTGTTTGTTTAGTGATTGTTTGGAAAAGTGTTACCCCCGCCAGTACATGCAGTGACAGGGTGGGCACAGTTCGATATGCCTTGACAATGGCCAACAGAAAAGGCCTCTCTGTTGTCTGTAGATGTCTTACCACCCTGGAATCGGCATGTCTGTCTCCCCAGACTTCGACCACATACAATATCTTGGGTTTTATGGCGTTTACAAAAATATGAACCTTAACGTTTCCGGTTTTCTGCCCCAGTTACGGCCCGCGATGTGAAATAGTTTATTTGAGATGTTCAGGGCTTTCTGTCTGGTTCACTCCAATATAGACCAGACTGTCCTCCATCTTCACTGGTACATCGTCTATTTTAATGCGTGGAGGTCTTGTAAGTTTGTGAGGTACAAACATTAGTTTTGTCTTTGTCTTGTTGTATGTCAATTTGTTTTTCTTTGCCCAGACTTCGCACGCACGTCAGATTATCGTCCATTTATCTTCAATATGTCTAAGTGAGGTATCTGTTAGTATTAGGATCTGGTCGTTTGCGAAAGCCTGGACCAAGTCATTGTCGTCCAATTAGTCTATCTCGTCTATTGCCTCAAACCATGAGTCCATTAATATTGTCCATAGTATCGATCCTAGACTGGATCCTTGAGAACAGCCTCTGTCTACGTTTTTGTTTATGTCTAATGTTCGTATTTGTCTGTTTTTTAGAAAGTCAATGTACAGTTTTGTCAGGTTTAGGGTGTCCTTGTGTTTATGAGTCTTTTGTGTATTATGGTCATCTAGGCTAAGTTGAATTCCTTTTTATGTCTAGAGTCGCTACCAGTTAGTGTCTTGTGTGGTTTAGTTTGTTTGTACCGTTTTTTAGAGCATCTTTCGTTGTTGTGCCTTCTCTGAACCCAAATTGTCGTCTGTTTTGTGTTGTGTTTCTAGGTAATAGGCTAGTCTTTTGGCGATAAGTTTGTCCAGAACCTTACCCAGAATCTGGAGTAAGCAATAAGCATATGGGTCTTTTGTCGTTTGTTTGTTTTTTTGAAAGCGTTACCATATTAGCTATTTCCCATAATTTAGGAAAGTACCCTGTTTCTAGACATTTATTGTACGGTCACAGTTTATTGCTAAAGAATCAGTTAGCTCACTTGGACCAGTTGAATGTTCCAAAATAACATCCACTCCAGGGATACAAATTTAGGATGCGCAGAAGACTGCTGTTTGAATAAAGTAGCCCAGTATATCTAACAAATAATAGGCGGTTGTCATATATTGTATTGGTTATGATTTGATTCTGTATGCGCCGGGGATACAAATCCGAGTTGTGCAGTGTATAAACTGGAACATTGAGATCAAAAGTGCCGACGCAGAGTGAGCGAACTGATTCTTTAGCTATAAACTGTGGTACGGTTGTAAGAAAGTATCTGGTATTATTATCTGGTCGTCGTTAAGGACGCTAATTAGTTCTTTAGCGCTGGTGCTTTCTTATTCTTCATAGCTGATATGGTGATGTTTATCTCTTGTTTCGTAAAAGGTATGTTGTATGTTGTCTGGGGATAGGTGTAGGTTGTTTCAGATCTGTTGGTGTACAAGTTCGTCTAGTTTCGGGTTGTCAGTTAGAAAGTATTTGTCGTGTAGGTGTTCAATGGTGTTTACTATGCTGTCCATCCTTGTTCCGTCATCTCTCTATATAGTTTTAAGAGTCCTGTCTTTTCAGGTTCGTTTGTTGTCAGGAAGTCTCTAATTGATTGAGTTTTTGTTGTTTTTATATATCCTGCGTTGTATCCTGTATTTGTTTAGTTTCCTAGCCCTGTGTTGTACGTTAGACTCGTTTTGGTATGATTTTCGGTCTCTGATTGTCTTTCGTCTTTCATCTTCTAAATCTCTATTCCACTATATTTGTGTTTTCTTTTTTTTTTGTTTGTTTTTGTTTAATAGTTTTTTCCATAATTCCTATAATGTTATTGGTAATTTTGAGAACTGTTTCGTCTAGGTCTTGTGTTATCGTCCAGTCAAGTGTTCGGTTTCGTTTTCTATTTTTGTTTTGTCTAGAGTTTGCGTCTTTCTCGTGGTGGTCGTTATAATTTTGTACGTGATGTAGGCGTGGTCGCTTAGTGTTTCTTCCGTATGTACCCCCAGTCTTGGATATGTGTGTTTTTGGTAATTGTAAGGTCGATCCAGCTTCTTCTTCTTCTTCTTTCATTTCTAAATGTCGTGGTCATTTTCTATTTTAAGTCCGTTTTGTGTTGTCCAGTCTATTAGTTCTTGTCCTCGTCTGTCTATTTCATCCCCTCTCCACGCAAAATTTTTGGCGTTTAAGTCGTCGGCTATTAATAGAGGGTTTTTAATTTTTTCGATTGTGTTTTTGTATTGTTCATGTCTACTATTTCGGTTGTTGCCCGGCTCGTCATATATATCATATTGATCAAAGTGAAGGTTTATTATTTAGTTGAATGTTAACTGATGTTGTGATATTATCTGTTAGATTTGAATTTATTAAGACATTTCTGACTTTAGTTTTTATTAATATGATAGATAGTTTTAGAAGTTGTGTATGGCTTGACGGCCGTGAATTCCGCGGGGTTATCATTTTTGGGTAAGGTTCCTGTATGAGTATTATGGTTATGCCGTTTGTCGTTGCGTATTGTATTAACTGATCAGTTGCTCTCTTACCTTTTCCGATGTTGGCCTGTATGATATTCCACGTATTTGGTTTTGTTAATATTGGATAGTTCCGTTCACGTACAGCAGCGTACTCAGTATGTTAAATTTTTACGGGTCAAAACTCTTTGTATTTCTAACAGTATGATTTTAAGGGATTGCTCCTGATTGTCCACGTAGGTATAAGACTCATTGTGGCTAGTTAATGTTTTGTGTATAATGTAAATTGTTGTAAATTTAGCACTGCTGGCTTGATATCTAAGTAGTCAAGGTCTGAGATCGCTCTAGAAAAGTAGCAATTAGTAGATAGTCGTAGTAAAGTAGATAAAAAGAAGCAGAAGTCTGTCTAGCTCGATCATTGGAGCAGAAAAGGTGGTTTGGAGCTTCTAAGTGTGCACTAGGGTGTCCAAGAGTTTTAAGGATAAATCTTTATCCACCGAGAAGCGCCCGGATCCTTTTGTGGACCTATTCATTTCTGGTTGTAGGATAGAATTAGTATTTTGAGGCGTTTAGTTTATGTTCTCTGTACAGCTGTACCCATATGAGGGATGTATTACTTACCAGCGGCGTACCCAGTATGTTTAGTTTTTACGAGTAAAAAAGCTTTGTGTTTTTAATAGTATGATTTTAAAATATTGGTCCTGATTGTCCACGGAGGTACCTGTACTAATTGTTATTGCCAAATAAATCAGAGAAAATACTGTTTCATTTAATTTTAAATACGTCTAACTTATTTTAATTATCTCGAATCATATCTGGAATTGAGCCCGTCAAAAGTATTTCGCTTTTGTAGTAGATACTCAGCGAGCTGTATCAATTTACTTTATAGAACGAATAACCCTTGTTCTAGTAAATTTCGATCAAGATGTACTACTATTCTTTTTGATAGCGGCAGGTTCTGGTCGTTGGCATCCAGAAGAACAAATTGTTGTTGTCCTTGTCTCATATAAATTTCAATGTTGTATATATTTCCGTCAGAAGTACAGAGAGCAAAATCTAAAATGCTTCTATTTGATTATATCAGAAGTGCAACCGTTAATCACTACAACATTCTTATTAGATTGGTAATTATTTTGAAATATAAGAATGGTCAGATCATTTGGACCTAGAACATTTGGGATAGTGCCTAAGAAATTTTAGGATAGATTAGATAGAAATCGGTAATAAGCAGTGTTGAGATTAGGACGTGTACTCAAATACATTGACGTCAAGTCTCATATTTAGTAAATAACAAAAAAATATCTTGTAAGTGTAAGATGAATTTCGTGGTTTAATTCTTATTGATAAAATGTAATTCAGCTCTCGAATTTGTGCATATCCTCAGTTTAAAAACTTGGCTACAAACCTTGTAAATGATAGATCTTCATGTGGAAAAACCTCTTCGTTTGGACCATAAATGCCAAGAAATTATAGTTAGTCTATCTTCAAACAAATCACCTATCATAGTCCACCCAAAATAGGTTACTATAGTCTGACGTATTTTCTCCATCCCCTCAAAGTAATATTTTCTAACAGTTTTTTTATCAAGCATCAAAAAATGACTGATTATTTTTCTGTGTGTAATCTATAACAAGAATAAGTATAAATAATTGTCTGATATGTTCTCTATTAGTTTTAATGTGACGTACGCCGTACGAACAAAAGTATAGCTTACGTACGTCTTGCGAAAAAATAGAACGAAAAACCGTAATACATACTGTATAAAATACACTCAAAAGAATTCTACGCTTGCGTACAACTAAGTTACCGTTTGTTTTTTAACTAAACTTCTCCCCTACACCAGAGGAAATGTTTTAGACTGTGCCGTTAAGAAGTTCATACCTTATTCATCATGACTGTCACAGTTGTCTAACTTGGTAACATTAAGTCGCTCTCCATGATTACATTAATTTTCAAACTTCCATCCAAAGTCGGCAAAGCGAGAAACAATTTATTTATGTTCCATATATTACGTAATATTTAAGTAAGTAAATTATATGCAAATGGAAAGCGTTGATTCATCTAAAATTTGATGTTTCTTTGATATCTTTATAGTTAGAAATACTAAAAGTAATCCTATTTGACTGCGCCAATTATATAGCTTTACTGTTTACCTCTTAAAATATCTAAAAGACTGTCGTAGTTGATATAGCATTTTTTTAAAAATAATATTAAAATAATTATCTCCACAGCCAATAAATAGAAAGAAGATTTTAAAATTACGTTATCGCTCGGAATATTCGAATGAAACGTTTGAAAATTGTGAATGAGAACTTTTAATTTGGCATGTTTTTCCATAGATCAAAAATATTGATACTAATAAAACTTCCTAAATATTTCCCATATTATTGAATCTAATGAACACTAATACATATTTCTGTTTATGTAAATAAGTATCATATTTCCTTACATATTTTTCATACCTCTCGATTTGTTATTTTTACACAAATCCGCCGCGTTCTACAGTTTGTAAATAATTTATTTTCGAAAGCCCTACGTTTCGGAATACCCTCGACTGCGCCAGTTTTTAATTCCATTGAATTCTGTGGCACGACGCGAATAAAATCATTCAAAGTAAAACAGTACCTAAACTTCCCATCCTCAATACAATTTTCTTAATATTTAGGATAAAAAGGACGCAGTTGAGGAACGAGGTAAGATGAGCTTTAAAATTAACTTAGGAAGGGGGAATTTTTTTTTAAACTTGGTAGGTGGGTTTGAGGTCACCTCAGAGATCATTATTTAGTTAGTCAAATTGTGTTACTTTTTCGGTCAGTTTTCGTTCAGTTTTGGTTGTTTTCTTTTAGTTTTGGTTAGGTTTTCGTTTGACTTTCTTTTAGTTTTCGTTTTTTTTTCGTTCTTTTTTTATTCTATTTTCGTTCTTTTTTCGTAATTGTTCGTTCTTTTTCGTATTTGTAGCTTAGCGTTTCATTATTTCTGTAGGCGGGTTTGAGGTCACTCCAAAGGTAATTCTTTAAGCTTGTTTCTAGCTAAATTTCGTTACTTTTTTTTCAGCTATCGTTCTTTTATTCTTTTACCGTTCTTTTATCGTTCTTTTATCATTCTTTTATCATTCTTTTATCGTTCCTTTATCGTTTTTATCGTTATTTTTCGTTTTTATCGTTATTTTTCGTTCTTTATCGTTTTTTTAACGTTCTTTTATCGTCATTTTATCGTTCTTTTATCGTTCTTTTACCGTTCTTTTATCGTTCTTTTATCGTTCTTTTATCGTTCTTTTATCGTTCTTTTATCGTTCTTTTATCGTTCTTTTATCGTTCTTTTATCGTTCTTTTATCGTTCTTTTATCGTTCTTTTATCGTTCTTTTATCGTTCTTTTATCGTTCTTTTATCGTTCTTTTATCGTTCTTTTATCGTTCTTTTATCGTTCTTTTATCGTTCTTTTATCGTTCTTTTATCGTTCTTTTATCGTTCTTTTATCGTTCTTTTATCGTTCTTTTATCGTTCTTTTATCGTTCTTTTATCGTTCTTTTATCGTTCTTTTATCGTTCTTTTATCGTTCTTTTATCGTCCTTTTATCGTTCTTTTATCATTCTTTTATCGTTATTTTTATCTTTATTTACTTGTTTTTGTCGTTTTTTATAGTTTTTTATTGTTCTTTTATTTTTCTTTTATCGTTCTTTTATCGTTATTTTATCGTTGTTTATCGTTATTTTATCGTTATTTTATCGTTATTTTATCGTTATTTTATCGTTATTTTATCGTTATTTTATCGTTATTTTATCGTTATTTTATCGTTATTTTATCGTTATTTTATCGTTATTTTATCGTTATTTTATCGTTATTTTATCGTTATTTTATCGTTATTTTATCGTTATTTTATCGTTATTTTATCGTTATTTTATCGTTATTTTATCGTTATTTTATCGTTATTTTATCGTTATTTTATCGTTATTTTATCGTTATTTTATCGTTATTTTATCGTTATTTTATCGTTATTTTATCGTTATTTTATCGTTATTTTATCGTTATTTTATCGTTATTTTATCGTTATTTTATCGTTATTTTATCGTTATTTTATCGTTATTTTATCGTTATTTTATCGTTATTTTATCGTTATTTTATCGTTATTTTATCGTTATTTTATCGTTATTTTATCGTTATTTTATCGTTATTTTATCGTTATTTTATCGTTATTTTATCGTTATTTTATCGTTATTTTATCGTTATTTTATCGTTATTTTATCGTTATTTTATCGTTATTTTATCGTTATTTTATCGTTATTTTATCGTTATTTTATCGTTATTTTATCGTTATTTTATCGTTATTTTATCGTTATTTTATCGTTATTTTATCGTTATTTTATCGTTATTTTATCGTTATTTTATCGTTATTTTATCGTTATTTTATCGTTATTTTATCGTTATTTTATCGTTATTTTATCGTTATTTTATCGTTATTTTATCGTTATTTTATAGTTATTTTATCGTTATTTTATCGTTATTTTATCGTTATTTTATCGTTATTTTATCGTTATTTTATCGTTATTTTATCGTTATTTTATCGTTATTTTATCGTTATTTTATCGTTATTTTATCGTTATTTTATCGTTATTTTATCGTTATTTTATCGTTATTTTATCGTTATTTTATCGTTATTTTATCGTTATTTTATCGTTATTTTATCGTTATTTTATCGTTATTTTATCGTTATTTTATCGTTATTTTATCGTTATTTTATCGTTATTTTATCGTTATATTTTCGTTTTTTCGTTTTTTTTTTTTTCGTTTTTTTTTTTTTCGTTTTTTTTTTCGTTATTTTTTCATTATTTTTTCGTTATTTTTTCGTTTTTTTTTTTTCGTTTTTTTTTTTCGTTTTTTTTTCGTTATTTTTTCATTATTTTTTCGTTATTTTTTCATTATTTTTTCGTTATTTTATCGTTTTTTTGTCGTTCTTTATCGTTTTTTATCGTTCTATCCTTCCTTTCTAATTATTTTTGCGTTCTTTTTTCATCCATTTTTCTTCCTTTTTCTTCCCGTTTTTGTCAGTTTTTCGTCCTTCTTTGGTCCTTTTTTTCGTCCTTTTTTCGTTCCTTTTTTCGTTGTTTTTTCGTTCTTTCTCGTTCACTTTTCGTTTTTATATGTGCTTATTCATTCTTTTTCCATTCTCTTCCTATTATTTTTCCGTTCCTTTTCCATATTTTTCGTTTCTTGTCCGTTCTTTTCACGTTATCTTTTAGTTCTTATTTCTTTCTTATCTCGGTATTCTCAGTTCATTTTTCTATCTTGTTTTGTTCTATTTTTCTTCTTATTTATTTATGTGTTGTTTTGCTTCATTTATTGTTATTGGCTCTGTTGAATTTTGAACGCATCACCTAAAACCTAAATCCAGTAAAGACGTATTAATTTTCTTGTCAAACTAAATAATTATCACATTTGCCTTGTATATATTTTTCAAATACCTCTCAATTTGTTATTTATTCTCAAATCCGCCGCCCTCTAGAGCTAATAAATAATTTATTCCCTATTTTTCGGATACTCGTACGTACCGGAATCCCCTTGACTGCGCCAATTTTCAATTCTATCGAATTCCGTGTCGGTGCTAAAGGTTTTCCGTGAATCACGACACAAAAGAAAATCATTCAAAGTAAAACAGAACTTAAATTCCCCGACCCCAACACAATTTTCTTTTTATTTACGATAGCAGAGGAGCGGTTGGGGAAAGAGAAAAGCTGTAGGCGCGTGGATCCGCATTGCGAGGGTCTATATTTATGTAGTTCTTCTGCCCGTAAAGGATTACAGTGTCCTTGCATGCTATCGTAAAAAATTGATGGGACTTGCACGTCGAACGTGCTTTTTGTTCGCCGAAGAGGAAGCGGCAAAGGAGAATGGAGAAATGATGAAGGGTTCCTAGCTCGAGACTGTAATTTATTTCGATAGGGAATGTTGTAGGGCGTATTTTAATGGGATTGTTCCACATTCGTTGTCGTTAATGTGTCGTGGATTGATACGAGAAATGGAAAGGAATGACGTAGATAATTGATGATGCATTTTTATTGTTTACATTTTTCAAAATGGCGTCAGGTGTGCTAAAAAGATAGGAGAAATGGTCTAATCTAAAATATTTTAGTTGACTTTCTAATATTTTAAATCATCCAACAGTATTTCCCGTAAATAATTAAATAATATATAGAGTGAATTTTTTATATAACATACCGATTATTTATGAGGTTCCTATAAACTTTCGATGAACTACCTCTTAAAATTTAACAATTCTTATATTTTTAACTATAACCCCTTTTTTATTTTTTTCAGGTACGTATCAGCATCTTCCCAAAGCCATTAAATCCGAAAAAGTTGTAAGTACACAATGTTCTCCTCCAAAAAAAACTTATTTAAATTATATATTCCCCCAGTTAATTATTCCGACAAAAGCTACTAACTTTAACAAAATCTTTATTGTATCCATTAAGTTCAGTTTAAATTTAATTTGTAGCGAAACTTCGACGAGCAAATATAATAAAGAAGTTTGTTTTGCCTGGCAACTCTCTCGACGTGTATACCTATTACGGAGTTTGTGTTTGGAACTTTCGACGAACTTTCCCGCAAAACTTTATATCCAAAACTACTAGCGGCGGGTGGAGGGGAATGTGAAAGTTGAGCCGAACGGGAGTTTTAAAACTCGCGTCGTAGCTTTCAAATTAACTATGAGCTTATTTTAGTTCATAGCGTTTCAAAATTTCTGTAGGCGAGTTTGAGGTCATTCCAGAGGTCGTTGTTTAAGCTTGTTTGTAGTTAAACTGTATTAGCTTTTTCTTTCAGCTAACGTTCCTTTATTGTTTTTCATCGTTTTTATCGCCCTTTTATCATCCTTTTATCTTCCTTTTATCGTTCTTTTTTGTTCTTTTTTATTACTTTTCTTTATTTTTCGTTCTTTTTCGTTCTTTTTCGTTCTTTTTCGTTCTTTTTCGTTCTTTTTCGTTCTTTTTCGTTCTTTTTCGTTCTTTTTCGTCGTTCTTTTTCGTTCTTTTTCGTTCTTTTTCGTTCTTTTTCGTTCTTTTTCGTTCTTTTTCGTTCTTTTTCGTTCTTTTTCGTTCTTTTTCGTTCTTTTTCGTTCTTTTTCGTTCTTTTTCGTTCTTTTTCGTTCTTTTTCGTTCTTTTTCGTTCTTTTTCGTTCTTTTTCGTTCTTTTTCGTTCTTTTTCGTTCTTTTTCGTTCTTTTTCGTTCTTTTTCGTTCTTTTTCGTTCTTTTTCGTTCTTTTTCGTTCTTTTTCGTTCTTTTTCGTTCTTTTTCGTTCTTTTTCGTTCTTTTTCGTTCTTTTTCGTTCTTTTTCGTTCTTTTTCGTTCTTTTTCGTTCTTTTTCGTTCTTTTTCGTTCTTTTTCGTTCTTTTTCGTTCTTTTTCGTTCTTTTTCGTTCTTTTTCGTTCTTTTTCGTTCTTTTTCGTTCTTTTTCGTTCTTTTTCGTTCTTTTTCGTTCTTTTTCGTTCTTTTTCGTTCTTTTTCGTTCTTTTTCGTTCTTTTTCGTTCTTTTTCGTTCTTTTTCGTTCTTTTTCGTTCTTTTTCGTTCTTTTTCGTTCTTTTTCGTTCTTTTTCGTTCTTTTTCGTTCTTTTTCGTTCTTTTTCGTTCTTTTTCGTTCTTTTTCGTTCTTTTTCGTTCTTTTTCGTTCTTTTTCGTTCTTTTTCGTTCTTTTTCGTTCTTTTTCGTTCTTTTTCGTTCTTTTTCGTTCTTTTTCGTTCTTTTTCGTTCTTTTTCGTTCTTTTTCGTTCTTTTTCGTTCTTTTTCGTTCTTTTTCGTTCTTTTTCGTTCTTTTTCGTTCTTTTTCGTTCTTTTTCGTTCTTTTTCGTTCTTTTTCGTTCTTTTTCGTTCTTTTTCGTTCTTTTTCGTTCTTTTTCGTTCTTTTTCGTTCTTTTTCGTTCTTTTTCGTTCTTTTTCGTTCTTTTTCGTTCTTTTTCGTTCTTTTTCGTTCTTTTTCGTTCTTTTTCGTTCTTTTTCGTTCTTTTTCGTTCTTTTTCGTTCTTTTTCGTTCTTTTTCGTTCTTTTTCGTTCTTTTTCGTTCTTTTTCGTTCTTTTTCGTTCTTTTTCGTTCTTTTTCGTTCTTTTTCGTTCTTTTTCGTTCTTTTTCGTTCTTTTTCGTTCTTTTTCGTTCTTTTTCGTTCTTTTTCGTTCTTTTTCGTTCTTTTTCGTTCTTTTTCGTTCTTTTTCGTTCTTTTTCGTTCTTTTTCGTTCTTTTTCGTTCTTTTTCGTTCTTTTTCGTTCTTTTTCGTTCTTTTTCGTTCTTTTTCGTTCTTTTTCGTTCTTTTTCGTTCTTTTTCGTTCTTTTTCGTTCTTTTTCGTTCTTTTTCGTTCTTTTATCATTCTTCTATAGTTCTTTTATTGTTCTTTTATCGGTCTTTTATCGTTCTTTTATCGTTCTTTTATCGTTCTTTTATCGTTCTTTTATCGTTCTTTTATCGTTCTTTTATCGTTCTTTTATCGTTCTTTTATCGTTCTTTTATCGTTCTTTTATCGTTCTTTTATCGTTCTTTTATCGTTCTTTTATCGTTCTTTTATCGTTCTTTTATCGTTCTTTTATCGTTCTTTTATCGTTCTTTTATCGTTCTTTTATCGTTCTTTTATCGTTCTTTTATCGTTCTTTTATCGTTCTTTTATCGTTCTTTTATCGTTCTTTTATCGTTCTTTTATCGTTCTTTTATCGTTCTTTTATCATTCCTTTATCGTTATTTTCTAGTTTTTTTTTTTCCTTTTTTTTTTCTCGTGCTTTTTGTTCTACTTCCATTCTGTTTTCGTTCTGAGAGGTCACCATAAAAAATATTTTTGTTGTTTTTTCATTTGCTTTTTCATTGTTTTTTCAATAGCAATCACCGATACATTCTGTTGGAGTTTCACACACTATTTTTTTTACAATCATATAAATAAACCAGAATTGTTAAAAAACACCAAATTCTACAATCGTGGCGAAATCCAAATTGACAATTTGAATTTTTATTCGCGCCACCAACTGTGGCTAAGGTGATTCTGTACAAACCACAAGCGGAAATGCTTAGAACCATCGTTAAAAGAGTACTTAACCTTAGTTTTTAGTTTAATGTCACTTTTTTAGGGTTCCTCGCCCGAAGGGTAACCAACGGGACCCTATTACTATGCTTACGCTGTCCGTCCGTCTTTCTGTCAGCGGGCTAAAATTTTCATAGAATGTGCATTTCTATTGCCGATATAACAATAATAAAAATAAATTAAAAATTAAAGGGGGCTCTCCTACTAGAAACGTGTTTGTTTTTGTTTTTTTTTTGCTCGATCTTAATACATGTTTTAAAAAGTACCTACATAGTAATAAATCTTGTATGACAGTGCGAAACCCGACTCGCAATTGGCCACTTTTTTTCATTGTTCAACAATCAATCAATGTTATATTTAGGTACATAAACAAATCAGTTAAACAAAAATGTTACCTACTTATTTTATACATTGTATTATAGATACGAAATGCCTTAATTTGATATTTGCAAGTACAAACTGAAAGTAGTTTATTTTGACATTTACTGCAATTACAAAAAATGTCTTATCAAATAACAAGTCAAAATTTGAAAAAATGTTTTTTTCTTTATTACTTTCTCTTAATTTATAATAAACTGATAAAATTTGCCTCTTAAATGTTGAACTATTTTTTTTTTTTTAACAATTAATCAATCCCACGTATTAGAAAAACAGGACGACTACGCCCTTCCAGCTGCAACGAATAAATTTCAATTAGGCATTGTTACTATGAGAAATATCCGTTATCAGAGACTAAAAAAATTCATTTTCGAACATGAAATATCTCCCGGTTTACGACATGTCGTAAAATATGCATTTTATTGGTATATATCTGCATCGATACATACGCAGTTGCCATGTCAACGAAACGTTTTTGTGTCTATTCGTGTCATGCATCCAAACGTCAAACCACCTTCGGAACCGTAGGCCATGAGCGTGCCCGGCCGAATTACATAAATATAAAGGTCTCTAGATAAATTTTACATCCAAGTTATGTTAATTAAAAGTTGCATCTCCCTTTTGATTGTTTACAACATGGGAAAAAAATATTTTTTAAAATGAATTCAATTATTCTGTGATGTCATGACTTACTATTGGGTTTTCGGATATAATAATATTATTTTTATTAAACATTTGAATTCCTCGTACTATTTTAGATAAGATGCGCAGTTAATAGTGAGATATTTAGAAAAATTATCTAATATGGCTGCAAATATACACAATGAACGAACATCACTATTAAATACACAATAAATTTGTTCTTAGAAGAACAATTTGTTAATAATTTAATTTGGACTACAAACGATGATAAGCAAGGGAAAGACAATATAAATATAAACATTAATAACAAAAACTGTAAATATTTTATTGTTAATAGCAATCCAAGTGTCAATACCCATGAAAAACCCTGTGAATATATGCTTAACAGGAAAAAAAAATGGATAATAACATTGGATAGCTATTATAGGATAAAATACTATGTTTAATTGAAGACAAATACTAACATCTAAACTCAGTAATACTTTTTATTATTATTACACATTAACCCAAAGTAACACGTTTAATTTGACACTTATTGCAAGCAAAAATATCCAAGCTGTCTGGAAAGGTATTAATTGCTTGATATCAGGAGCGGTCTCTCTCATGGTTCATTTGTGCAGCAAACAACCAGGTACATTTCATAAAAACACATTATTTTAAGATAAATAACATAAAAATATAAATTAAATTTTAATAATTTTATTGTTTTCATACGTGTTAATGTCTATTTTTTGATACGCTACTGCGCTCTGACTAATCGCGTCTCTTTGGCTTATTTTTCTGAGGGAGCGAGATGTTTTTCCGAAAGCCTCTAGCTAAAAAGAGATGTCAACACGTTAATAAGATCCGTAAAACGAACAATGATCTACTTAAACTCACTAAAATCACCTTATTTTGCGCAACGTACACAGTGACGTCACAAAGTAGGGCGGGGCATACGAATCTGTCAAATCATAGATATAGAATAACGAGATGCAATGACGGTACTAAAAGTGTCTGCACTTTTACATTACCCTTTTACGACATATTATGTCAAACTCTAGCAGTGGCGGCTAGTGAATAAGTGAAGTAGAGTTGCAGAACTGCCAAAAGAATGCAAGTATCTCGTCTACATTTCACAGAAATTATTTTAGACATTCTAAAATATACATAAAATAGATTTTATGGATAATCTCATATTAATTTAATTTTATTTATGAAATAGTAAATGGTGTGTGTGTGCACTGCGCCGCTTAAGCCTGTCGAGCTTTTCATCTCTTTTACTTATTCTAGTAGTTTTAATAGGCAAAACTTTCTTGTCAACAGTTTTTTTATACAAAAATAAAAAAAATGTGATTTAAAAATTTTAATGTAGAATTGTTTATTATTATTTTCATATGAAGGTAGCAGTTTTTCTATAGTGAATCAGGTTGATGTCCCTATCCCGAAGAATGGTGGAAATGGCGCGAATAGAAGGCAAAAAGATAGCAGCGAAGCCGTACCTATCACAGCTACTTCCATTGATCCTCTAATGGAGTATGATAATGACTTGGCAGTTCAAAATCCAACCCCAGATGAGGACCTTGAGGGTCTGTTTCCTATCGAGGATTTACAAATGGAAATTCTGAAAAACGTTGAATTCGAAGTATTGGATATTTCAGAGGGTATTTATTTGGATAATATCAATAAGAGTCCATGCAACATATTGTTACACAGCACCCTGTAGTAGCCTGCGGCTATTATAGGAAACGTAAGATAGAAAAAGAAGTGGAATGTTACTCATCTCCCTACTGTGTGCTGCGGTTGTTATAAGTAAAAGTACAAGCAAAAGAAGATGGAATAGTCCCGAAATGTCTGGAAATGTCATTACCCGTCAAGAATATTCTAGATGACAGTTCGAGAAGGTTCGAGAAGGGTCAAGCAAGCTATACAAGAATGATCCTGACGTCAGTTTTCAGTTTTATGATAGACGTTACTTGTTAATGTTATCAGTTGAATAGTTGTTGTCAAAGTTGAGTTGAAATAAATTGTGATACTAAAAACCTGCGTAACAATATCTAGTCACAAAAATCAACTATCACAACAGACATGTGATAAAGAATCTATTACAGGTGCGATTTCATTATTGCTATCAATAATAATTACGTGCTCCCAGAAATTTTGATTGACAAGGAGGGAGGCTATATCAACAAAAATATTATTTCTGATCGTCATGTCATGAGGAGACTGAAACTATTTTCGACTCTGACCAAAGTACAAGAGGATTGGTTCCTTATTCGGAACATTCGGACTCTGAGATGTCATCAAATTCTGATTCGAAATATCCAAAAAAAAAAGTGTCAAACGTAAAAAAGATTCCAGGTGAATAAATCCACCTGGTTCGCCGTAAAAAATAAGCTGTTAAGAGAAAAAAAAAGAAATTATTTTATAAGAATTAAAAAGAATGGCAAATGGAACCTATAGCGAACAAAGGCCAATACTGTAACTGATGTCGATAGAAAAGGAATGTTTGATAAATTTTGGAAATTTACGTGAGGCGAGAAAAAAGTTTATATTGACAGCTTAGTTAAGGCTATTCCCACAAAACGACACTGTCAAAGAATAAACCAAAATAAATCCAGAAGGAAGCATTTACTTGGTGTTGGAAGATGGACTGTACTGTTTTGGAAAAACTTATTCACGACACGCGCACCAAGCAAAATCCGCATAGATGCAGCAGATAAAAATCATCCTTTAAAAGATGCCAGGATGAAATTAATTGAATTTGAAAAATGTATTATTTACAAACTTGGTAAGCTATCTGACGAAGAATATAATTAACACCTTCTGCGTAAAAAGGAAGCAAGAACGTAATAAAAATCAACATTTATTTGTATTCACTGCAGATCTACAAGGTGTTCTGATGGCCACAAATTCTAATGTCAACAGTTTATATCGGCGGGTCCTTTTTGCCCACAAATCTCTATTTTCTACCTGTGTAAGTAAAGGGGTGCGTTAATCTTACTGGTATTTTGCCCACAGTAGCATTCAGGTACCTAAACCCGCAAATTACATCCGCCCACAAATAGGTACCTACCTGATTATTAATAATTCTAATAGGTACTTACTTTGGGTGTTTACTGTTTATATTTCAGTCAGTTTTTATACGTTGATGATTGTAATTCGAGTGTTTATAAACAATAATTATTTCTATAATGTCAGCTACATTGATTAAAAGCACACGCGGGAAAGAAGTACTCCTTTTGGAGAATTTTACGTTTGCCAAAGATAGAGAAATGAAAAGTGGAGAAGTTTCTTGGAGATGCTCCCAAAGAAAAACAAATGCTTGTAATGCCACTGTATTTACAATTGGTCCTGAACTTTTAGTATCCAGAGGCAACCTAATTCATAGCCATGAAGCAAATGAACCGAAATTAAACAGGAAAATTATTTCTAATTCGTGTAAGCGAAAAGCAGTTGATGATATTTCGGAAAAACCTTCTAAAATTATCCGTAAAGTACTTGCTACTAATTTACCAGAGTCACTAACTACAATTGATGTGTCCTACATAAGAAAAACTATATACAACAGTCGTCGCAAAATACTACCAGGTCCATTACCTACAAATATACAAGAAGTGCATGATGCAGTTGACTTATATTCTAATACATTTAAAACCAGTAAAGGTGAACATTTTCTTTTAATAAATAGCAGAGAAAATAATATTATTGTATTTACATGTGAGACAAATATTCGTACTTTGTGTAAAATGAACGTCTTGTATATGGATGGAACATTTTCGTATTGTACAAAGTTTTTCCTACAATTATTTACCATTCATGGGCTGTGTAATGGACACTATGTGCCCCTGGTATATTGTTTATTACCAAACAAATCTACCGATATATACAAACATTTGTTTTCGTTATTGCATTATAAAATTTTGGAAACTTACAGTAGTGCTTTAAATCCATCTAAAGTGTTCGTTGATTTTGAAATAGCAATTCATAAAGCGTTAATTTATATGTGACCTAATACTGTAATCAATGGCTGCCGATTTCATCTACATCAAGCGTGGTATCGTAAAATTCAGTCTCTGGGATTAATGACTGAATATACAACTAACAGTGATACCGGAAAATGGCTTAAAACATCATTTGGGTTGACATATTTAAACGCCGATGAAGTTGGAGACTGTTTTGTGTTTGACTTAATGGCAAGTAAACCAGAAAATGCCGTTCTCGATAGGTATGCCGATTACCTATTAGAAACATATATTGAAGAAAATTCTACATTTCCTCCAAGTATATGGGCAGAAAAAACAGCTTCAATTACAAGAACTACAAATGCCTGTGAGTCGTTTCATTCAAGGTTTAATTCTTCATTCTACTGTACACATCCTTCTGTATATATTTTTATAGAAAAGCTTAAAGACTTTCAAATCGACACGTATGTCACAATACAAAGCTTAAGTATACCTAAGAAAATCAAAGACAAAAGTGTAAAACAAAAAATTCAGTGTTTAGAAAAATTTATACAGCGATTTGATCTGCAGAAAATCAGCAGATTAGAGTATATAAAATTTGTATCACATTTATCCCTCCCAGTTAAAAAATATGTAAATAAAATATAAATATATAAAAAATATAATATAACTTATGTATACTTACTTTTTTATAATAATAAAAATTAGTGTTTAATATAATTTTTAGTTTAATTAATGTGTTTTTACTTTTCGATAATATATAAAAAATAATAAATGAAAGATATATCTATTATGATTTATTCAGTTAGAAATAAATTTGGGCAAAATACCAACAGGATTAAGATGACCTATACGATTAGCAGCTTTAAATATTTTGTGGGCAAATTACCTCCGCCCGTTTATATTACCGAACTAAGCTGCAAACAAGTTCATAATTTGTGCTTTTTAACCTCATCAGTAAAGATGGATATTGCTATGTGTGGCATGAAACAGAAGGTGAAGTGAGTTCCGATGAATTTGCAACTAAATGGATTCATTTTTTCGTGAATAAGATACTACCTCAAATAGATAACCTCCACAATGGCGATGAATACTTTGAAAAAGTTATAATTATTTACACCGACGGATGCACTTACCAAAATAACAATGCTATTTTGAGTAATTCTCTTCTAAATTTTGTGATTCAAAAATATCTTGAGGTAGGTCATACTCAAATAGGTACTGATGCCATGCATTCCGCTATTGAAAGACGCCACAAAAAAATTTTTTTTAATATGCAATCTATAAAAAAAGCAAATCTATGCCTCCAAATTTATTCGTTCAATTGTTAAATACAATTTCATTAATTTAAATGGGGTGTGTGGTACCAATACCTGTCATCGACATCATCGATGACGTGCATTGGATTTTATACTTGAATTCAGCATAACAACTATTTGTGGTCTCTCTCAGAGCACTATCCTAATAGTGATTCGTCATCAAGCAATTCAAGAACCAATAAACAAAATACAATCCTAATTTAGAACAATAATATTTACGTTAAGCTTCCGTTTATTGAAATAAATAAATACGTAATATAATTGCGAGTAATTCAATTTACATTTATTTAGATTAAATGGTATATTATTATTAATAAAATATTTATATAAATAATTCCGCTTTCCGTCGATATATTAATAAAACATGGTTATCGCAAAAATAATCCATTGTTGTTTTTAAAGTATATTTTTTTTGTACGCATTGTTGTCGGTAGAGGAAAACGATTAATAATTTTTAAACAAACAATCCCGAGCCGCATAATATAATTACATTTTCATTTTGAATTTCTGTTTTCGAACGAAAATTGCGAATCGAGTGGATGCAATAATTAAATTTTCCGTTCAGGGGTGACACAATGTGTCGCGCCAATAAAATTTACTACATTGGCGTACCTACCCGAATTAAATAAAATTTTGTATGTAGGATCAGGAGCGGTTTCTCCATTGGTTCATTTGTGTATAAAAACACATTATTTTAAAATTACATAAATAATGGGACCTCCCACCCCCCGGTCTTGTAGATAATTATTAAAAGCCCGTATTTTAATTTAACTACCTCCCTCCCCTTGTGAAATTCAAAGAAATTCATACTTACTGTATATGGCCTTTTCCTCTAGTAGTGTAGTGATCGTCTAGTTAATTAATTGATAATTTATATACCCACGTTGTGATAATGTTAATTAAAATAAACCAGGATTCGATGCAAAGTTTGGTACAAATTTGTGAATGAAATAATGCTCAAAGTATATTTAACTTAATTTATTTTCTTGATCTCCATAAAATAAATATGTACAGATTATTTTAATATAAGGTAGACCTCACATGTGTCTCGCCCAAACAACAGGCCACAGGCCACTTGCCATCAAATATTTGTAATAAACAATTCTTGAGAATAGACAGCAGACGTCCTCAGAATTGCACTATCTTTAATAATTCTTTGTTTCGTTGTTTTCTTTTTTATATAGGTGCGCTTACTGAGATACCGTCGTTGCAATAACAGGCGGATATCCCTTATGTTTCAGCCTCACCTAGGGGGGTTTTATGTAGATGTAGTCTTACTAGAATAGAGCCAGAGCAATACTAGCGAACTACCCCTTATGTTCAGATCTACCTACGGTGCGAAGATTGAGAGATAATTATCTAAGATAGTCCAACCCTGTAGTAACATCAAGCATATTTGGATAAATGTGAGTCTAGTCGTCCGATGTGTCATTTACCCCAATCAGCTGAGCTGTTATTTGCGAGGGTTCATTGACAGTTCGGTAACCAGACTCTTATTATCTTTTACGGTGATATATTAATTTGAAGGCAATATGGCCCATAGCATACACATCTGGACGAGCTAAATGCGACGTAGGCTAGCAATAAATTCCCCAAAGGTAAAGATTTACCATTATTGAATAATAATGAGTTACACAATAATACTCATTATTATTCAACAATAAATTCCCATTTTCACAAATTTAATTTGGTTGTTATTAACTCACCATCGGATAAACAGGCCGTTGGGTTTATATTATCGTCTGTTTCTATTTCAGACATTTTATATTTTTGTATTCTGGATAATTAGCAGGGACGTTGAGCGACGGATGGGGACGTCGGATAAAGAGATGACGTAGTGACGTCGAGCGTCGAGACGTTGGGCGTCGGGATGAATATAATGGTAGGAAATACTAAGTGGTATTAGAAGTGATATCGTTGGGACGTCGAAAGGTAGGGAAGTAGAACGGAGAGGCGTTGGGCGTCGAGACGTTGACACCTTTGGGAAATACGAGGTATTGTGGGATAGACGTCGTTTAGGAAGAGCGTTTAGGAAAGTTACCGACTGTATAACTGGGTACTGACAGTAAGGTGATTGCTTTGAATGTAAAATACTAAATGTATGTTTGCACATCAAATGACAAAAATTGAATGAATCTGAGCTCATTTAACTCTGGTTTTTATACACAGTTTAATCGTTTTTGTGACGTCTCTATCGTTTTGTTTCTCATAGAAAATACGAATTTAGGTGGATAGGGGGGTGGCTGATTTATTACTTGCCTTGGAAAGTTTGTGTATCGAAAACAACGTTCCTATTCAAAACTGACTTAAGATAAGAGCGTTAAGAGTTTTAATGATCATTTCTTCGTGTTGTATGGTGGTTTTAGATTGCGTTCCCAGACACTTTTAAGAAATTGGATCTCTTACGGGCTGGGTTATAGATATTATTTATTAGGTGTCATAAATAAGATTTAATTATCTGTGAGATTTTTGTTAAATGAAGAATTTGGTATTTAATAAGAATGCAACTTTTTTTAATAAAATGGAATTAATAAATGATTATGGTACCTGGGTGCGGTAGGTTACAATAACATAAAAATATAAATTTAATTTTAATATTTCTATTTTCATACTTGTTAATCTCTATTTTTTTAGTACACCATTGCGCTCTAGCTGATCGCTTCTCTATGGCACAGTATACCTAAGTATATTGTGTCTGTGGCGCACTATGATGAGTGAGCCCAGACGAGCGAAAGGATTTTGCGAATGCATGTAGCTAAAAGGAGATGCCACACTCCAACAGATCGTTTAAATTTATCCTCAATTGTTAAATTCATAAAACCAATGGCAAAGTCTTTTTTGAGTAAATTATGAGTATCTCTTAAGATAAAACCATCATCACTTAAATATTTTCATCACCAATTACATTTACTGAATACCTACCTACTTAAATCTTTGTAAATTATACATACCTAAGTAATTATTTTCACATGAAATACTATGGTGCCACTAACTTAATGGAAAGATAACTAATTTGCCATCTTCTAAACCAGGTATTTTAACTTTCAATGTTGTGATATTTCTGTTGTCTTTATAGGTAAAAACTAGTGAAAATTAATACAATGGAAGCTGGAACCCAGATTTAAAATTTACATCATTGTCAAAAACTTTCAAACACTTTATCCTGTTTAAAAAAAAGCGAAGTTTTGCCATTACCATTCCATTCCTGTAATTTAAGTGCAGCAGCTACCATTTCATTTTGATCCCGTTTTTAGCAATATGTTTTCTTAATAAATATGTCACATCCCTGTAAATATATCCATTACATTGTTGGTATTTTCATGCAATTTCCATGCATTTAAAAAATTCTATTAGTATTGTTATTGTTGCCCCTGAATACAACTTCTGGATCATAATCATCATATTCTTCTCTGAACTTTAAAGCCTTTTACTTCTTAACTCTTTGCATGATGACCCACGTGTGTCCTCCAGAATCACCTATTATTACAACTATATCTGCAACTATAAAATATTTAAAAACGAAAATAAATCAAACTCAAATGTGATAGGCGTAAAATAAAATAAATAACACTTAAACCCAATATTACATAATTACGAGCGACCGTTTCCCCTTCAGAAAACAACTACTCCTTTGGCTAATACCGCAACAGGTATTGAAATATATCTGAAGGAAAAACAGCCGAGTTAGAAATTAAATTTCAACACTCTACCTTTGATTTTGCTCACTAAGGAGAACATCATTCTTGGATCGGTTTCGTCCTTATTAGGACTCTTCAGCAAGAAATTAATAGGTTCTCAATTCCAGTCTCTAATGGAATTAACAAATGCTACCGGTCCAAGAATGATGTTCTCCTTAGTGAACAAAATCAGAGGTAGAGTGTTGAAATTTAATTTCTAACTCTGCTGTTTTTTCTTCGGATATAATTCAATACCTGTTACGGTATTAGCCAAAGGAGTAGTTGTTTTCTAAAGGGAAACGGTCGCTCGTAATTATGTGATATTGGCTTTGAATTTTATTCATTTTATTTTTATATATAATAAAAAAATGTCATGATCTTTTTTCATGTGTATAACAGCTAACACCAGTAAAAGCTTTTCTGTAAAAGGTACCCATACACAATCCTTGAAGACTTTCTATCTTTTATAACATTCATTTCGTTTTACACTAAAATAACTAAAAAATAATTAATGAAATATCTTAATACTATTTGCTTAAAACATTTTGTAAAATAAAAACAAATGTATTGTATTAAAAGTTCTTTGATAAATTGGTAAAATTGTTCTCAATCAACTTCAATCCGTTTGAAAAATATTTGTGTGGAAACAAAAATTATCGCCAATATCTAAACGTCAACTATCAAGATAATTATTAGTTCCGTGACTAAAAGACGTAACTTCTGCAATTTGCATGTCGGTCCCCGGATGTATTTTACTGTAGTCTCCACTGTCATATTCGCAAGGATATAGATATTGTCTAACGATGATTGACACCTGAAACAGTCGCATCAGCTTTTTATTCCGATTGGGTGTGTACCTTTGGATCGGCTTGTACCATTACAATTGACCAAGGAAAACAGTTCGAGTCTAGACTACTAAAAGCACTTAATATAAAAAATGTGAAACATACTCTTATTATAAAACACTATGAATTATGATATATGAACTAACCATGAAACATAGGCAATGAGGGCCTTTAATAGCATATGAACACAACGTTATTTAATCAAATAAATTCATAAAAAAAATTGTATACATATACGTATCAGTGGTAGACTAAATAATAAACCCCAAATTATAACCGAAACGATAGAAAAATAAATACATAATTTCCACTTATCTCCTGGTCCGTGCTATTCAAGGCTAGCGTTGCCACCTGTGGCATGTAGTCCTATGATACAAAATCTCTGATGTTCTAGAAAAGTAGATGAGGTGTTCGAACCCCAAAATGGCTGTTCTTCGTTAAAGAGGAAGTACATAATCAATACCAGTCAGGAAAACGCTAGTACTAGGCAGTATCTTCACTACCATACAGCTGCACCGTGCCCAGCAACAGTAGCAAGTAACACCGGTACCAAACAACACCGGTACCAAGCACCCTCTATTCCGGAGGGTGTAACTTCGAATCAAATCTGCTAGAACTTCTTAAAAACCAATTCTCCCTTCAATATATGACCCAATTACGATCGGTCTCCAACCATCAAACTGCTCCAGGACGACGGATGGGTTGAACTTCAATATTCAGTGCTCCTCAAGATGAGATGGGAAAGCCGGCACACAATCACATAAAAAAATACCGGTCTAACTTCGCGTTAACCAACTTCAAAACGTACCATCAATGCTTCCCATAAAATAGAGACACTTTTACTAGACTCCCCACGCGGGATGATATACAAAATCACATAAAAAAGTGAAAAGTCTCTCAGCGAATTTTCAGTTCAACACCGCCATTAACATTCCTTGTTGGAAAGAAAGACGAAGCTCCACGTGTTACAAATTACGCCGTTCTTCGCCCCCTAGCATAAAACCTCGACTGCGCAGAATCACCTCAAAGAAAACCCATTATAACCAATCGCAGCTGTCCGATCTCTAGAAATTATTGTTGGTTATACTGTGCGACCAATGACCTCCTTCAACTGCTAGAATGCGACCATTCGCATTCAGGCTGACAGCTCTGTTAACACTGCTCGACCAATAAGAAAACCCAAAAATATGCCCATGAAAAGCAACCACCGCTGAAACGAGCACTCCTTAGTTCACGAATCACTGGCGTATGAATCGAGGTCAGACATATGACGTCTCTTGATCCTCCGTCCAACAGAGAGAGAGAGAGAGGCATTACCTAAGAATCACTTATCGAACAGAGATAGACATCTCGAAATGCGACAGGCATACTTCATTAAATTAAATGACATCCGACATCAGTTTTAACCTACAAAATACCAAAAACATTGTAAACAACACCTCTACAAGTGAACAGTATTATTGAGAATCATAGTGAAATTCAGTGTAACCTTGTAAAAACTATGTGAGCCCTAAGGAGGAACATTTACCCCAGTTACGCTAAACTCCTTTTGAATAAAATCAACAAAATACAGAGGTTATTGTAAACAATATCTTAAGAGTGAAAACTACTACTGAAAACCATAGTGAAATTCAGTGTAACCTTGTAAAAATTATGTGAGCCCTACCCAGCTAGCACAGACACGTGATTTTCACGTGAAATACACGGCACATTTTACGTCGAAATCACCAATTTATGACGTGCTAGTGACGTGATTATGACGGCAATATGTCACAGATCAAAGACGTCATACAGTGACGTGATAAACACGTCACCAGATAACGTGTTTAGACGTCAAAAAAACACCATAATATTCATTTAAAAATGTTTAATTTGTAAAAAAATGTTTATAAAAAACGTTTTATTTAAAAAATGATTAATAAAAATATGTTTTATATAAAAAAAGATAGGTTACTGCATAAAATTTCTGAATTGAAACATAGTATACTAACCTGAACTATTACTAAATAAACATTACTTCTTAGAATATGTACTTAGAATGTATAAATTACAAAAGATTATATAGCAGTGTCCAGATATTCAACAAATTATTCCAAATATACAGGCTTGAAGCAGCTTCAATGGTATCCTTATTAAATTTTCGTTTCACTAAAACAAAAATATAATAGTTATAACTACCAGAAACTTAATTATTTAATTAAAATTTGAGCCAAAAAATAGAGTTAGCATTGACCGAGAAAGACAGATATTGTTTTATATCATTAAGCTGTCACAAAAGTGATATATTTGATGGTTCACAAATTTAACAAGATAAATAAAATCAGATGTCAAGAGAAATCAATGAAAAAATTTAATATGCGCCTGGCTAAAGAGTACTAGATGCTCCTAGCTAACACAAAATTTAGTATTTCTTCATGGGTCAGAAACCTAATATTTTAATAATAATTTTATGATGCTAATTTTTAGTGATGTAAAATTGTGAATTTTAAACCAGGTTAACCTGACTTTTTTATAATTAATGAAATGAAGAAATGTTATATATTAATAAGAGGAAAAATTATTTTACCCCCCAAGCTCTTTTGAATGTAAAGGTGAGATTTTTAATAATTGTGAAAAATAATTATTGACATTTGAAGAAAAAAATGTTGTTCGGAATAAAAGAAATGTACTTATAACATTGTCACAAAAGTATGAATTTTACTCATAATAAAAAATAAGTTTTGCTAGACAAAGCAGTGCTTACCTACCAATAGGTTCGTCATCAATAACGAATTCATCATCTTCACTTGAAAATATTCTTCTTAATGGCTTTCTTTTACAAGGAAGAGGTTGTAACTCATCATCACTTGTTATATCCTATGTCATAAGAACCTTTGTTGCTTTTTGGCTAGCTATTTGGTAGTTCTCTAAAACAGATTAATAATTTTATACACTATACTTTTTTAAATAAATAAAACGTCTCACAGAGATGGTTTACGAAATACTATAACTATAATAGGTCTCAGTAACCAACAAAAATTCAAAAAATATAATATCAAGGTATATAATGCAAAATAATTTCATAAAACAATGTAATTAAAACCACAGTACATAAAGGGAAAGGTTTTAGTAATAATACATAGACCAGTGTTTTAATTGTCTAAAGGTGAGTTTAGTCAGCCTGATTTAGTTTCAACATAAAAGTTATTAATTTATTTCAATGTACCTGTTTATAAAGAATAACATAGGCATCAACATTAACATAGTAAAGATAAATAAAAATCAACTTAATGCTCAAATCTTAGGAATGTATATGTTTAAATTATCTTTATGAACGGTTTTGTTTTAAAATCCTTAAATTTTTGTTTATATTAATGCCTACGTTAATAGTTAAAACAAAATTAGGCTAGCTACAGGCACCTTTACAATATAAAAAATCACTCACCTTCGGTAAAATATGTTCTATAAATAGGAAAGAGTCCAATTTTTTCCTTTTTTAAGCTCTTGTTGTTTATAAGAACCTCATTTCCCAGGATGTCGGCCACTTAGAACTTAAAGTGGTTTAATAATACTCCGGTGCCGTGCTTGTCGGCGTATTGAATTCCTATAAACATACTAAAAATAAACAATAATATCGCACTAAACTTCGTAACTACTTACCTTCAAAACACATACAAAATCATCCAATAAAAGAATGTTCCAAACACAAGTTACAAAAATAACACAAAATGGCGTGAACCGCTAACCTTGGACAATGACATGACAGCTGACATTTCTAAACAGTGTTGATATAAAGTTTCATTTAAAAATGAAAATTCCCAAAAATCCCTAGATTTAAAATGAGAATCATAAATTTATTATAAACACTAAAGATACTTTTATTAATAAATAGAATGTAAAACAATAAAGGTATAGAATCGACGTGTACACGTGCGCAGTTTAACGCCTCATTTCAGAACGTGACAAACTAGTCCCTAAATAACGTCATAGTACGTCTTATTTTGGTGTCACAATGACCGCAAAATAAATGATGTTGTATAAATTACCTTATATTTATCTAATAATGAATAACAAAAACTCGAATTGCATTTATGACATAAATAGGTGTATTTTGTTCGCAACAACTACGTTTACGTGTCAAATTGGTCCGAAAATGACGTCATTATTACGTTATTTTTGCGTCAAAAAATCACATCGACGTATTTGACCAAAATTCAACGTGATTATGACGTGAAACGACGTCCGGTGCTAGCTGGGTAAGAAGGAACATTTACACCAGTTACGCTAAATCCCATTTGAATAAAAGCTGTGTTTTCTCGAAAATATAATGAAGTTTTACGACAGGAACATATTCAAGGTAATTTCTAGATTATAAGTTAATTCTCTGCTAGTTTTGAGACAGAAATAGGCGATAAGGCATAATGTTCGATTAAAACCGTTACAACCTGACCTATTGTTAACTATTAAAAACACTACAGAAGCAGTATTTAAAAGATCTTCTACATACTAAAGAACACCAGTAACCAAATTATTTATCAAAACAAATCGCGTCTCTGGAGCCAAAAAAAGATAATATTCTAAAATGCACGTACATGCATAAACCTTTATAATAATATACACACACCTACCTTACCTTACCTATCTCATATTACGAGCCTGAACTCCAAGCAAAGCAGTTACAACGTTTGACCTTTAAATGACATTGAGCTCGTCGTCGGTAATAAAAGTTTACACACACACACACACACACAGCCAGATATGTGGGTATGGTGCATGCAGCGAATAATTTGAATCGACCGCAATCTGAATACAGATTACCTGGGTAAAACGGTGTAATATGGAAATTTATGTCCGTTTTTTATTGAATATTTATTTCAACTGGCTCATTTGATTTGCAAATAATGGGACTGATACTACATATCTAATACCGGAATTAAGATATTTAATATAAGAACGCGGTAGCAATTGAAAATAGTTTATTTTGGTGAGGAAAATGACACACAGGAAGAGACCATAATCTTCAGTATTACAGCGGATGAAAAACCAAGATCTGACCTATCTATCTTAAAGATAAAAGATAGTAATTATATACAAAATAAAAACTTACTATACCTATTAACCATCTGGTGAAGGACGTTATGGTAATTTGTCTGTACTAAGTGGAGAAAGTAGGCTCTAATTCTAAGAACCCCCATTTTTTGCTCTATAAAGAACGTCCGAAAAAAATAAAGTACCACATATTTTTAAAAAAATACTGCCGCACAATTTCTAGAATGGAAATTAATCAGTCGCCAGCTCATTTAAATTAAATAGGAATATCATAAACCCCATTCTGTAAACTTGATGGGGAAACTATTATTTATTTTAAGTAAATATAACATCAAGCCTCTTCTTAATATTGCTACACTACTCGAAACTATCAATCAAAATATTTATAATGTATTATTAGCCTTTGTCAATGAAAATAATCTAATTAATTACCTATACCTACGAGTATATATCATGCCTACATTATATAATTCTATATAAAATTAAAAAATCGTTTTCAGTTTGTGCAATAAGTTGAATGGATTTAGCTAAGTAGCTGAGGAAGCAAATTGGATAGCATGGAAGAGAAAAATTAGAGACCTATTGGACTAGCATGAAGCACTCTTTGAAGTTATTGCAGCCCCGGATCTTGAATTTTTTTGAGGCGGGGCAAAAACTGAAGAATGTCGCCCCCACCCGCCACTGATGGACATAGGCATCCTCAAAGAACCCCATAACTACCGGTATACCGCTGCTCTTTCTCTGTTAAGCCAATATTTTTTCGAAAAGTACCAGGACATATATTTTAATTAGGTTAGGACAGGATAGGGTCTGAATAAAACATGAGGTTAAAATGATTATTATATTTTCTATTGCTAATATGGCAAGACTTGATAAACGTTACTGGCTTCGATAGTACTCGATAGCACCAAAAACTATCGATTGTTTTCGATAGTCCCGACTATCGATAGTTCTCCACCTCTACGGGGATGCTATCAGTGCATTGATAAATGCCGCCGGACGACGACGGTCTACTGTATTTAAAACATTGAATGCCGGGGTGATAAGAAAAAACACTCGTAAAATCGCGGCATCATTGATTTAAATTTACAATATGGGACAGTCAGCGTGGCGGTGTTTCTTCATACTAAACAAAACACCGCCTTTATTTTATACTTTACCATAACTTATGATTCAGTGAAAAACAATGCAGAAACAGTGTTGAAAAATGTTGCTCACTCGGCATAGACAACTAACTTGTGTATGTGTAAGTGTATGCCAGCTATTCTACTATTTGTATCACAACAGATTAATAAATGTGATGTGGGTATAGAATAGCTTTTTTTAAGTTAATAAATGTTTCGTTTAAGCCCCTGTGACGGCCACCCCCCCCCCCCCCCCCCCAGGCCCCCATTTCTTTTTGATTTGTTCTTCTTGTAGTTTACTTTACTCTCTTTGAAATGTTATTAATTACCTCACAAGTTTTACTTTAAATTCTATACTTACTGTAATTGGCCTTTTTCCTTCTAGTAGTAAAAGCGATCATCTAGTTAATTTATTGATAATTTGTATACCCACGTTGTGATAATGTTAATTAAGGTAAACCAGAATTCGATGCAAATTGATAAATAAAACATACAAATTTATATTTAAACCTTTTTTATTTTTCATACTTTAAATGTGATGCAATAATTAGCAAAGTATATTACAATTGTTACTATTTATTGAGATCTCACTTGAGTCCCGTTCAAACGCAGATCATATTCATTTGCTATCAATATGTATTTTATCAACAGAGTTAACAAACAGCGTCAATTCGCCAGTTGATTAACTATTGTGTTGATGTTTATATTCTTATTTAGGTTGATGACCAATGAAGTTAACGAACAGCGCCAGTTCGCCAGTTGGTTAACTATTGAGTTGATGTTGATTTGATTATATTGTAGATATATACAGGTTACACCATCTTAGGTAAATATTACGATGAGTATAGAGGTGATGACCAACGGAAGTAACAAACAGCGCCAATTCGCCAGTTGATTACCTTACTATGTTAATTTGACATATACTTTGTTTCAAACCTTGTAGAACGGGTTGATTAGCGTATAGGTGTCCCCCCTTGAGCTAACGAACAGCGTATTCGCCAGTTGGTTAACTTAATATTAAATTTTACCATCTTGGTTTGTACAATTTATCCAAGATAGCACATCCCTATATATTTCTAAAATATTGATTTTTATAATTTCTATTGAAATAACTTAATATAACCCTGTATATTTCTTAATATTGATTTTTATAATTTCTATTAAAATACTCAAAATTTCACCCATCGAACACAGATGTCTATCCTGTCTTTCGGGGTGTATGACCCGAAGGCCATGTGGTTTATTGATAATATTTTACAGCAAATGTCAAGCCTGCCCTTAAACGAAACCCGGGTGATACCTCAGAGAAAGGTACATAAATCTTTTGACTCACCACTGAAAATACAGACATTAGATTATGTACTAATTTCATCTAGCGTCGTGGAAGGCGTCGATTTAGGTACGTCGCGGCGGTGGGCACCGCCTTGCGTCGAGACGCCTAGCGTCGTGGTGGAAAAGAAGGTATTTAATACGATACTGTATTGGGACAGATATACGGTAGAGTTATGTAGGTAGTGCGGGACGTGATATTATAAAGGAAATATTTGGGGACGGCAAGCGTCGGAAATAAGGCGTGGGACGTTGAGCGTCGAAATGAGTGTACGGTAGGAAATACTTAGATGGTGAGGAATGTGACAGCGTTCGAGACGTAGGGAGTAGGACGGCAGGACGTTGGGCGTCGAGACGTTGACACCTTTGGGAAATAGGAGGTATTGTGGGATAGACGTCGTTTAGGAAGGGTACAGACTATATAACTGGGTACAAAAGTGATTGCTTGAATGTAAAATAATAAAATGTATGCTTGCACATCAAATGATAAAAATTTAATGAATATGAGCTCCTTTTCGTCAGACTTTTTATACACAGTTTAATCGTTTCTGTGACGTCTCTATCGTTTTGTTTCTCATAAAAAATACGAATGTAGGTGTAAAAGTGTAAAAGGGGGTGGGTTATTTATTACTTGCCTTGAAAGCTTTGTGTATCGAAATATTGTCGATATCGGTCTTAACATCGAAACTAGAAAAATAAGCGAGTTAAGTGTTTTAATGATAATTACTTCGTAAACAGAAATACGCTTTATGGTGTTTTCTTTGGGCTGGTTCTCAGAGACACGTGGATATATTTTGGATCTTTACGGACGTGGTTGTAGCTATTATTTATTAGGTGTCGTAAATAAGATTTAATTATCTGGGAGATTTTTCGTTAAATGAAGAATTTTGAATTTAAAAGAATGTAATATTGTATTTAATAGATGGAATTAATAAATTATTTAGGTACCTGGGTGCGGTAGGTTACACCCCTTAAAAACATAATATCATCCAAGCTTTGAAAACTTGTACAAAATGATAAATAATTTGTCTTTCATTCAACAGTTCTAATGAAATTCTTATGTGCAGTTACTAGAAATTATTACGAGGAAGTGAAAATAATTATCACTTGCATGCTGATTAAGCGCAGCATAGTCAACTTGACTTTATTTATGGCCGTTTGCACCAACAATTTTAAGCCAGCCTTAACGATGAGTATTCCTTAAAATGACATTTCCTCATGTTTAAATTGTCATATTAAGAAGTAGGTACTTATAGTTATGGCTCACTTAAAAAAGTTGGTGCAAACGGTCATTAACGAAATAAAACTTAGACACATGGAAATGAACAATTTTATTATAGAACTAAGAACATTTAAAATAAAAAAAGGTACTTCTAATGAAAAGATATTTTTGATTCAATTGACCAGAATTTATGTATTCGGAACATTTGTTTGTTGTGCTGGTTGTGCCAATCTCTTCTTTCGTTTTGCGCTGAACCCGATGCCAGTATTAGGACGACCTTTCGGCCTACCTCTTTTTTTCATAGCAATGGGCATTTTTATTTTATCTATATTTATATCTGATGCAGTGCTTGTGGAAGGTACGGAAGGACCATTTTCTTCTCCTGAAACCTCATCAAATATTTTAATTTCACAATTTGTAGCAATATTTGAATCGTTTTTATATATAATTGGTAAATCATCTTGTGTGACTTTTATAATAGTAATTTCATCATTTTGTCCCACTTCTGGAATGTAATTTATATCAACATCGTGATCCACTATCTCTAAAATTTGATTTTTATCATCATCATCATTATCCTGAACCACTGTTTCAAAAATTTTATTTTCATATTCTTGCTGTATGTAAAAAATCTGGCTTTCATTCACTTCTGTTTTTAATATATTTTCGACAGAATCTTCTGACTGCGAATTTGTAATAACTACATCCTCATCGTTTTCCCAGGCCGTTTTAAGCTGAATTAATTGTCTAAGTCTCATATGATATCTTGCATCTCCTGCTTCAGAAACTAGTCCTGCTAGAGATTTCAAGAGCAACCATGCTTTACTGAACTTTTGGTGTTGATTCAGGTTTGTGCTAGGTTTGATTACTGTATGGCTTCCAGATGTACATGGTAAATATTCATTTGATATACTCGTCTCATCTGTAAGAAAAATTCTTTGATTTGAATAATAGTGCTTCCTTGTCCATCTTTTGTTGCACAAATTTTCGTGAAACATATCTATTTCCTGTTCTTCCCGTTTTTTGAGTATATGGCGACAAGGCAACAACATTGAAGTCCTTAAACCACAATTACAAGATTTGATTGTAGTGTCATAATTTTGTTTGGGAATATTGTTTCTAGTTGAATATTGTTGTTCTACGAATTGAAAAGCATAACTGGTTAAGAACTGATGATAGTTATAAAGAACACTATCTTTTTTGTAAAAATTCACTGGCACTTTTTGTACTAAATTTGCTGCTTTGTGATTTCGTTCATCATTCAGTATCAAGATTACCTTAAAAAAATCATCAATGAAATTACTGAGCGTGCTATATTGTTGTATTATCGTCTTAATTTTTGCATTAAATGATTCAAGTGTATTATTAGTTGTGTTCAAGAAATTTGAATGGTGAAAGTTTTGTCCAAGAGTCCATTCATCTCTGATTTCATGCCAGTTTTTATTAAAACATTCAGTTACTGAAAGTGGACACTTTTTCATTAAATCCTCGTATAAATGATTGTAGTCATTTGTGTTTCTAGAGTATACCATTTTTTGAATAATATCAAGAGCAGTTTGACGTTGGGTAGGTGTTATATTCAATTTAATTGTTGATATCTCATGGTTGAATGATCTCATTGCATGAAAAATGCATGTAAGGATATGCGCATTTGGAAAATGTTCCTTTAGTAACCTTCTTTCATTCAAATCTTTATCTGCCATTATTGATTTTATTTTCACCCATTCTGGATTATTTTCTTTAAATTTGGAAAGAAACCATTTTACTGTTTCCGCATTTTCTTCAACTAACAGTCCAATAGATACAATTTCAGAGAGCCCATTACCATCTTCGTTGAAGATTATTAGCACTGGGGTCCTAATATCCAATAATTTGTAGGTAGCATCAATGCAGACAAATTCTGGATAAGCTGACATATAATGTTTCATAGCTTTAGTTTGAAAAAATAAAGCTTTGAAATTGTTTTCTCCGTCACTTAAAATATGACAGTCAGCACCTACAAATTATTATTCGTTAAGACTATGTATAGGGCATGGAGGTATAATACTAATGGAGATGCCATGAGGCAATTGTTTTGCATATGATACGTTTTATTAAAAATGACCCCACTGGGTGTGGCTTAATTGGTTGACTAAGCAGGGTCGTATTCAAATATAATTAAAGTCCGCATGCAGAATTACAACTTTTAAATGACTTACCTAAGATTTGTTTCAACATGATCGATTCAAAATTAATTTGATGACATTGCGCAATTATGACTTCTACACTATTTACTATTATTTATTAACCGTTTTCGGACCAAGCCAATGCCAAGACCATAAAAGGGATTAATATTATTATATTGTTCTGTCTTCGCCGAAACCGTCCGATATATGACCTGTGTGATCGAAAATCAACGTTCGAATAACACTGTGCATCAGATTTGTTAATCTATTTGTGCTTTAAAACTAAAACCCAAACTACGATTTTTCGTTCAAGGACTCTCTTGTCTTGATCAAAGCTGCCAATGTCAAAATCTGACAATGAGGAGAATTATGACATCAAATTACCAAACCAAAAATCAAACCACTACGTGAATTGTGAATAAATATATTTCAGTAAAAATACAGCCGAGTTTGTAGAAAGGACAATTAATTACTTTTACATGTAAAACATGTAGGTCTTTCTGCTGCAGATGACATACATTAAAAATATGACCCGCTACAGTCAAAAGTTTAAAAAGACCAAAAATTCAGCTAGGTATGACTTTATGGTTAAAAGTAGATGGAAGAAAACCATGATCAAAACTACTCTGTCAAAACCAATCGGAACTAAAAAGACTCAAATAATAGTTGTTGGTTTTATTTATGTTTGAAATAATTAATTATATAGGGTAGGTACATACAGGGTGGCCACTTTTTCATTGAAATGTATTGCTATTTCGTAAACCGTTGGTAACACAAAGTTGGTTAAATGGGGAAAAAGTTGCATATTTCGAAGTCCAATCTGAGGGCGTTTTGAAAACTAAAATATCAGGTCCGGTTTCCGAGATATTCGATAAAAAACAAATAAGTACCATTTCTTTATTCCGCTACAGAACGTTTATTTGCAAAAATAGACAAAAACTCATTTGGAGTTTTTTGTTTTATATCAAATTGTGCGTATGATAGCGTATTTAGTTTTTTTATCCGACGTTTCGTAAATGCAGGACCACCATCAACTTCTTTATTTGAATATGGACCAATATTTTCCTGGCTCATAATTTTAATGCATGTTCAATGTTGAATACAATGATGTAATAACATATTGTGATTAGTCAACATTTCGGAAGATTTGAACATCATCAGGTAAGTTTACAAGTACGGACCTGTGTTTTGTTAGTTAAAAATATTTGAATTAGTAAATGATGTATTATCGTTGTAAGAGATTATAAATAATAAATACCAAAGTCAAACTTTTAACTTTACATCAAGACAACATGTTCGTTTACACATTTGCTAAAAAATATTTTCCATTTTTATGGTTTTTGCACTTGACCAATCCCAATATTAATCTATAAATAAAGTACATCCCGATTTTTAAATACATAAAGTTAGCCTGATTTGTCATATTTTGTTGGATTTTTTAAACTGATATGGTTCCTCATAGTATAAAAAAGAAAAAGTTAACAAACTGCAGATAGATACCTACTTACAATAATAATTGTATATCTAGCAACACGTCTTGATTATTATACAGATAAATTTAAATCAAGTTAACCTGGCATGTCACATTTTATTATTGTATATTTGACAGTCTGGTATCGGATAAAAGCATTGGTATTTTTTAATTAGGGTATTGAAAATATGGTTCGTTACAGTAGAAGTGAGAAAAAAGATATGTACGATGTGTACATAAAATGTAACAGAAATAGTGGAGAAGCTGCAGAAAGATACCTTCAGTTCTATCCAGGAAGGAGGCAACCATCTTTATTAATTTATTATAGGATAGCGTTAAATATGGCTCACGAAGGAAATATTGAAAAAAAACGTGGTAAATATTTAAAACGTAATACAATAAATGAAATAAATGTTTTGTCTCAAGTTTATATCAACCCTGAAACGTCGTCTAGAGCAATAAGCCGAGAATGTGGAGTTTCTGCAAGTACTGTGAAAAACATTCTTAAAAAACATAAGTACCATGATTACAAATTCCAAACTGTACAAAAGCTACATCCTGGAGATTATAATCGTAGAATAGAATTTTGCCGTTGGTATAAACGAAAATTAAATAATGATGTATCCTTTCATGGACGAATTTTATGGACAGATGAATCGACATTTACTAATAGTGGAATATTTAATAGAAAAAATAAACATTTTTATGCCACCGACAACCCACATTTAATTCAAGAAGTAAGACCCCAAATTAGATTTTCAATAAACTTATGGTGTGGAATACTCAATAAAAAAATAATTGGTCCTATTTTTATTGACGGAAACCTCAACCAACACAACTATTTACAATTGCTAGAAGATATGTTAGATAATCTTCCTTTAGGTGATCGAAGAAATATTTATTTTATGCAAGATGGCTGTGGGCCACATAATGCTGCATTAATCAGAAATTATTTAAACGAAAGATTTCCCAGGAGGGTTTGGTACACATGGACCTATTCGATGGCCCCCTAGGTCATCCTGCTTAAATCCTATGGATTATTTTGTATGGGGATATATCAAAAATAAAGTATATTATGATGGTATTCCAAATGACTTAAATCAATTACGAGATAGGATAATTAATGCGTTTAATAATATCACTCCACAAATGGTTTCTGCCAGCATAGCTCAAATGACAGACCGTATTGACTTATGTATTCAAGAAGAAGGAGGACATTTTGAGCAACTACTGTAGTTTTTCTCTTATCGTTAATCATTGTTTTCATTTATTTGTTTCTGACGTGATTAAGTAGTTAAATACATATTTTTTTTTATTAAATTATTTTAAGCATTTAAAATGTAGTTGTGTATTTCAAATAATTTATAATACAGGTCTGTACAAGTAAACGTACCTGATTTCTTACACTGATAATACATCATTTACTAATTCAAATATTTTTAACTAACAAAACACAGGTCCATACTTGTAAACTTACCTGATGATGTTCAAATCTTCCGAAATGTTGACTAATCACAATATGTTATTACATCATTGTATTCAACATTGAACATGCATTAAAATTATGAGCCAGGAAAATATTGGTCCATATTCAAATAAAGAAGTTGATGGTGGTCCTGCATTTACGAAACGTCGGATAAAAAAACTAAATACGCTATCATACGCACAATTTGATATAAAACAAAAAACTCCAAATGAGTTTTTGTCTATTTTTGCAAATAAACGTTCTGTAGCGGAATAAAGAAATGGTACTTATTTGTTTTTTATCGAATATCTCGGAAACCGGACCTGATATTTTAGTTTTCAAAACGCCCTCAGATTGGACTTCGAAATATGCAACTTTTTCCCCATTTAACCAACTTTGTGTTACCAACGGTTTACGAGATAGCAATACATTTCAATGAAAAAGTGGCCACCCTGTATATTACTAAAATTGCAAGCAAGTATTTACTAAAGATTTCTATAATGTATAATAAACAACAATCTCACAGATGCACAGCATACAACTATACAAATGGAATTATAGAGATAATTTATTTTAAAAATAGGCATTCAGTTGCGATTTGTGATTACAAAAAAAAAAACTTTAACCACTTTTTCTGATCGGTAATGTTAGTGTTATAGTGAAAAAGTTTCTAGAAACTGGTGTTTTTAATCCTAATAAAGCATTGTGAATTTCCAAGAAAAGTGCATGATGAAAATTGTTTTGACCAAAATTTTGAATGTCATGCCATTTAAAAAGAAACCCTGTGGCTGTGGATAACATTTGACACAAAATCTTATCCTAAAAATAACTGTTTGGTTGCATTGGAGGAATAATTTCTTCATTGGTACTTTTTTAGAGTGCAAGGATGACTTGACATTACTAAATTTAAACCTTTGTTATAAGTTGTCTTTTTGCTTTAATTTCTGATACACCTGTATTGTACATACTTGAAAAATATAAAATTGTTCAAGTGGGAAGTTTATATACAAGGTGTCTCATTGAGAGAGGGATACAGAACAACTGAAGAGTTAAAAATAAGACTATGCTTAAAATGCGAATATTCTTCATTTTAGTTTTGAAGTTTCTTATAAGTTCCCAACAAAAGTACCTATATGATTTACTTAAAAAACATCAAAAAATATATAATTATAGTTCAAATAAGTGTAACGTATCTTATGACACCAAAAACTTTTGCCAAATTTGGTAAAATTATAGGTAACTCTTTAGTTTTTCTATGTCACATTCTTAATAAGATACTACAAAAAAGTTTTTATTATTTAAAAAAATATTTATTGACCTTTAAACAACACTATTTTGTTGTTTTTATGTATTATGCTAGCAGCTTTATTAACTCTAGTTTTAGTGAGATATGTTAGTCGGATACTAACATATTTATCAACTATGCACTCGATTAATAATATTTTATGATTATCCAACACAAACTGGTCCAAACTGTACTGCATAATATTCGAAAAGACATTAGAATTTATGAATTCTTTTAAAACTAATGTGCTGATGATATCAACTGATCTTTTTTTCTTAGAGTCTTTCATAATTTTTAATATTTTTTCACATTTTAAACAAATGTTTATTACATCTTCCGATGGGTATTGCAAACCATTTTTATTCTTTATATCAATGAATGAAAATAGAAACAAATCTCTAGTTTTACTTATTAAAGCATCTAGACATTGTTCACAAATGATTTTCTTTTTTAAATAATAAACAACATATCCAGAAATGTAAGTGATTGTATATTTAGAAAAGGAGGAGACTGGATCTAGTAAATAATCATGATCATTTTCAATAACATTCACTTTCTCAAAATCGTCAATATTATCAGACATTGCATATTCCTCTGAAGTAACATTTAACTGGCTTGTTATATTGCACTTTAAAATAGTTAATTCCTCCAAAGGAATACAATTTCCACGGAAACTATCTCTTAATTCAACATGAACTAAAATTTTTTTATATGCAGACTGAAATTGCCTGACTGTAGGATTATTGTTAAAACCGTTAAGACCGTATTGAACAAAAAAATAATTCTAAATTGAGATATTATGGGTCTTTTGGAAACCTATAATAAAAAAAAGTTAAGCATTCTAAAAAAAATTCTAAGTACACTCCTTATACTTACTTATGAAAACTTAAGTTAGATATTTTCTTACGCTCTTTCACTGAAGAGTTTTTACAATTAATTTTGGCACACTTAGTCATGATTTTTATACAAATTAATAAAAAAAAACTTTTATTAAGATAGAAATAACGTCGAAATATTTAAATTTGAACAAAGTTCTGACAACTATGACATGACCACTAAGAGAGGGGGAAGGGGTGTCGTTTTTTTTTGGCATGTCATCTCCATAGTATTCAACCTCATTGGTATAGGAAGAGGTATGACAAAAAATGGAATAATCAAGGACATAACTTACCATATTTATTTTTTAATTTTTCAATACTTCCTTGCAGCGATGTTTCATTTTCGTCTTCATTTTTAGATTTGGTGGCTATATTGTGAATATCTTTCAGAAGTATGATTTTATTGCATTTCTCCTCTATGTAGCACTTTCTCTCTCTTCTTTTTGTCTTCGACTTTGCAAGATGAATCATTTCTGATTGTATGTCAGGAGGAAGACGTCTTTGTTGTGGTAAATGATCATAAAGGGCCTACAAAAATATAGTATAGGTACCTAATATATCATCATATTTGTTAATACAAAATTGTGTACGATTCGGTCAAGCAAGTCCACCACATTTTTGTAGTATTTTCCAATAATTATTTTAGTTAATGGTGCTCTTTTTTTTTTTTTTTTTTTTTTTTTTTTTTTTAATTTGGTGTCATCGGCGTCGACTACTACGGCCATTAGCCTCGTGTTCTGTGTAGGCTTTGTTACTGTTTCCCAGCGCCACTTTAGGAACAGCACTGTTAATTAGAACCCAACAGTGAATGGTCGAGTGGGGAATCCTACCTATGCATTAGAATTAATATTTAATTTTTTAAATTAAATAAAATTGAGTTCAATTGCTCCGGTGTAATTGCGAATTGTGCTCTTTTCCATATATTAAAAAATTTAATCAAATCTGGGGGCCAGTCCCACATTTTTTTTTTTACTTCCTCGCAATATTTTTGGTCTATTCAATTGTGGTCAATAATTGTACCTGAGTGGATTTGAATTGTGCTCTTTTCATATTTATATGGAAAAGAGCACAACTCCAAACGAGAAACAGTGCAAATATGGGGGGCTATACTCGGACAAAATATTGGAGAAGGTGAGTCATATGCATGATCAACACTGTTGTCTATGAATGAAAATTCCGACAGAGTTAGCATAGGCGTATCAAATACCAAATAATTATTTATTATTTATTAGGTATTTGTTAGTAAATTTGTTTGTCAACATCTTTATAATAATAATAATAATAAAGGTCTTTATTGTTTTCATTACAGCATTTTACAAAATTAATATTACTAATAGTTTATTAAAGAAAACAAAAGGCGAAGTTCACTTTCCAAAGTTTAAAAAAAACACTTGGAAAATGTTCTTCCACTTAACCCAATGATGGTGTTTATATACATATGTAAATACGAGTAGGTATATGAACTAAATCTAAACATTGAAAAATCAAAATAAAAACAAAAAACTATATCTTTATATTTTTATATTTTAGAGGGGACAGGTAGAACAATTACGATTTAAGTGCATTGCTTGCTAAATAACAAGGTTTTGTATTTACATTTGAAAGTAAGAGGGTTAAGATTTTTAAATATAATAGGAACAGAATTATACAATTGAAAAATTTGATATGAAAACGAACGTCTAAATAGTTCGGATCTAAATTGAGGTGGTGATAGTAGACCTTTGAATCTTAAATTTAAGTTGTGAACATCTGTCCTAAAGGATATTTTTTTTTAAAGATAAATGGGGATTTTATACAAGACAATTTTGTGGTATAGCGTAGTTGCATGATGAATTCGTCGGTTTTCCATATTTAGCCAACCGATTTCTTTGAGTTTATGTGATATCCTTTGATATTTTCTTATACCGTATATGAGTCTTAAGCAACTGTTTTGTATTTTTTGTATTTTTTTTTTTTGAAGGTTACTGTTAAATTTGGACCATAGACAGAATCAGCAAAATTAAAATTTGATAGTACAAGTGATTCACATAGTGATATTTTAATACTTTTAGGCAACAACTTACGATTACCGTATATCAATTTTAATGAGCTATAAGCTCTCTGAATCAATTTAGTGATGTGTTTTTCAAACCTTAATTCAGAATCAATTAAAACTCCTAAGTTTTTAGCTTCATTTACTATGGTTAGTCTATCATTATTAATTTCAATACCTAATTCTTCAATAATTTTGTCACGATTACGACTTGATCCAAACAACATCACATTAGATTTTGAAGCATTAATTAGTAAACAGTGCTCAGTTGCTGATCCAACAAAAGAATTCAAATCACGATTAATTATCACACACGCATTTTGTGATAGATCTGGAGGGAAACTGTAATAAATCTGAGTGTCATCGGCATATAGGTGAATTTTACAGTTTTCTAAAGAATTAATAAGGTTCGAAGTGTATATTGAAAAAAGCAGAGGGCCTAAAATGGAACCTTGGGGTACGCCCGAGTGAAGATTTAAAAATTCTGATTTATGTTCATCGATTTTAACATATTGTTTGCGATTTTCCAAAAAATCTTTAATAAATAATATAGCGTTGTCAGCAAAACCTATATAATGCAAGATGCTTAATAATAAATTATGATTTATCGTATCGAAAGCTCTACTAAAATCTAATAGAGTTAAGATAGTACAATGCCCTTTGTCAGTTGCAGTAAACAAAGATGATGCGTTAAATGTTTTTGATAGTTTTCAAGAAATGAATATATTTATTTTCTAATGACTTTGTTATCGGTGTTTAATGGTTTTAAAATGTGTTTCAAGTAAATAAACGACAGACGGGTTACAGATTACTATTGTCAGCACAGGCACAAAGACAGTTGAAAACTAACTTTCGACGAAGTTAGATTTGTATCGCTTTAACTATTCACGATAATTATTTTATATTTTATAAACACTTTTTTGTATAAGTGCTCTTTTCTGATATACGAGTAGGTGTTCATGTTTGTGCCTTACAATTTGGTAGTGCATATTCGAGGAGTTATATTTATTGTGTAGTATATTAGGTAGGTACTTTAAAAGTTTATTAAATAGAAAAATATTGGTGTCTTTATAAATTTAATAAAAACAATTTAATAGTAGAATTATATTGTTACAATAGTAATGGATTCAGAGGCGGGTCCAAGTGAAACCCAATTACGTCGGCGAAAGCCCTTATCAAAGGATGAAAAGAACATTATATGGAAAGTGTATGATGGGCTGAAACAGACACTTCCTACAAATGAAGCTGTAAACTGCAGTTCTTTTTTAACTGGAGTATCTGTTTCAACAATTGAACGTATTGTACGCGAAAAGACGAAAAAAGGCTCCTTAGAAGGCCCTAAAACGCATACCGGTGGTCGAAAATTGTTGAAATTGGACGATAACCAAAAACAAATCGTGTACATTCTTTTTTTTTTTTTTTCGAAAACAAAGCCCCAACACTTACCTAGTTGTTCTTACGAAATTAAGAGAAAACGAAGAAATTCCATTAATGAACCGTGAAAAATTTTGTGGGGCCTAAAATTTTGTTTTGTCAAACGGTGTAGGAAATCAATTTTAATTGAGAGGTCAGATATAGTGTCCTGGCGACGGCGTTATTTACGAAATATTAGAGAGTTTACGAGCCGCTAAAAAAAAGATATACTATCTCGATGAAACGTGGGTGAATGCTGGACATACGGTATCTAAGATATGGCAAGATACTTCTGTAACTAATCATCGCCAAGCTTTTATAGATGGATTATCTAGATTTGAAAGCACCATTAGGTAAAGGACAGCGCCTAATTGTTACCCATATTGTAAGTGACAGTGGATATTTGGAAAATAGCGCTCTTGTGTTTATATCGAAAAAAAAAACAGGAGACTACCACGAGGACATGAATGCGGAATGCTTTGAAAAATGGTTTACTGAAGTATCACAGCGTGTAGAACGAAATTCAGTTATTGTACTAGATAACGCTTCTTATCACAGTCGACGAGTTGAACACATTCCGATAATGTCCACTAGAAAAGCGGATATGCAAACCTGGCTGCGGGATAAAGCAATAACATTTACTGAGGAGATGCTTAAAGTGGAATTAATGGACCTAATAAAGGAACACCGCCATAAATATATTCAATATGAAGACCACAAGGGAAAAAGGGGGAATGTCACACAAAGTAAGTTTCGAGGAAAACGAATTTTAAAGTTTAAAATCAATTCAACACATATATTTTTCAACTTATAATAAACATTACATAGTAATATTGCAACAAAAAATAGTTTTTTTTGTTTACCAAATAAGTAAAATAATAAAAAAAAAAACGTATTATCCACGGTAAAAACAGGGAATGTCTCTACATTAATAAAATATACAATAGAAAACGAGGAATGTCCTAAAATAAAACCTGAATTTTAATAACATAAATGGGGAATGTCTATAGTCACATCGGACTGTTATTTTCCTTCTTGCTTTTCTTTTCTTGTTTTTTTTTTTTTGTCAGAATAAGGTAATTTATCGTAGTATTGTTGAGTTTCTTCGGAGCACAACTTTTTCAGATGTTGCAAATCTTGAAACTTATCAGTAGATATAGGTACAAGACCTTAAAAATAGATTCATGGCGTTAGGAGTAAACAATTATTAGAAAGTTAAATAATCTTACCTTCATACTTGCGGTCAGGATACAAAAATTCGTGCTTGTTTAATTCTGGATTTATCCTTTTCTGTTTGGGGGGTAATATAACGGATTGTTCCCATGCTCAATTAAATGACGATCTATGTAAAATCAGACGCTGATGCTCATTGCTGGTTTTTATTTCCCTTATAGGGCGTGTAGGAAATGGACACTTTTTCTTATAATCTAATTTTTTAAAAAAGGTTTTCCAATCCCTGATAATATCCTGATTATTTTCAAGGTCCTCTACATGAAACGATGATGGCTTAATCCTAGATTTTTCAATTTCTTGTACCCAATGATGTGGAAGTTCAGCAGCATATTTTTGGTTTATAACTGCCATATCCCTATTGCATTCTAAATAGGAATGTCCTCGATTTGGAAAAGTAATTTTAACAGACTCTAGTTTCTTTCGTACATTAACAATATAATGTATGTATTTGATTAGATTATAATTTTTGTTCTGACCTCCGCAGGAATCACAAAATATTTCCAAGTGCTTAATTCCTCGAACTAGAAAATTTTCAATAAAGTGATGTAACATTGAAATTACCTCACAGTTTCCCTTATTAGCAACTGTTTCGGGATATACGTAAAATACAACCTCGTCGTTTGCCAAAATATGTACATTAAACAAATAAAGCGATAACTGCCATTTGTAGTACACATCATTTGTAGTAATGTTTGGAACTTGAAAACTTTTTGCGAAATCCATACAAATGGCTTCAGTTTCACCATCGTTTTGACATTGAATTTTCAAAGCACGCTTTCTATCGAAAAATACCTGCCCTTTTTTTTATGTAGTATATTTTCGTTTTCTAATGTTTGTAAATTAATAGTAACTTCAGGAGATCGTGTAATCTTAAGTTTTAGCGTTAAGTCTTTTTAGTAGCAGTATATTTATCGCAAGCACTACAGGTATCTTTACGTGGATAACCAAAAACAATGTTAAATTTTGTATTAAATGTCTCTCTGTAAAATTCGTATGAAACTGGTTGATCTGGATATGTTTCACCATACAATTTATACATTTTTGTAATGTTAAGGTCTTCACTTAAATATAGGCTATCTGTTTTTTTAAGGCTATAGTGACTTTTACATCCTTTAAATGATCGTATGTGACTTTCTACACTTTCAATAGTCTCTTCCGAGGGGCAAATCACTCTTTGTATAAATGTACATGTATTGCCGAATTCATATGATTTCCGCAATCATATGGCGATTTCTGGATGACTGCGGCGATTTCTAGATGACTGCGGCGATTTCTGGATGACTGCGGTGATTTCCACATGACTTCCGACAGATTTCTCGTGACTGCGGTGATTTATGTATTGACTGCAACGATTTCTCTGTTGATTGCGGCAATTATCCTATTGATTGCGGCGATTTACTCGTACGTATGGATTGTCAGTATTATTGCAAAATTGCACGCATTCCGAAGGATTTCTACGATATTGTATGGCTTACCAGTTGGTTTCCATTAAAAAAAGCATTAGCTAGGTGTTTCATCAGAAAAACTAAATTTTGTATAGCGCATGTATAGGTGCTAAATACAATGCATTGGTTTAAAACTAAGTGTGTACGACAAATTTATCAATAAATCAACTTTTTGTACGTTTTTTATTCATTCAGAAGATCAGTTTTAATTGATGTGATACCCGAAATAGTGAAATCCGACAACCGGGGGTTGATAATTAATTTAAATAATTCTTATATATTACATATTATATTCAAATTTTATTTCGAATTCAAACATCATCCCAGCGAGTCCCGTCTCTTAGGCGCCGTTTTATTACTTCTGGGAAAAACAGCCTTTGTGTCGTGCATCACGGCCACTAGCTAAAAAAACACATGTGTTTTTTAAGGGTTACCTTCAGGAATTAATACAGGGCTTTATAGTCTTTATGCTCGAACGCATATTCGTTCTCTTTCCGATACATTGGCGTATATGGGAAATTTAAGTATAAATACCCGGGTTTTTTTTGTGGGCAGGATTATTAACTTTTTCTCCTTCACCGAGTCAAGTTAACAAGAATACGCAAATATCCATGTCCCACTACGGTGACTCCTTTTTCTTTATATTCTTCAAATATAATTAAAAAGAGATATGCTACCCTTACGGTGGCCGTGTTCTTGTTATATTTTGAGAACGGAAATAAAAGATATCGACGGAGTAGAGAAATTAGTTTCTATAAACGACGGCTTCTGCATAGGTATCCAGTTGTCCTTAGGACGACCACCTTTTTCTTATATTCTAGATATAAGTAAAAGGAGATATATAGTCAGTTTTGACCAAGCAGATACACGTTGAGTAGAACCAGATTTCGCTCCTAGAACTGTTTTGTAAAGTTGTATCTACCGAGCGACTAAAATATTGGCGTAACTAATACTGGTGATACCTCGCTAGTCTAGTTAAACGCCAGATATTTTGTATCTCCGATTCAACGTTATAAAATGTTACTAAATGATTAAAAGTGCTACTCTAGGCGTCGTTCGTATTGGATTGTGTCACCCTTCTGGCTGACCGACGAACTTACGTCCGGTAGACCTTTTGTCAGCGGTATACTTTTATTTCTGTAAGGTTTCTTTTACGTAGAATTAAAACGATAATCGCACTATTAAAGTAATCAAACTAGTAATTAATATTCAGATATTCCGGGGGAGAATTTAGACAAACATTAATAGGTTACAGGTATCACTTTATTTACTCTTATATTCATTAGCGGGAACATTCGCGGCTGTGTGTTATTGTCATATTTTTGGTATTCATAGGTAAACGTTTATTGTGGGAAAAAATTATAGGGTTATATATTGTGCTAAATTATGTTATTTAGAGAATCGATAGTGATGTTGTTGTCATAAATATTAATTGTTCTAAAGTCGGTCAATGCTCTCAAGCAATAAATTAAGTCATTTAGATTTATGGCCAAAGGGCCGAGTTGTAAAGTTTCGGTTGTCTGTAAGCAGTACCTGCCCCTTTCCGTGAAGATAAAAAAGCATTTTCGATTTTACTTTTAAATGGCAAACAGATGTAGATTAGTAGGGTAAACGCCTTGATTTGTATATATTTTACAGTTAGTTGCGGTTTAAAAAAATATGTTTTCTGTCGTTCTTTGTAAACCAAAATTGGGTAGACAAATGTGTCATTTTAGCCATACAGAATTCTAGTTTTGTGTATCGAATTTTCGGGAAAAAGGAGATATGTACAGCGGCGGGTAGAATCATGAATATTGAGAAGGGTCGTATTTATTTGTACATATCCACATATCTTTAGCGGGACATTACGCGGAAGTAGTCGGTATGTTTGTTATTTATTTAGAATAAATAGGTGAAATTGTGTTTGTGGACTAGCTAACGTATCCTCAGAACTGTGATTAATAACACTGATTTGTCAATCGACAGAGCAAAAGAGCATCGTGCCAAAAAAGACGCCTTAGGCCACCATAGACCGCCAGGGACCTCAATAGTAAGGGCCTAAAAATGGTATTTCCCTTGCGGCTATGTAAATTAAAGCCTGATAGAGGCTTGGATGGATCTCTACTGAGATACCCCAAAAGTGGGCCTGACGGGCATCCCCCTTTATATCAGGTGTTCTTCGATCGACCGTTTAGTGTTGTCCATACAGGACTGAGTATGTCGGTAAATTACGGCGTGGGAATATTAGAGAAAGGCGCGACGCACGGTGAGGTAAATCTATACTCCGGTTTTTACACATATTAGAAATATTAAATTTAACCGACTTCAAAAAGGAAGAGGTTCTCAATTCAACACAATATTTTAGATCTCACAACACTCCTCGTGCTACCGTTGTACTCTCTTTTATTAGACAATGCGTAATTCAGTAGTTCCGTGGAAACGTGTGATTGTATATTAGGAGACAAACAAACATACCAAAGTACTTCCGACTTTTTATTTTTCCCTGTTATGGGAACTAAAAGCTCTGAGGTTAGAAATGACACATTAGAAAGCCTACATAAACATAATGTTAAGCCTAAAAATGGTACATAATCTAAATGTTCGGCTGTACAAAAGAATAGATGTTAAATAAACAGTATTCAAAATTAATCTCGGTGTTTCCTTTGTTCTTTCTCCATTACAGCTACATTGAACTCTAAACGTAATTCTGGGGGGTTTTAACATCACTTCGTGGGGATCTACTAGACGAAATTTAGGCCAAGGTTATAAGTATTTGCAAAACTAGGTCAGGGTCCGGTTTGTCAAGTTACAATATAAACTTCTATGTAGGTACCTACATGCCTCCATTATTAGATATCTTTGATATGCCTAAATGAACAAATAGGTACAGATAAATAAAACAAGTTAAGTAATTGGAGGTTTTTTATTTAAAAATTTCATAAAAGTGTTTTTTTAGACGTTTACAAATTTTATTGATGTTTGTTTCTAGTTTAAATGGACCAGATCCAATTGAATTGATGGGTCCGTAAAATATTAATTTATTTTTAACAATTTGAATGTCGTCTTTTTTTGGCCATAAATATTCTTCAAGTTCAGATTTTAAAATTTTTATTTTACTAGTGGTTTCATCAATTATTTGAAAAATCCGACCTATGTACCACGACTCTTAAAGAATTGCGTAATATTGTTCGTTCCTAATTAAAATGCCATTGATATTTTTCTGGAGCAAAGTGTTTTCACCGGTAGTTTTTTCACTTTCTGTTACATCTTTGTCATTGTAGTTATTTGGTATTTTAGCTGTGTTTTTTCTGGACTTTTTTTTTTGTTATTTAGTACTGCTGAGGATGTTCCTTTTACACGAGATAATCTATCAGTTGACAAGCGCCCGTCTTCAGTGGAAAATAACCAACAAAGAACTGATTTTTTTACCTTCATTTTTTTGTTGTTCACAATTATGTTTAAAAATGAGGTATCAGAATCACTTTTTGTGTAGTAATTTCGAAAATCCTTTATATTAAGATCTTCCAATCCATAAAAAATGCTCTTTTCATTATCTACATCATATATGGAAACTTAAGTTTAAAATTTAATGTTTTTTACTTTATCCGTTTTTGATTTTTCTTTAAAATTCGAAATTTACACATTTTCTTAAATATCTCGAATACGGTCCATTTTAGAGAAATTATGTATAGCGCAAAAATTATAGAGAATTATATTACAAACAACTTTTATTTGAACAATTTTAATAAAAAAATATTTTTTTTTACATTTTGTCAAATTTCTCGAATACGGACCAAATTTTGTATAGAACAAATTATAGATAATAATATTGTAAGTAACTTTTATTTGAAAAAATTTCTTCTCCAAACGTAAATAACAGATATATTCCATAAAATATAAAAATGATGACTATAAAGTACCCTTCAAATGTTCCGACTCTGCCCAAAATCTAATCAGCTAATTGGACGCCGGAATAAAGCTTAAGTTTAAAATTTGGTGTTTTTCTTTGTATCCGTTCATGAGTTATCGAGGATACAGACACACACACAGACATCATCGCGAAAATAGTCAAAACAGATTCAGGATACCCCAAAACATAAAAAACCGTCGAAAATTCGAGGTCGAAAAAAATCATGATTACTATACTTTCCTTATCTGTAAACAGATAGGAAAGTAAAAATACATTTAAAACCCTAATTAAAACGTGTATCACCCCAACCCCCATAAAATACCAACAATTTTGTTATACATTAAAAAAAAAACTAGATGAAAAGGGACAATTTTTGACCACCTTGTAAAATTTTGTATACAAGTAGATTTAGTGTCTAAATTTATCCTAAAAAAACCTTCAAATTCCAAAATGTAAATTTAACTTAATAGTTCTTGCCTCAAAATGTAAACTGCAATTTCTTTACACAAAATGGTTTAGATGGCTTAATCAAAGCACCCTACATCAACAATGGCTAATTGGTTAATGTCACCTTACTGCGCGCGATTTTTAACGATTGCTAGTGATTGCTCAGTGACTGCTAGAGAATTCGGGGGACTGCAAGGGAATTCGGAACGACTGCGAGCGAATTCGGAACGACTGCGGCGATTTCTTAGCGATTGTCACTGATTTTGATGAGACTGCGGCGATTTTCAATGGGATTGCGGACATTTTGTACACGTATTGCGGGAGTGATTTGCCCCTCGTCTCTTCAGACTTTTTTGTAGGCCGATTTGAATGCTAATCGGTAGGATAAGTACCTGTTGCTTTCAAAGATTTTTGTAGGTACTCCATTTTCTTTTTAGTAATGCCATGTATGGACAAAAAAGCCTTATAACATACAGGTATCTCCAAAATATCTGCGTCCCTTTTAATTTTGACATGATATGAATAAGACTTGTCGTGCAGTAATGCGGTATCTTCAGATTTTCGTGGACGTCTTCGTTGGATAGTCTTACATGATATTAGTCCACATAAGTATAAATTTTGTTGGGTAGTTGAATTCAGTTGAAGCTATGGTTCGGTTATTTGGAATCCGCAATATAATGTCTACATTAACTGTTTGGAAAATATACAATATAAATTTATAAAATTTGTTCATAAAAAAACCCTTTCACAATATACAGAAGACTTAACATTTACGCAACATAAAATGAACCTAATTCCACTTTATAACAGAAGGAAAATTACAGACATTACTTTTACATATAAAGTTTGTAACAATTTAGTAAATTCAATTCCCATTAATAGCATGATTAATTATAACGTTTCTTTTTATAATACCCGAAGCAATAATTTGTTTTACTCAGATACAAGTAATACTAATTACTTTAAAAATTCTCCTTTACATAGGTGTATTAAAACTCTCGACACAATAATGAACGTACTAGAAGTTGATATTTTTTCTATTTCCGAAAGTGCATTCAAAAATTGCTTAAAAAAACACTTTTTGTCTAGTGTACCTTAAAATCTTAAATTACGACATATTTTTTAATGTAAAATTTTTGAATTTCTGTTATAATGCAATAACTTTAGTATTTTTTCTGTTCTCTTATTTCTTATTTCACATTTATTTCGTATCTAGTGTAATAATATTTTGTTATTAATTAGGTTAAAGTTGTTTAGTTTAAACCCATTATGTAAGAAGCATTGGAAACACTTTTTTGGGTATGTCCTGTTTGTGTTCCAAACAAAATAAATAAAATAAAAAAAAAGTTGTTTAAAATGACTTGTCTTTCTTTAATAGTGGTTTTTTGAAAACACTTTAGTCTCTTACACAGACAATCGTCCCCAAATTCATGAGTCGTTAACTTTAGTTTTTTATTAACATCTCGAAGTCGCCCATGACTTGATCTTTTCCTAAACTTCCCAATATTTAATACTTCGCTCTGCTGTTCTTCTAATTCTTCCATTTTTCTATTTATTTAGGTATATTAAAACAGGCACTGACTTGCAAAAAATTCAACACGTTCAAACAACTAAATGATACTGTCTTTAAAAGTTGGACATTTCCCCTTTATACCATTTATAATGTGGACATTCCTCGTTATTCCCTTGTGCCTGATATTTAGAATCACTAATATTAGGTGACTATACTAGCTTCTTGTCTTGGAGGTATTACGGTACTAAGACTTCCCCCTTATCACTGCGAATTCAATCCTATTGAACTAATTTGGGCGCAAGTGAAAGGGTTTGTAGCTCGAGAAAATAAAACTTTTAAAATAGCCGACGTTCAAAGTTTATTAAAAACTGGTATAGAACGTATAAAACCTGAAGATTGGCAGAATGCTATTTCCCATGTAATTAAGGAAGAAAATAATATGTAGCGCTTGGACGGTATGATCGAAACGGTAGTTGAACCTTTAGTCATAACTTTAAGTTCCGACGATAAAGACGATTCCAGTGATAGTTCTGCAGAATCAATGGATTACGAAATTTCAAAGATTTAGAATTCAAGTAAGTGATACCAAGCTTAATTTACATATTTCTATAATAAACAAAATACAATTATAAACATAGATGAATTATTATAACAAAAATAGATAACCAACCTACTTTCATCTAGTAATATTCACAAATACCCATTTAATTTGCCAATATAGTATTTCTGCCACACTGGAAGAGTGCATTTTGATATAACGATACCTTTTGCTGTTTTAAGGCGCACCTTCTTCAATATTTTGTTCTAGTATAATACCCCATTTAATTTTCCAATACCTAGTGTTTCTACGCCACTGGCATAATATTTACATATTTTAACAATAAGCAAAACAAAATTATAAACATAAATGATTATTACTATTTACTATTACCGCATTTAATTTGCCAATAGTTTTTATACGCCACTGGCGTAATTCATTTTGGCAATAAACATGCATTTATGACTAGTTGGCACGTGATACCTATAATTTTTGCAGTTTTAAGCGCGTGATTCCATTAATTATACTCTGGTATAGTATTATTTTTGTACGTGAACATGGAGGAATCACCTTCTTCAATATTTTGTCCAAGTATACCTTGCCCGAGCTTGCGTGCAGTGCACTAAGCTTGAGATGTTAAAGAAATCACACTTACCTTGCTAATAGTGTGGTTATGCTTAGTTCCTATACTTATTATTTGTAGCTTGGTACCACACAATGAAGCTCTTAAAGTAATATGGGCATTGCATCCAGACCTGTACGTACTAAAAAAAGAGAAATCCAGCTTTTTTATTTGCGTAAATCTTAAATCTCGAATAAAAAAGGTCTCAAATTATTACCTTGTCATTTTCTTTCCTTTTCCACTCGGGTTGAACGTTCTCCCACCATTAATACATGTATATTTCAGTTGATAATATTTTAATTTTGGATCTAGAAAACGATCGGTTTTTTTTTTGGCCGCTGAAATAGTTCTGGCATCTCTCTTCCAAAAGGATACAAATTCTCGTTTGGAATAATTATCCAGGTCTTTCAAAAAGTCTTCATAACTTTCAAATACGTCTCCTAACTTCATATTTATCACTCAGGAACAACAAACACCACTAGCTTCAATCGATCACAATCTCAAGAAAAGTAAATAAAAACAAAATCCAATAATTAATATTCAAGAAGTGAAAATTCACATGGAAGAAATAAGGTTATGTAAATTCTTCCGGCGGCAATCAATGTTTTAAATACAGTAGACCGTCGCCAACGGCATTTATCAACGTACTGATAGCATGCCGGTTGCCGGTCTGAGTCTGATCAACAAATCCGTTTAGAGTTTCGTGTTTCGTCGGCTTTCTATATGGGATAAGACCATGCCGCCGGCAGACGGTTTTCGTTTTATTAAATTCAACTACCGCCGGCGGTCGGCTAGCCAGTAGGGGGGACCGGGGCTAGTTGACTTTAATTTTTGAAAAATATATAATTTTAAATTACTTAACAAGCAAAACGTATGACGGTTGCCTTAACCTTTGCCTACTCTAAAATGTATCAAATTAAGGTGTAACTTAAGTAGTTTCAAAATAATAAATGTTTTAATGTGTTAATGTGAAGTGGGTCAACTAGCCCCAGGTTCGGGGTAAGTTGGCCATACAGTTGGGGTAATTTGGCACATGAGAATTGCACATATTTACATTTCAAAAAACAAAATAATTTATTCGTCATTTGCTAAACTGTTTTCGCAAATATAAAATAAAATATCCCCAGCGGTACAAACTTCATGGGCCCAGTTTTTGCAACGAGTACATTGAACCCATTTTTCTCCTTTGCGACTACCTATGCCTATATAATTCTAGGCATACTAGGCAAAAACTATCGACTTCTTCATCATCAGACAATTTATCAGGTACCTTCGATTTCTTTGATTGATATTTCTCAGCTACCTTTAAATTTTTTTATCATACATAATATTCATATAATAATAATATGTATTTAATGTGTGTCAACGTCAACTCATGAACCGATACACAGAAAAACACCAAATTTTAAACTTAAGCTTTATTCCGGCGTCCAATGAACTGATTAGATTTTGGGCAAAGTCGAAACATCTGGGGGGGTACTTTATGGGTGGGCATTTTTATATTTAATGGAATACATCTGTTATTTACGTTTGGAAAAGAAAATTCTTTAAATAAAAGTTACTTCTAATATTATTATCTATAATTTTTGTTCTATACAAAATTTTCCTAAAATGGTCCGTATTCGAGAAATTTGACAAAATGTAAAAAAAATCATTTTTTATAAAAATTGTTCAAATAAAAGTTGTTTGTAATATAATTCTCTATAATTTTTATATTATACATAATTTTTCTAAAATGGACTGTATTCGAGATATTTGAGAAAATGTGTAAATTTCGAATTTTGAAGAAAACTCGAAAACGGATAAAGAAAAAAACATTAAATTTTAAACTTAAGTTTTATTTCAGCCTGACGTGAAATGATTAGATTTTGGACATAGTCAGAACATTTGGGGGGGAGTACTTTATGAGAGGCCGTTTTTATATTTTATGGAATATATGTTATATATGTTTGGAGAAGAAAATTGTTCAAATAAAAGTTACTTCTAATATTATTATCTATAATTTTTGCTTTATGTCAAAATTTCCTGAAATAGTCCGTATTCGAGAAATTTGAGAAAATGTGCCAAAATTCTGATTTTTATGAAAATTGTTGAACTAAAAGTTGTTCGCGATATCGATCTCTATAATTTTTTTTTATATATGATTTTTCTAAAATGGACCGTAATAGAAAAATTGTAGGAAAAGTGCTAAATTTAAATTTTTTAGTATTTTCGTTTTCAATGAATAATAATAATAATAATAATAATGTTTATTTACAAGAAACAAAAAATACAAATTATTACAAAATAATTTTTTTTTTAAGGGGGTAGATGTAAATAAACAATGGTGAGCCCGTAAAAACCAATGGTTGTGCACGGGTTGGATTTGTTTATTTGCAGCTAGTGAAGATTAGTAAGAAAAAAAAAATGAAATAAAAATATATTAACTCAATTAAAAATACAATATTTAAATGATATGACAATACGTAATTAGTAAGATGCATTCTAGAGCTTCGGTTACATAGTGGCAAAAATAAGAGCAACATGAGAATAATAAAAAAAATAAAATAAAAAGTATTTACCTACCTATTGTGCATATATATGATTATTTTGAATCTATCAAATTATATATATATATATATATATATATATATATATATATATATATATATATATATATATATATATATATATATATATATATATATATATTTTCTGTTCGTATTAGCTAAGAATTTTTAGAAAACATTTTTAATGAAAATTATTGAATTAATTGTTTTAAGGTATATTTTATACATTTCGGGTAGTGAATTAAAAATCCTTGGTGCTAAGTAAGTAAAACACCTTTGTCCTAGAGTCTTTCTTGACGACGAGATTTTGAGGAACAGGGAAGTTTTTTGTCTAGTACTATATATGAGGAGCAACTATCCAAAATGCGTTAAATCCATTTTTTATGATTTTTTAGGTAAATGAAAGAATGTAGTATATTTTAGTCATTCTATCATTATGTTAATCCAGTTCTATCAAAGTGCTTTAAATCCAATAGAAATAGCTATAATAAGATCACTTAACTAAACAAAACGCATTAGATCCATATTTCAGTGAAGCAAAACGCATTAAATCCAATCGTGTTTAAGCAAAGTGCAATAAATCCATAAAAAAGATTTCTGCCTAAAAAGTTTTATTCCTTTTATTTTAAAAAATGTTAGAATAAACATTCGCCAATAGATGTCATATTGTGTTCTACACTTGGCAGAATGATAAATATTAGGTAGGACAGAGGGTAGGAGTAGGGATCGTTTCGCGCGATTGTTTTGATGCTTTGAGAGACATTACGACTAAGTAAGTACCTTTGCGTGTTTTAAAATGGAAGATATAGAGTTTAACATCTCTGTAAAGAATGACAATGTGGGAAGTCGAAAAAAAATACGTAAAATACCTAAAAAAACTATTGAAAAATGTAAAAGGTAAGATAATAATGAAAAAACTATAATTGTAAATTATTTATTAATTGTTTTCAATATACAATTATTTATTTTTTGCAGGTATGAAGATAAAGATCCACTGCTTAAAAAATTTAAAAGACCTTGCAACCATTCAGGTAAAAGTTTTAAATGTAATAATATTAAATTGCCTGACATTAAACTAATAAGAAAATCATTTTATTCTACCTGCATTAAATCAGACCAGGATGTTAAACTGTCATATATGATATCCGTTGGCCCCGTGGAAAGAAAACGTACTTGCAAACCAAATCCTCGAAAGCGTTTTTTAATACTCTTTACCATTTGGCCCCCAAAAAAGAAACTAGGCCTACAAGGGTTTGTCTAAAATTTTTAGTAAAAGCTCTAGGAATTACGGAGCGAAGAGTTAACAGCGTATGTAAAAAAAAGTTAACAATCTTGATTTAAACGAGCGCAGAGGTGGCGACCATATTTCCCATAAGACGTTAGACAAGAAAAGAAATATAATCGAATTTATAGGAAATTTAAAGGGGTGTGAGAGTCATTACTCCAGGACAAAATCAAAAAGGATTTATTTGCCTACCAACCTAAATATTGCAAAATTACACCAAATGTATATCTCAAAATGTACAGATATTCAAGATCGTTGCATGGGCGAAGTTAGGGGGGGGCTTGGGGGGCTAAGCCCCCCCAAAAACCAAATTAGCCTCCCCAAAAATAATTCGAACATTTATCGCACATCTATCCACACATTTCAGATTTCAGAACAGAAATTAATAAAGAAAAATCGTGCCATTTGATTGATTCTGAAATTTTACATTTAGTTCAGGAGGCAGTGAATTTTACTCGTACTCATTTTTCCAATCGGTGTATATGAAAATAAACTGTTCTCTTAGTGACAAAAAACAAACATTTTGAGTCTGACACTTATTTTCCCAGTCATAAATATTTTACATTTACTAAACTAGAACATAAAGCTTATAAAAATAGCAGTTTGGAATATCTCAGATAGTGGAAAGTGAGTGTGGCAGAAAATTTAGCATATAAATTGATACAATCATGAACTGTTAATAATAATAAGTCTGGCTGATTTACGAAATTGGCAAATGAGTCTGGTAATATCTTCAAAATCGAAAAAATATAATATTTTTGCTTTTATTTTCCCGGGTTTGAAAATTTGTCATGTAATAGATTATATTATAATTTTACAGCTCTATTTTATAGCAGATCAAATACCGTTATTTTCAAACGCTTCTATGAAAAATTTCCGGAAATTTTTCTTTTGGTGGGTACCCTGAACGAAATTATACTGAAAATTTTTTTATGCATATGTTTTATATGTTGTTCTATGGCCAGCTTTGAAAATTTGATTTTAGTCGTTTTAATGTATGTCTGTCAAGTGCTCCTGGCCTAATTTATTCGTATAAAAGGAGCATTTTTTTAGGTGAAACGTTGAAAAAATATTATTTCTAGCCTACAACGTTAGACTGTTTACTTATGAATATTAATTTAATTATAAGTAACAAACATATTTAATTATCTGAATTTGTTTTTTTTTTAAATAAAAATTACATTATATATAATTCCCTTCATAATACTATTTTTTGTTACAAAAAATCTAGATACAGATGCAGAAATGATTGCTACTTTGTAATTCACTTATTTTTTTTTTATCTTCAAAAGTAATAAAAAAAAACAATGTCAATAAATTTATTAATGGCTTCTTTTGATCACATAAATAAATAGGTAATAAGTAAATGTAGCTAAAATTTATAATACGAGTTAATTAGTCTTAAACAAAGATATTGCAAATTTTAATAAGAGATTGCCTTAAAAGAAAATTCTTATTTCTGTTTCGGTTTCGACTAAGAAAGGAGCCGAAATTGGGTTTCGGTTTCGGTTATAAAACCGTATTTCGGTCGGACCTGACAAGCCAGGTAGTTAAACGAGGAGAGGAATAGTAATCGAACGTGCAGATTTTAGCGCGCCTGACGATCATTAGACAAGTCTGGCAAGGCTTTCGGGGTATTCCACATTAGCCAGATTGTATTTTAAGCTGTTATCATAATATACATTTTTCTAGTACTGCACTTGTAACAGGGATCCTTACTGGGCATTGCCAACTAAAAGGACACCTTAGTAAACTGAGAGTAGTAGAAAATAGTGAGTGAAGATTCTGTGAGGAGAAGGACGAAACCTTCATTTACATTCTAACTGAATGTGTAGCACTCCAGAATCCAAGGGCACTATACCTAGGAGCATATCAAATAGAAACTTGAAGCCACTCCAAATCCGACACTTCCTTGAGAAGATATAATTGAAAGGGTCGTTATAGGCATTGAGACATTTCCTTGCTGCATTAGCGACAGAAGGGAGCACAATAGATATTTTAGGTCGCAGTGTAAACACCCCATTCCCAACATAACATAGCGGGAAAACTGCAAAATAATGAAATCCACAAATCCCAGTTCATATTTTGGACATCCAACTACTATTATTTTTAAAATTTTAAATTCTGACAAACTGTCAGTATATTTTTTAGTCATTAAGATTACATATACGTTAAAATTAGTTATTTTTGTTTAGAATCGATAAAAAATAACATTTTAATTTTATTTGGGCCACATTTAAAAAAGTAAATTTTAATCAAATTGTATGAAACTAATTTATTTACGAGTATTAAAATTAAAAACCTAAAAGTGGCGGTGGAGCTGAGGACAGAGCATTTGCCTTCCATGCGAATAGCCTGGCTTCGAATCTGGACTATATAGGGGCAAATTTTTTTTAATGTTTTTTATTTTATAAATTAATAAAATTTATAAATTATTTTAAAATGGCTTATTTTGTCTAAACCTAAAATAATTTTTTAAATTTGTAGATTTTCGTTAGTAGTTCGTAGAAAAAATATACTGCACAACTCGAGTGGATTGTCCATATCTACTCTTGTTGCGAAAATTAGGGAAATTTTTGTGATGAAAATTATTGTGATGAAAATTATTCAGTTTTTTCACTTATATATGATATTTTATTCATTTTCATAGATTCGCCAGAATTTTTTTACTTAACTTCAGTATACCTCCAGAATTATTATATTTTATATGACTAGGGTTAGGGCTTTAGCCCCCCCAGATCTGATGACATAACTTCGCCCATGGATCGTTGCAATCTGACTATGTTCAGTGTTATATTTAGAACAAAATTCAATTTGGTTTTTCTTCGCCAGCGACAGATATATGTGCGTTATGTAATCGTTTAAAATATCAAATTAAAATGGAAAAGGACCCCAACAAGAATAGTTACCTAATAGTTAAACATCGGATTCACAATAAAAGAGCTAAAGCATTTTATGAGTTAGCCAGAGCATCAGTTAAATTTAAGATTCGCTAACATTCTGTTTTGATATGCAAGTCCAACCGCTCCCTCGTACACCAATAAACGATGCTTTTTACGCCCAGCAAGTAAGCTATTACGTACTTTGTTGTGTCGATATGCAAGCTAAAGCACCTACTTTTTATACATGGACCGAGGATATGGCTGGTAGGGGATCTGTGGAGGTATCATCTGCACTGTTAGACCATTTGAATTCCCTAGATCTCTCGAACAAACAAAAATTCGTCTCTTTTGTGATGGGTGCGGAGGGCAAAATAAGAATGCCCATGTAATTCATGCACTTTATTACTATTTAAAAAAACAATCGCCCGAGAGCGTAGCTGAGATTAATATTACCTTTCCAGTAAGAGGACATACCCGCCTATAGGGTATTTGGTCGAGTGGAGAAAGTTTTAAGAAAGCACACAACAATAAAGAATAAGGAGGGATATGATGAGATATATAAAGAATTTGGAGAAGTAAAATGTCTTAGGCAAGACTGGTTGCTTTATGACGTCAAACACTTACAGACCTATTTAAAAAAAACTGATGGTATATCGGATATGAAAAGAGTTGTGTTGCGAAAAAATCAAGCTGCACGCATAAAACTTTAGGTTTGAAAGTACAGCTGAGACTCCAAAAACCCTCCTTAAAAAAGGTAAAAAAGAGTTAAAAATGGAAGCTCTTAAACTTGGAAGACCACTTAAGGAAAAAAGAAAAAATCATTGAAACACTTATTAGCCCAAGAATATGGCGAAGAATGGGAACAAGAAGATGATCTAGTATGGTACAAAACTATTTTACAAGCTAGTCAAGATGAAATAGAGGAAGAACAAGGCGAGGCCGAAAATACCTGCGACTGCTTAGAGGAAGATGTTGGTTTATATATTTAATTGTATTTTTTAATTTTCGTTAATAAAACCAGTTTTTCACTAAAGTTTTAGATTTTATTTGCCTTGTAAATAATGTAAAATTAATCACTTTAAGCAAAACGCAATAAATCCAAATGAGAATTAAGCAAAAAGGAATAAATCCACACTAACTGGGCAAAATGGCATAAATCCATATTCTAGTTGAGCAAAACGACGTAAATACATTAAAAAAATACACATATTGTTGGGAAAATCTTAAATTAAAACTAAAACTGAAAATATTTCTCTTTAAAACTGTTATTTATATCATTCTGCAGTAAATAAAAATTGCACTTTCTCTTCTAACTCATTTCTCCAGTTTTTTAAGTTTTACTCAAAACAACATATTATGGATTTAATGCATTTTGGATAGTTGCTCCTCATATGTGGTCAATATCGTGTAATACTTTATTTCTATTTTTAAATGTTGAAATTAAAATTGAATAGGCGAATAGTTGGCAAATATCAAGAACTTGAGATTCTTCAAAAAGTAAATCTGTTAAGAAAATGTTAGATTTTTTGAGCATAATTTTCAGTATACGTTTCTGGATTATTTCTAATGTCCTTAGATGAACTTGATATATCCCTCCCCATGCTAGTATTCCATACTGCTAGACTCAACAAGTGAGTAGTAAATTATTTTTAGGTAATTTATACTCAAGATTGAACTAAAATATTTAAATTTAAAAAGTAGACATCTTAAGGTTTTTGTGATATTTTGAATATGCCTTTCCCACTTTAAATTACCATCTATAGTAACCCCTAAATATTTCATATAACTCGTTTTGTTTATATTAATATCAGCATTATTACTTTTTATCGTTAGTGTTTGATAGTCAGGAATGCTGTTAGCATATGACGCAAAAGGTATAAAAAGAGTTTTGTCGAAGTTAACTGTTAACAACTTATTATTAAACCATTCAATTATTTTTACCATATCCGCTTCAATGTTCCAGATATTTCTAAATTTAGCAAACTATTTACATAAACTGAAAATAACAGTGGACCCAAAATAGTTCCTTGAGGCACACCATACGTTACGTTAGTTAGATCACTAAATTGGTTGCTAATTTCTATAGAAAAATATAAACATTTATAGAGGTGCTGCAACAGGTTGTACAAAATAACCGGAAAAAACCTATAATAACTAGATTGAAGTGCGCAGAACTAAGACTTCAGCGAAGACGTGGCAACAACGCCAACAGCTACCGGTCTTTTTGGTCAGGTGTGATGTGTCGCGGGGGAAAGGGAAGAACGGTATGACGAGACGGGAGAAGACAGACAGGCTTTAGCCCAATTAGCCCACGTAAGGTGATAAGTAATTTTAAGTTTGTTGTTAAGTAAAACATTTTGTAACAACGACTCGAGTTGTGGTTGATGTCCAACCCAACTTGTCGTTGCTCTTTGTTATTTGAAGTTGTGGAACATTGAAATAAAGAATATTTCCAATATACCAGAAACCCTATTATTTATCCTGAGGAATTTGCTCATTACAAGATAGATAGGAAAGTCATGTGTTGGACACATCAAATTTTTTATAAAGGTCAAGAGCACGAAGATAGTACTATTATTAACTTTTTGGATGAGCAACATAAGGACTTGCTTTATTGTAATACTAAAATAATTAACATTACTAGTTCCTGATTATCTAGAAATTGGAGTACTTCAGTTGGTGTATTTTTTACTATTTTACTTTTTTTGTCACATATCCATAATTGTGAGCCATCGGTTTGAATTAACACTAGTACATTGTTGACATCGAAATACACTTTTTACATTATTTACAAATACATTTTTCTCGGATATTTATTATCTTAAGCCGTGTTGCTTGAATTATTTTATATTTTACATAATGGCAGGCACAGCGTTCCTTTCTATCACAGGAAACGCATGCGGTGTTGTTGCCTGGGACCGTATTCTTGAGTCGTAGGAACGGCGTTCCTATAGGAATAGAGGGCGTGTTTCTCCTGAAATTCGCTAAGCCCGTATTCTTGAAGTCATAGGAACGTTCACTTCCTACGAAAGTCGTAGGAACATCGTTCTACTGGTATTTCGTAGGAGAACGCCGTGTTCTCTCAAGAATTATTAGTAAACGCATGCGGGGTAGCTGATTTATTATTTTTGGCCCGTAATTAAGTAATTTTTTTAACTTTTTTCATATTCGTACATTTCGTATTTTTATATTTTTAATAAAATCATTATTGATAACAATAGAGTGAATAATTTATTAGCATAAGTAAAATATTATTTGGTACCTCATCACAAAAATCAATTATTGTAATTCTAATAAATGCATGGGTACCTATACATACCTACATATCTATTATTCGTATTCTGGGAATTGTAAATTAGGGAAAATCCCAAAATCCTAATAAATAAGGGTCGTACTATTTAGTAGGTAGGTACCATTTAAGCTATATTTATTGCCTAAAATGGGAATACAAATTATGAAAAATCCCAAAATTGATATTAGTGTTCAGTGTTAAGAAGTTTATAAATTGTCTTCTATGACAAATATCTTTACTGAAAGCAAATGGTATGGTTTTGTTTTGTAAAAATAATTACAAAATTAGAAAAACACAAAGAATGATTGTTAAAAATGTTAATTTAATCCCATTAAACTGAGAAAGTGATATTTGAAAAGTTGAAATAAAGTATAAGTATTGACAATAATCTAGTTAAGCTACAGTTAGTTAAAGTAGGTAGCCCGGAGGAAGGATAATTAAGAGTTGCAGATTCCGTAGGTAGTAAACAAAAGTTATAAAAAATTTTTCGAAATAAATTATAACCCTTTATATAATAAGTTAGTTGAAAATATTTCAAATTTCTATGAGGCGGTCACTCCAGTTTATATAATTAGTCTAATCTATATATTTGTAAACATATGTATTGAATTTTCTTTACCGAATTTTTATTAATAAAATTATTTATTTGATATTAATACAAACTTACTTTTCTTTAGCACAAAATTTAAAACAAAATCGACTACCTATACTATAAATTTCCTGTTTGCAAATTTAATTTTTAATTAAGTATCTTAAAAAAGTGAACTCTGTAATGGCTGTACGTTTTTCTTTTCCCTCTTCTATGCTTTTAATAAAAAAATATATATATTTATCATATTATAGAAAACTCCTACGAAACGACCTCTTAATCACACTCTTAATTTCTAATTCATAATTAATATTCTCCAAATATGTCAAATTCAATACGGATAGGTGACAATTTTAATATTTTCTTCTTTTATTATCACAAAATTATATCCAGTTAACAAAATATAGTTCAAATGTCTACAAAAATCAAGAAAAAGAAGATATTAGAGTTGGCAACACCGTGCACTTTATTCCCCCGTTTGATCACGTTCACCGAGTTTCGGGAATACGGCCAAACCACTTCGAGAGAAACGCTGTAGGATGTGATCGTTCACCTCTCCTATAGGAACGCTCACATCGTCCAAGCTCGAGAATCGACGCACTGGTGGACACGCAGTAAACATTGATGAGCCGCCAAGCGAGCTTGAGGCTGACGTCGTAATTTTTAACCAAGTGGCTAACGCGCATGACGTACTCATCTGTTAGAGAACTTATTTATCAACTGAGATAGTACAGGTTACAGGGACGAATGTAGGGGTTGTTCGGAAGTTAGAAATGCTGAATGCATTTTGGATGTAACGTTGAATGTATATAGCATCCACTTTACTATTTCAATATTTTTTACACAATTCTTATAATTTGGTAATGCAGCATGAATCAATCGTTCTCTCCGCCGTGTCTTAAGTTGGCGTATATCGTGGCTTCTGCTATTCCTGTCGATCTCTTATAGGATTCTCTTTGATACGCTCATGATCAAACTCCAAACCGCATAAACTAATGAATGAATGCCAGAATAACAATACAGAAACCGCTTATCTTGCGCCCGCATGCTCTTTAGTCTTCACCCGCTTCGGCCTGCATCTTCTATTTATTTTACTCCTCCATTACAAGTTAAGATAACATTTCCATTATGCTGCGATGTCGGTACGAAAGTATGCGACAGACAGGCAAGCGTAAAAAAATGTGTTGCAGGTAAAAGTTTTATTTCAGATTCTGACACCTGCTGGTGTGGTATTTTGCTTAGTTTATCTACCTACTTTATCTCAATTTTTTGTTTATTTCGCGTGTATTTAAGCATTGTCTAACAAAAAGGCAAGTTTATACAGTACTTATTAATTTTTGGTTTTATAGCAAGTTGTTATAATGTAAAGTGATTTTTTTAGAAGTTTGGCGCAAAAAAGATAGATAATGATCAATAAAAAGGTAATACAGTACTTATTATTTTGTATTAGGCATAACCGTGCTTTTACAGATAACATATGGGAACTACGATATCCCCGCTATCGCTATATTCTCACTGGCTTTGTAACTGACATTCGGTTCGGCTAATATCCCACTATCAGATTTTCTAATTCTTCAATGACTGGCTATTGCTCTGTTGTCATTTTAATAACTTATATACTAGTCGTATGCCTAACATGAAAAAATAAGTACTATATATGTATAAATAATGAAGGGCGTGTAAAATAAATGACAAACGAAAGACACCAACTATTTTTTGTGTCAAAAAAATATTTACCAGGTAGAAAATTGATAAATAAGAGCAAACTGTTAAGTCTTAAGTAAATACCAAATCTAAAATATTATCCCACAGGTTTTCCATTAGATCGCCACGGGTTTTAGACACATGCTAAATATTCAAAGTTTTCTCGAAGTCCAAATTCCAAACAAAGTCAAAAAGCTTTCAAAACCAAACATTTTATCGTGACGAAATAGTCACGTCTCGAAACATAATAATTGAAAGTAAGTCTCATTTAACTTAGTGAGCATAGAATAAACAAAAATTGATAAACAAAAAAATATTGTTTATTATCGACTATAATCAAAGGACAACTAATGACCTATGGCCTTTACCTAGATTTTCAGTCACGGAAAAATTAATTTTTCAACAAAACACACATAACGGGCCTGTCTTTTAATAGACCACATGGGTAAAAGGCCATACAAATAGATATCAAAATCTCATCAAAATTAATACTACATAAAAGTGCCTTACCATTAACTTTTTATCTCTACATGAGGGAATGTGATTGCCCTCAAATAGGGGTTGCTAAATTTGCTAGGAATTATATTCTCGTTTTTAATAACTAGCATAACTATTTTTTAAATAAAAAACTTCTAAACTAGAAAATTACAACTAAACATCCCGCAAGTAGCTTAACAAGTTCATTACGTGGCAAGAAAGTTTCCCCAACTTTGTGTTGTAAAACTGACGGCGAAATTAATAGAAAGTCGAATCTCACTTTTTAGTATTCGCAAACTGTATAGTTTAAATTCCCTCGTCAACGTCAGGATACCCTTAAAGTAATCTTATAGTTAGAGGGATAAGTCAGTTGCGGCTGCAGGGAGGTAAGCAGAGGCAAAATTATTTTTCTATAATTTCTATAAACAGTAGGATGTTAATGTGTGTTATAACCATTTTAAAATTCTGATCCTGAAGGCAAATTTGAATTCAAATGTACAATAAGTGTGCTGCTAGCTCAAAAAAAAGAGATGGTCTGTGTTAATGCCACTATATGAACCGGAGAGTGGCATGGATTCTTAAGAAGAAATATGATATGCTACTGTGACCAAAATAACAACAACGAGTAAGTACTATTTCCTTTAATTTGTAGAATAAGTAGGTAGATAGTAATATTTGGAAACACCAATTTGATTTAACAAATACCTATAGGTAATGAATCCTCCTTTGTATTACTACAAAGGTTCACAGGTTTTAAATATATAATATGGTCACTATTTAATTAAATGTTATTTCTCTTGCAGTTTATATGGCAGCCATTATTCAGATGCCACTATCAATATAAAACTGGAAAGCTCTTACTTGGCGAGTAGGGCGATATCGGTTACTAGCGGCGTCTACAGCTACAGCAGCTATGTTATACTTGCAGTCCAAGTACTGGTAAAAGAAGAAAAAGGAAGTGAGTGAGAAAGACATATTTCGTAACCTAGGAGTTTATTGGTGATGCCAAAATATTTGACCATAGTAGGTCTTTTAGCCCGGTATAGGCATACTTAGTTGTAAAATGTCTCTAGAATAAAAGAAGAGCAGAGTTCAAAGACCACTAAAGTAGTTCTAAGCACTTGTAAACACTGAACTAGGTCATTTTAAACAAACAGTTAAAATACAAATGTATCCTTTTTGAATTGTCCGGAAATAAGTAATTAACTATTAAGTAATTAAATAATAAATAATTAATTAAGCCTATAACAGTGTATAAATATGGCTAGCTGAACCTGAGTTGCGCTTGAATCGCGCTTGAGCCGTGCCTGGTTTGCACTTTTTGAGCTCCTGTCAGGAGCCCTCTACAATTTCTTTTAATCAATATGGAAAATTGAGTCCGCCTCGAGCTTTCCACGAACTTTCTACTTAGATCTAGGGCCAGTCTTTTCACCTATGATTAAAGTTAAAAGTCTTTGCTGATTAGGCTATTGTACCCTATATTTTCTGGAAGAGAAAATATAGTTCTCAGCTCCGGCTGCTGCTCGTCTGGTGGCACTATGGGTGACTGGATTTTTGACTAAAGAATTTAAGATGAGAAAATTTAAAAAAATTACCAACTCTTCAGTTCCCAGAAGATGAAATGAAACTAAACATGACTACTTCTGGACATCAATTGCGGTGATCATTGGGTGAGTTACTGCATGGCGGCTGATAGACATTGAAATCTAGACTGGACTCCACAGTAACAAGGAACATGTGGATTGGAAAAAACCGGCGAGGTCATGTCCTTAACCATAATTTGCATGTCCTCAATCCTAGAATTTTCTAGCCACATACTAGGAACTCTTCTCCTCATCGGAGTCTCTAACTGTATCCTAGGACCCTATCACGAAAAGAAACGAATGTCTCAATCATGACCTTACAAAGACATTTTTTTTGTAAAAAAATAAAATTCAACTCACCTTTAGAAATCACTACGACTGCAACTCTATTGCTTGTATACGGCATACCGATACTTCAACAGGTCGTAACGGAAACCAGATAGGACCCTAACCGAAATTTTTTCGGTTATGAAAATACCCTTCTTGAACCACAGGCTCTACTCGTACACAAACAAATGATCCCCTCAAAACGTGGCAAAAGCCTTCTTACTCAAGACGAACACTTGCCGAAAATGGAAGGCCGACGTCCTTAACTCAAGACGAACACTGGCAGAAATCCAAGACCCTATTTTCACTAATAGACTATAATCTCCTATCATCAAAAAAAACCTTAACGGAAATGACATATTTGACTTACCGTGACATATTTGATTTACCAAAACATAAAGGCAACTTCTCAAACATTCTGAGCTTCGACCAAAAATTCTGACCAATCACATGTTTAGAAATAGAAACACGTCGCTAAAATTGTACGGTCGCTAAAAATTGTACGGTCGCTTCATGAAGGTGGTATCGATTCTCTAAGCCTTCAGCCAACTCATAGAACCACTAATATTCTGACACCCCAAATGTCAATGACCAAAATTATATACAAACGAACATTGCCACACTTTGACAACGGAACTAGTTTTACTTCGGTGACACTGGCAGAGAATTCGACAAACCAAATGTCAAAGACCAAAATTATACACAAACGAACATTGCCACACTTTGACCTCGGAACTAGTTTTAGTTCGGTGACATTAACAGAGAATGTTAACTTAAAATAAACATATGATATTTATTATAAACAAACCCTTTTAAGATAACTAAATGCTAGTTATTTACTTATTTAAAACAAAATACTATTTTCTAAAAGGTGAGTTCATTAAGATTACTTCCTTTTAATAATATTTCAATTGATAATTATCAAAGTATTTAACCTATGAAATTCTAAACTACACTATAGGTTATAGTTTGCTAATGTGCCAAGGAAACCTACGTATACAAAAATTGGCGATGTGGAGAGCGAGTTAGAGCTAAAAATGGAAAGCAATAAGCGTTCGTTGAACCTCAGTTGAGCCTTCTTCACGTAGAGCATGGTATATTTATAACACCATATAAATATGACAAACAACAAGCTCAGTTTCCAAAGACGTTTAGGATTTGGAGAAACTTCAAGCTAGGCAGATCGCCCTCTATCATTTGATATGCTCTCAAGTATGGTGTGCTTGGACTCTGTATTTCCAAACATTCCATTAGAATGCGAATAGAGACTTCAAATGAAACATATCGTGTTGTTTATTTCCAATCACTTTCTAAATCGTTTGAATAACTACTTAAAGACCAAATTATCAATTATATTAACAAAAAAAAACATAATAACTCCAGCTTATAGCTTTAGAAAGCATCATAGTACGACCACTGCCCTCTTATTTATCATGGATTGCGCCTTTTTAAAACAACACATCTGGGTAAGAAAAGCTGAAATTACACTCTTTGTTTTTATTAAATTGAGGCTGTCCCCTTGTAATTGTAAGTTGAGGTCATTACATTTTTTGAACAAATCTGTCGAATACGCGATGTCTGCTTTAAAATTGATCAATTTTTTTTAAATCAGGATCTTTACTTTCCAAAAATTCTAAAACTGAGTCAAAAAGTAAATAAAATCTTGATAAACATGCACCTTTCGACAACCAGCGTACTTCGGTATGTAACAACAATCGTTGGAAGTCTTCATCATTTTCATTATTGCTTCTTATTTTGTTAACTGCGTTAATCACAAATTGAAGCGATTGGTGCAATCTATCACTCAAATTTTTCGCTACTAGATGTTGTCGGTAGATAACACAGTGAATCTCAATTACCTCTGGTATAATTCTTTTAAGATGGCTTATAAACCCACGATATCGTCCGACCATGGCAGGAGCTCCATCTGTGGCCACCGAAATAACGTTTGTAAATGGAATCGATTTTTCTTTAAAAAAATCACTCAAAACATTAAATATTAATTCACCTTTAGTATCCGTCTTCAAAGTTTTTGCGAATAGTAGTTCCTCATGAATTTCTTCGTCCATAACAAATGGAACATATGCCAATAATAATGCTTCATTGCCAGGTAAAGTTGACTCGTCCAGTTGAATAGAAAAATGAGTTGTTCGTAGATAATCACACAAGAAACTTTCAACATCAGACCTCATTTCATTAATACGTCTTTGTACAGTGTTGTTACTCAAAGGAATTCTTTTGAGTATGTCAAATGAAGATTTGTGCAGAACAGTTTTTAAAACCTCTTCAATGGTGTGCGGTTTTCCAGATTTTGCGATAACTAAAGAGATATTGTAAGATTCCCGCAAGTCATCATCGTTGCTTTCAGACGTTCAAGAGAACATACTGTGCACGGTCTCTTTTCATATTTTTTCCTTTAATGTTTTCAAATATTTATCAGTTATATCACTCTTTTAATAATGAAGGCTCACTTATACTGTCCAAAATCTTATTGACCGAAAGGAAAACTGATTTTATAAAACCTCGTCCCCATGGTCGAATTGATATCGCACGCCGCTGGCGGAAACCGGAACCGGAATTTTCTTCTGCGGCGAAGAAGTTTGAAGTTCTCAAACGATATTCAGACCGATTCTGTAGCTAAGGCAAACACTATTAAAGTTCGTCGGAAAGTAAAGTAGGAAGTTAATTAGTTTAGAAGCTATTAAGCAAGAAGAGAGACGGAATGCCTAAATTGCTCTTCTATGACTTTTGGCATCGCATTAACTCGCATAGATTAGGTGCAGGAGTAAGGCAAATTTAGAAACTAATCGTTTTGTGAAATGAATGCTAAATTTACTTAGTTTTTAATATCTTGCTTTTCCTGGAATTAATCGAACATTTTTAATTTTGAGCTTATTGTAAGGCGAGGCCAAATATCTGTCGATTCGGAAATGTTCATTTTTCTTTGCTGCATCCATTTGCAAAGTGACATTAATTAATCATAAAATCTCGGTTGAGAAGAATGCTATCTACCCTAAGTTCTATTCTACTAGCTTTGAATTTTACGCATTTTTAAAAGTTTTATTGCTCTATAACGAAGACAATTCTAGGTAATTTTTTTCCTATTGATACAAAATAACCTAACGGCATTTATGTTTATTACAGAACTTTCCTATGTCTTTTCGAACAAAGGGGTTGAAGGAGTCTTTTACAGATGCCGAACTGGAAGAAATAATTGATCACTTAGATGAGAGCGAAGACGAGTTCGAAGATTTTTCGGACATTGACAGCAGAGCTGATCCAGATTACGTCGAAGCTGATCCCGAGTACGTTCCTGAAGCTGAACATAGTAATGAAAATAATCTTTAAGAACAAGAAGATGCATTTTCTGAAGACGAGATTGAAAAGCAGCCTTCAACTTCAAATAATTTCTAAAGACAAAGGCAAGAAAAAGCAACCTCCTGTTTTGTGGCATAAAAACATTTTTACAAATAGATAAAGATGCCCTAAAATTTACAGTTGAGTTGTTGCAGATAGAGACACCATATGACTTTTTCAAACACCTTTATTCTAATAACCTTATAAACCGTATTACTGATGAAACTAATTTCCATAAGTGATATTCAATATTTTTGGGAATGTATTTATACACATCAGTAGTCAACTTACCAAGAACACGATCTTATTGGAGAGAAGATATAGGGATTGTTAATATCCTTAATACTATAACTATAAATGAGTTTGAGTATTCGAAGAATATACAGCACTTCAATGACAACACTAATATGCTTGAGAAAGGTCACCGTCACAAAACTAGACTGCTGATTACGGAGTTAAACAATTAGTTTGGGTTAGTTACATTGGAAAGTCATCTCTCTATTGATGAACAAATCTGTTCAACAAAATGTAGACATCATTTGAAGCAATACACAAATGGGGATTTATACTGTTTATCCTTTGCGACACCTCCGGATATTCTTACAGGTTCGAAATTTATAATGGAGCTTCCAATTGGTTTAGTCGGCTTGATCCAGGTAAACCTGATTTGGGGGGTAACTTCTAATATTCTCGTTCAACTTGCAAGGAATATACTCCGAAATAGACATTATCAATTCTACTGTGACAATTTCTATACTTAACTGCCACTATTTTTGCATTTGACGAGCCAAGGAATTTATGTTAGGTACTGTCCACCGCAACAGAATTCCTAATGTTCCACTTGAACCAGAAAACCACGAGAGGCTTGTGAGAAATACGTGTGTCATAAAGATGGTGTAGATTTGAGTGTTATTACCTGGAAAGATAACAAGACAGTAACGTTTCTTTCTACTTACTTCGGTGTACTACCAATGGGCACAGTATAACAGTTTGTTAAACAACAAAATAAGAAGGTTGACATTTCATTGCCTCATCTTGTAAAAGAGTATAATAGACACATGGGAGGGGTTGACTTGCTAGACCAGTGGTCGCCAACCTGTCTATCGCGAACTACCGGTAGCTCGCGGAGGCAATTCTGGTAGCTCTCACAACGATTTTAATTTAAAAAATACAAACTGCAAAAATTAGAGAAGCTTCCGAAAATTCCACAAAAAAATCTAATTGTCATAAACGCGGCAACGTTGCGGTGAGTAATCTGCCGCTGACGCCATCAAGCTAGAATCGGCTAGAACCGACCAGCCGGACCAACGCGTTAGTGTTCGAGAACGATCAGGATTGCTTTGAATGTCCAGCGGTTGGGTTAGTAGAGAACAACAAAAAATAATATTATGGCAAACAGTTGTAAGAAGGTAAAGACATACCACTTTCATTCGGAATGGGAAGAACAATACTTTTTTACAGAAGTTAAAGATAAAAATGTGTGTTTGTTATGTAATACTTCGGTCTCCGTTGCTAAAAAAGGAAATATTGAGAGACATCATAAAACTGTACATTCTAATTTTGAGAAATCATTCCCACTACATTCTGCCGCCAGAAAGGAGAAACTGAAACAGTTAAAAAAGCAGTTAATTGGACAACAATCAATATTTTTAAGAACAGTCGACAAAAAGCATCGTACCGTGTGTCCCAGATAATTGCACAAAAAAAGAAACCTTATGAAGACGGGGAAATGATAAAACAGGCGTTTTTAGAAGCTGCTGATTCGTTATTTTCCAACTTTAGAAATAAAGACGAGATAGTTTCAGCTATAAAATCTATGCAACTTTCTGCTATTACAGTGATGAGACGTGTAGAAGTAATGAGCAATGATATTTTTTTACAGTTAAAAACTGACTTACATAACTGTGTTTATTTTTCACTTCAACTGGATGAATCAACAGAAGTCGTTGACACTGACCAGATGGCTGTGTTCGTCAGGATGGTTTTTAGTGATTTTACGATTAAAGAAGATCTTTTGAAGTTTATTCCACTGAAAGGACACACTACTGGACAGGAGTTGTTTTCTCATTTAAAAAATATTATTTCTTCCGAGAAAATTCCAATATCGAGAATGGTAGGCTTGACAACCGATGGCACTCCAGCTATGGTGGGTTGTGATAAGGGTCTGGTGGCGTTATGTCGTAGAGATGAAACTTTTCCGCAATTTCTCTGTTACCGCTGCATTATCCATCAGCAAGCATTATGTGGAAATTTTCTGAAACTAAACAACGTTACGGAAATGGTGGTAAAAATTGTGAACAAGATTAGAGCTCAAGCGTTATAAAAAAGATTATTCAAAACCTTGGCCGATGAAGTTGACTGTCAATACGGGGACCTACTCCTTCACTCTGAAGTCCGATGGTTAAGTAGAGGACGGGTGCTGAAATGTTTTAATGATGTCCTATCTGGCATAGTTCAATTTTTCAAACAACGCGATGAACCGACTCCGGAACTAGAAAATTCAATCTGTCTTAGAGATTTTGGTTTTCTCGTGGACATTACAGAGAAATTAAACGAACTTAATTTGCAGCTTCAGGGGAGAGACAAAGAACTAGCGGAAATGATTTCTGATATAAAAGCATTTATCAAAAAGCTGGAGTTTTGGGAACAAAACCTAATTAACAGCGATGCCAAGCATTTTTCTATTCTTTCAGAAAAAATGTCTCAAAATCCATTAGAACCCTATGACAGCAAATATCATGTAGAAATAGTTTCTACCCTGAAGAATAACTTCAAAAATCGTTTTAAGGATTTCATCGAAATGGCTTTAGTAGCGCAGTTTGTTGTTTCACCCTTTATGGAAATTGATATCCAACAGTTTGCAACTTGTGTTATGCAGAACTTTGGCGAAGACATCGCTGCAACAGAAATCGTTAGTCTCAAGTACCAAATGTATCTGGCCTATTGTAAGTAAAGACAAATATTCAGTTGCCTTGAAAGTGAAAGCATTATTCAGTTCAACCTATTTGTGTGAATCTTCTTTTTCCAATATGAAGTTTATTAAGAACAAATATCGCAATCGACTTACAGATGAACATTTGGATAATTGTATTCGAATGGCTGTATCAAATTATACTGCAAACATTAAAAAAATTATCGATGAGTCTGAGTGTCACAGCCTTCTCATTGAACGTGGTTTTTTATTTTTCAATGTTTATGTTAATGATAGTGCGTTACTTTTTTGTTGTTATTATTAACTATTTTTAAATCTTACGTGACATGCCGTTGTGGCTGGATAAAAGTTTGTGTTTATTTTTTAAACACCTTCGTTTGGTAGGTAGGAATGTAGCTATGAACAAGTACGTACTAGTAATATTAGTTATTTTGTTATTAGTTTATTATTAGTACCTATGTATTATGTATTACCAGTTAAATAGTAAAATAAATACATATAATGATAAATTAACTGTGGATTATTTCATTTACGTTGCGCTACGTGACTTCCGTGTGGGTAGCTCGCTGTTTATTCCAAAATTAACAAAGTAGCTCAACACATTGAGAGGTTGGCGACCACTGTGCTAGACAATCACATTGAACGTTATAAAATACCTCTTATTTAGGTATAAAAAATAAAATATCTAAGACTGTTTTTCCACCTTCTTGATGTGTCGGTTATAAATTCTTTTTTGCTATATAAACGAGCAAAGAAGGAAAATATTCCAGGTAGCATGAATCTTTGGCAATATAGGCTTAAAGTTGCAGAAACTTTCTGCTTGATTAGAAGTACAAGATGCCAAAAGGCGTGGAAGGCATCAACAAGTCAGGTTGAAGTAGAAATAGAAACAAATCGAAACAGAGGACCTACAGCTCATGTACCAGCGGAAAATGTTCGTTTAGATAAATATGGCCACTGGATAAAATACGAAGATGCAAGGTGCCCAACAACAAGTGTGAAAAATATGGCGTACACCTATGTCTTACAAAAAATAAAATTTGTTTCTAAACTGATCATATAAATTAGTTTGACCTTTGTTCCATTGTGTAGCAAATTTGATACATTGTATTTTTTAAACATTTCCATAAAGTTGCAAATTTGCTACAAATTGTAATTGTTTTTTTGCGAAAAACCATAAAAACTCAATTTATTTGTATTGTGTGTAAACTAGTAGCGAATTATATCTAAAAAATCATGTATTTTTCTTCAATTTTTCGAAATTCATGAACCGAAGGGTTAATAATTATTAATACAAATTACGTTAAAATACTAAAGTAGGTAGGTAATTACTTTTTGAAATAGAAAACATTAAAATCGCAAAATAAAGATTAAAAAATAAAAAAATTAATGTAATGGATGAACCTGGTGACTTTCTACCAATCTAGCTAAATCTGGTTCAGTACTGGCTTCTTTGTTTTGTCAACTGAAGCCTTTTTTTGTCTAGATATGATGATGGAAAAGCGATAAGGTAGTTTTCAGCAATGTTCCACAATACAATGTTTCAATGTTACTCTGCAACCAGAATTTCTGATGGCTTTGGTTGAACTTCTGCTTTTAAGCTCCTCATCTATGCTGATGGAGATGAACTCCTCTTGCATTATCACATTGGCTTCTTACATGGCTGTGATAGTGTACGGATGTATTATCCATTGAGAAATTTGTAAATTTAAAAGATTCTCAAAACTCTTAGTAAAACCCTTGTGTAATGCACCTAAGAGAGTAACATATGATATAATAAGCATTTCTGGTAATTTTGACAAATGCGGAGACTGTGAATATAGCCTCTTAATAGCCAGCGAACTTTAGTATGCAGAAGTAACCAAGTAAAGACTTCGTCGTTTCCTCACAAAGCTGAGCAAATAACCGAGAGTTCAAAGAATTGCTTTGAATCTTCTTGACTGCATTTATAATGTATTGTAAAGACTGGTGCAGATTTTTTGCTACTAAATGATGTCTGTGAATCACATTGTGAATGACCAGTACTTCAGGCAGTTGTCACTTTAGCGATGACGACCAACCATAGATGGTGCACCACCAGTCGCAACAGAAACAATGTTCTTCCATGGAAGAGCGGTGTCAGTCTCTAAATATGAAGCAAAAAGCAGTCCTTTAATATATCGAACACATCTTAACACTAGTGCTTCATTGCTGGGTAATGTAGACTCGTCCCACTGGTGGGAGAATCTGTTGGTCTATAAGAAATTGCATGTTTTCCACGTCTCGACTCATCTGGTTTATTCGTTTCTGAACGGTGTTAATGCTCAAAGGAATTCTCTTTGTAATATCATATGCGGGCTAGTGCAATACATTGTTAAGGACCTCCGCAATGACTGGTAAAATAGGCTGCTCTCCCAATTGTATGGGGTTTCCCCGGCTTCGCTATTAGTAAAGATATATGTATTATAGGACGCTTGTAAGTCATCAACATCTTGCATAGATGATGACGCAAACATCGTGGATGGTCTTTTGTTTACTTTTTCGTTAAGTGCTTGAAGGAAAGACAAGGAGTTACTTTTTTCTCAACGTGTACTCTTGATAAGTGATCCTCCATTTTTAAAGGCTACATAGCATCGTTACTGAATACTTTTTCACAAATGAATCACATTTTTAGACCTCGTCGATCCCAGGGAAACCTATTTCGACCCCAAGGGGTCGGTATCAACCACTTTGGGAATCCCTGGTCTAAATGGACAGGCTAGTTTTCTTCTCAACGGGTGGTCCAATAAGAATTGTTTTAGGTCATATCTCAAATGTAAACAAGCTAGGTCAATTTGGATTTTCTTCATCAAAGAAAATATTATTGCTTTAATATTTATCTCATCGACAATTTGTTTCTATTAATGGATTTTTTTCAGATATTTTTTGCTATCTCAGAAATCCTTTAAGGTTCCAATATTAGTCCTCTACTTTTCATATATTTTATCAATGATATCACTGACTATATCGCTTATTCCAGGCGAATAAAAAGTATTTTGTGCAATATATATGATTGTTTATTCCTTCAAGAACAATTATATCGTTTATATTGTGTGCGCAATAAATTTTTAAATTACAACGTTTGATACATCTATTGACTACAAAGATTTGATGAAACTGTGTTTCGTAATAGATATAAAGTATTATAACATTTAGTTATTTAAACAATTTTTTATTTAATTTATTTCCTCTAAAAACACTTGTTTTATGACTTAACTTAATTTATTTGTACTAATAACAGTACTAATTTATACCTCATTTACTTATATACTAATTTACATATACAATATTTATCTTATCAACATGAAATCTAACTAAAAACAAACTATAACGGCAAACTTGGGCTATTTATATACAAATGTGGCGCTGCAGACTTGTTCTCGAGGATTCTAGACGTCTTTCGACTAAGAATAAATACCTCCACCATTTTCTAGAATTTGAAATTTTGTTAGCCATCAGAATTTGTAATTTTGTTAGCAATTAGAATTTGTAATTTCGTTATTATTCGCCAAAGAGTTTTCTAGATTGATAACGACCATAGTCGTCCCATTGGGGGTTTCGGAAGTTGACATATTTCATCGAATATTCTTTGTAACAGGAAAATGAAGGCAGTAAAAGGCCCAAATAAGGAAGCAAGAGCGGACTAATCGAACATGGCTTACTAACAGTATAATCGCTTGAAAGTTTAATAATCTTACTGTCAATCTCTAAAATTTATAAAACAATTCATGCAGAATTAATTATTCTATTCTACTCGAAGGAATTGACTTTAGTAACAGGTTAAAATTCACGAATTTATCTGATGATGATGAATTAGTTTAACATACAGGATTGAGATCTAAATCAGCAAGACTATGCCAATTACTATAACGATTCGAGGTTATTTCCTTTGTTATCCCACGAGGGTCTAATATAGAGCCCCTCACCTTTAATATCTACATATTAATGTCGATTCTATACAAATTGCAGAGGCTCTTAACAGACTTGATCAAATGCAATTATTTCTCAGAAACCCTTAATGAACAGCTTTAGCACACCACTGCGCACATACAAGAGTCCTCTTATAAATAAATTATTCTTCGACCATTTGAGTCGTTTATTGCCTTTAACTTGAATGGTATTTGTGCCTTTCGACGTCATGTGTTAAGGGATATGTGGCGATTTTGATGGCGATCACGTGTTGGCTTAACAGCGATGGCTGACCAAGCAGCACATTTCTCAATGTCCTGCTCGTAAACCTGTAGGGAAAACTGGGGCAATAAAAACTTCTCCGTAAATGTAACTGGATGTATTGAAATTAACAGATTCAGAAAGAAGATTTGAATATAATTGTGGACTAAAATTGAACTGGAGTATAAATACTATCGATTAGTGATATATCATGTTCGTACATTGATACTATTGGCCCATAATAAAGGTAACAATGAACATTAAAAAAAAATTAAAACCGTAATGGAAACACTTTTGACATTTATCGCAATAAAGTCAAATAATTCAGTTACAGAGATGGACAACTTACAATAATTAGATTTTAGGTTAATTTGTTGGTCATAAAGTATCCCTAAATCATTCATTTCGGCAACTATATATATTATACGCATATTCTATTGCATTGTTTAACCGTGTAAAAGAGATTGAACATTTTCCAATATTTATCGACAGGTTATTAAATATAGACCATTTGTATAGATTGTCAGGGGTAATTCTATTATTATTTAGTTCATCTGCAAAAAGAAATTAAAATAACGTTAAAATATCATTGACAAATAAGTTAAAAAGTAATGGACCAGAAGAGGATCCTTGTGGAACTTCAGAATAAACATAAATTTCATTTGAAATATAATTCCCAATTCTGACAATTGATAAGGGCCAGTAAGAACCCTACACATCCAATTAAGAATATTACTCCCCACAGAAAAGTCTAAAAGTGTGAGGTGTGGCGATATCACGATCAGTACATAGTCCAGCTAAATTTTTGACCTTGTATTTTTAATTTCTATGTCAATTTGATGTTGAGGTTTGGTGACCGAGCTTGCCATTCTATTGGACCTTATCGTTCAATCATTCTATTACAATATTCCTCATCTAGATAACGTCTTATTACAGTATAGTGTCTGGATTGTCTTCCAGAATTTGAAGAATTAACGCATCAATTGCATTTTGTAACATCTTTAAATAAACTTGACCAGTTAACTTAGAATTAAAAAAAAAAAAGGACCAACTATGTGATTTCTCAAAATACCTGCACATTCTTTTAAAGGATACTGTGTATGTTTTTTTTTCAAATTTTGTGTTAACATTTCCAATCAAGAAGAAAGTAATTTCGTCACAAGGTCGCGCGTACACAGTGTAGGCTTTAAAAATTTCATGACATTGCCCCCTCCTTAAGAAATAGTTCCTCCTGGAACTAAAACTGAATGTTTGTATTCGCAACTGGATCCTCTTTTACAATTTCCAGTTGCATGGAAGTAACAAGGCACAGTCTTCGTTATAACCTGAACGCTGGGAGAATGGCTGCAGACCAGTATTTCAATCTGGGTATCTTGAAATATTACTTCCACCATGTTTCTAATGATCCTCCAATTCAGCTGGTTGCTCTCCATCTTTGGCATAGCTAGTTTCTGAACATTTGACTCCAGTACATGCTCCCTCAGACTGAATAATGCTTCCCATACATCCTGATAGGTGGATCGATCTCGGAAGGTGTTCTTTGTTTACCAAATAGAAAAGATAACGCGATCCATCTAGAAGTTTTAATACTTTTCCAGGGGCTAGTAACTGATCTTGAAGTTCTGGCAATCGACCAAACTTCTTCTGGAATTTAGATTCCAGACCTCGAGTGTCGTAGATGTTGGCGGAAGTGATATGGACCAGCGAATAGTCTTTTGGAACCGTGAGCAGGTCTTGTTGTTGCTCGGTTATAACACCATATCTTGCTTTTCCGGTACCTCCATATGCACCCATAAATTCTTCAAAAACAAGGTCAGGTGTTTCTTGGAGCTGGTTTACTTCTTCCTCTTCATGGTCACCCTCAAATGGTGCCAGCCGGTTTTGGTGCACTACCTTTCGCTTACCGTTCGGGATCTTACTTATACGGTAAATGCCATCATTGAATTTTTTCTTGATGAGGTACGGGCCTTCCCAAGACCTTTGAAGCTTTGGAGGATAACCCTTTTGTCTTTTTTGGTTATGGAGCCAGACTTTGTCGCCTTCCTTGAAACATATTTCTGTGACTTGGGTATCGTATCGCTTCTTCATTCTGTCACTGGCGATTTGAAGATGCGAACGAACCAATTCATGCATATCGTCCATTCTTCTTCGTAACTGGATCACATAATCTTCACCAGTTATATCTTCTCCAAGTCGGAATCCAAACTCGAGGTCGCACGGTAGTCTCATCTCACGCTCAAACAGGACCTTTGCTGTTGATTCATTGACAGCGGATCTATAAGCCATTGCAAAGAGCGAAAGATACTGATCTCAATCTCGCTGATGGTTTGAAACCACTTTTGACAGATATTTTCCAATGGTCTTATTCATTCGCTCTATCATTCCATCAGATTGTGGGTGCAATGCTGTGGTTCGGGTTTTCTTCATCTGTCATAGATTCCACGGAAGAGTTGGCTTTCAACATTTCTGCCTTGGTCACTGTGGATCTCCAAGGGCACTCCAAATTGACAAATAAACTCTTTTTTATCAACACATCTGTAACAGTTGCGGCCTCTTGATTTGGAATGGCGTAGACTTCCACCCACTTCGTGAAATAATCCATAACCACCATCATGTATTTATTACCATTCTCGGTCATGGGGAATGGTCCAGCAATATCTAAGGCGATCCTCTCAAATGGGCTACCAACGTTGTATTGCTTCATGGGAGCCTTCCTTACTCATAGCACACTCTTACACCAGTCCTTTACATCATCGGAACTGTTCATCCAATGAAACCTTTTTCGAACTTTCTGAAAGGTTTTCCTAACACCGAGATGTCCTCCTGATGAACTGTCGTGTAACTGACGAAGTATTTCGGCTACTCTACTCCTTGGAATGACCAACTGTTTTTTGTTCTCAGAACAATAATCATTTTCAAGTACTCGCTTTAAAAAGCCGTCTTCCAGGATAAAGGAGTCCCACTGAGCACAATATGATTTAACTACTGGAGAGAGTTTCGATACTTCTTGGGGTCGACTATTTTCCTCTTTTCATTCTCTTATCTTCTTTAAAACGGAATCGTTCTCTTGTTCTCCCCTAAGTTTGTCAGGGGCCCACTCATCGCTGACAACCGACGTTCTTCGTATTGTAACTTCTTTAACAAATATGGCCAACCCCTTTCCAATCAGAGTTCCTTGACCAATACCTTCATTGCGTTTCGAAGGTTCCGCCATGACAGGCGTTGCCTTCTCTACAGTTCCTTGCAACCGCGTTACTCTTATGGTTTCACTACTTTCAGGTAACATCGTTCCTTCCTGTACAGCCACCAGTACGGTTTTTTGATCACGAATCGAGTGGCAGACTTCCAAGGTCACGCGTACACAGGGTAGGCTTTAGAAATTTCATGGCAATAATGAATTAAAAGATCCATTAACTAATGGGATAATTAAGTTCAAAAGACAAATTGTTTTTACATAGTCTTCAATCGGGATCGTCATCTGAAAGTTTGTGCATCATTTTTAACTTGTATGTGTGAAATGTGTTTTTGTTCACCTCCATTTTCGCAACTACACCAATTTGTTTGTCATTATTAATTTTTGGTCAATCAGATTTTTTTTTTAAACTTCAAATAAATCCTCGATATAGGGCGGTCGGAGTACTTCTCATTAAAAATGCATTCCGCTGCATTCTCCACTTTCACCAAGTATTACAGGCCCCCAATCTCAAGCACGCAAAATGTCCAAATAGAATGACTGCATTCCAAAATCCCTCCGTGAATGTTGAAAATTAAATGTACGATATGTATGATACTTTTGCTGAATATGTAGTCGTCCCAAACATCCAACGAACTCTGATTTGTCAGGTTTGGACACTATATGAATGACAAACTCCGAGATTGGCTGGACACCACACAGCACAGAAAAACTATATTATCCACTCATTCATTTGTAGCGACCAAGAAAGAACAGTTTAAACGTAAAATCCATTTGAATGGCGTCCAAACGGATTCATTCCATACGGAATGATGCGTGAAATGTCCAAATGGAGTGGCTGCATTCTAAAATCCTTCCATGAATGTAGAAAAGAGAAGATATAATAATATGCGTGTGTTCTCGTGAATGGGAGCCTTTAAGACAGCTTTTATTTTGTCAGAGCAGTTATAGTCCAGTCATTATAGTAAGTTCACCTCGAAATTCGAGATACCCAGCTCTAAGTCTGTAAATACTTGTATATTGACACCCTAAAAGTTGTCTCAAAACCTACATATGGTAGGGTGTACGCAACTATTAAATTTCAAGGTCAAAGGTCACAAAAATCGTTTTTTTTGCGCTTTTTTTGTAAATATCTTATTTCGTATGGGTTTTTTGCTATTGTAGAATACAAAATTCTCTACAAATTTTGTTTAAAAAAATTTTTCATACGGTAAACCGTTTTCGAGATAGAGGGCGGAGAGCGCGCGGTCACAGCATCACTTCAGGTCAACCGGTGCCACCGGTCTAAAACGCGCTATATAGTTGATGAACTATCAATAAATCAATGATTATAAATATTTGTCAATTTTTGTTAACTATTATATTTTATCATTTTTTTTCTAACCTATCCACTTTTTATTCAGTATTAATTTATTTAACAACACTTACCTGCCCATGTAATTGCAGAATTGTTAATGAAAATATAGGAATTATATTTTAATTTTAACCTAATTAATATTAATAACTTCTTACATGATAAAAAAAAAACAAATAAATTATAAATTAATCTTTTTATTAAAAAATATCATTTATTTTTATTAAAAGTAATAAAATGGAATAAAGGGTACAAAAACTACAATTTATAATTTTAATCATCTTCTTCCTCTTCATGGTCTTCATTATCGTCTTTAACGACATTTGTCTCAAGTTCTTCCATGATTTCGGGGTCCAAGGTTCCATCTTCGTTAATGTCGCTTTGATATGGTAGAGCATTAAGACAAGCTTGCCCCTTACATTGGCCACAAGCTAAAGGGCATTGCAAGCCCGCTTTCCTGTATCCGCATCGCGAACCACAACCACTCTTGCAGTTGCAGAAAATTGTATTTAACAAATCTTCTGGAGCAGGTGGTAAAATTGTCATGATAGGCTCCAGAAAATCGTTTCGCATTGCTCAACCCCATACCTGGGGTTCCAAATCATGCTCTAACCAAGTTTGAACTTGATAATATACACGTTTGAAATGTTGATGAGCAGCTGCACTTGCTGGTAGAATATTTGAAAGCTGCACAGGTTTATTAAGTTTTGTAGACTTGACGTAATGCATATAACGAAGATGATCGAGACTTTTCACGGATTTCGGAGCATTATAGACTGCCAATAAGGTTTGAGTTCCACTCTATATTAATCTTTGGGCCGAACAATTTTCTTCCTCAAATGCTGCAGCTAGTTCATCCAAATTTGTCAGTTTCTCAAAAACTTTTAAAAATGATTTTTTTCCCTTTTTAAAAAGCGCAGAAGTTGTGTCACAGCCACTTAATGCCTGCAGAAATAAAATATGTGTTTTGGAATGAGGATAATTATCAAAACTTTTAGTCGAGTATATCTCCGTTTTTACATTTCCTTTCCCAACTTTTTTAAAGAAAATTTCTTGTTCGTAAGACAGTGTACGCCCAATTAAAATGACAAGCAAATCAATATCTTGTCCTATTATAACTGCAGTTTTTTCAGACTTTGATTCTTCAATTGCAGTTTAAACAATAAGAACATCCGCATCATCTCTGGCTTGTTTAGTAGTAACATTTGCAGCTTGCATTTTTTAAATTAACATATTAATGAGCATATCTTTGTTATTTCGATTTGATAAGAATTTTTCTTGAGTAACTGGTACAACCATTGTTTCATCGAAACAGACTTCATACGTTTTTGAAAGTGCAGCAGTTCTTCTCTGCTGCTCCATAGCTTTTACGTTCTTACTATAGTCTGAATTTTTTTAAACAAAATTTGTAGAGAATTTTGTATTCTACAATATTGATAATAAATACAAATAGCAAAAAACCCATAGGAAATGAGATATTTACAAAAAAATCCCAAAAATAGATTTTTGTGACCTTGAAATTTAACAGTTGCGTACACCCTACTACTATGTAGGTTTTGAGACAACTTTTAGGGTGTCAATATACAAGTATTTACAGACTTACAGCTGGGTATCTCGAATTCCGAGATTCTTACCTAATTTAAGCTTAAATGACTGGACTATTACCAACGTCTCTTTAGACAATAATTTAACTAAAAATTTAGGGTTTAAACACCGGTAAAAAGATAGTACAGTGAAAGAGATAACAATAAAGAAATCTGACAAATAATCAAAGGCCGATTTGTCAATCTTTTTTATTTAATGCCAAATTATATTTTTGTAAGAAAGAAATAAATCGAGAGTATTTAAAGTGTATAAAATTGAGTTTTATTTAAAAAACTCTGTAAAAATTTGTCTAAGCGCTTTCGGCCTATTAGGCCATCATCAGAGACTCTATAAAAGAGAAAAAAACGGAGCTGTAACAATATAATCAACTCGTAACATTACTAAACATTAAATAAAAACAAAAACTTTGTACACTTACTCGTCAAAACTATAGAAGAAACATGAAACCATAGCTTGCAGCTTGGACAATTGAAAATAAAAGAACCATACCGAAAATGAAAAGATTACAATGATTAAATAGAATTATAAAATATACAGTCAATGAAACATTTTTTTTTTTTGATAAAAATTATTAGAAATTAAAACAGAAAACAGAATTGAGCACCTTTTAATTTCTAATAATTTTTATAAAAAAAATATGTTTTTTACCTTCATTTACTGTATATTTTATAATTCTATTTAATCGTTGTAATCTTTTGCTGTTTAAAATTTAAAAGTCCCGCCATAACTTGATCTTGCTAGATCAGTGGTACCAACCCATTTTTATCATTTTCAATATCAACTTTCGACAATTTTTCACGAAATTCATTTCAATTTCTCAAGTTGGCGATTTTCTTGACAACTTCATTGTCAAATGTCAATTGTCACTCAGTCTGTTTTGGGAAACTGTCAAGATGGTCACGTTCTCAAAAAATCGTGTACTTATTATTTTTTGTGCCCTAACTTGCCTCCGCCTCACGGTAGCAATTGGAAAAATCTGGCTGTCTTCATGTTGAAGACCAGCAGTTTCTTTACCTCTGAATGGTTTGGAGTGGTTTTACATGTTCGGATGAACCTTCACTTCATTTGTTAAAATCTTTGCGGGTTGAGCAGAGCGAGTTCCAGCAAAATGGAGTTACATAAAACCGTATCTCTTAACGTGTTACATATAATATTTTTTCTAATTTTGATTAAATTAAATAAATCTAAAATTCATTATATCGAAAATAAAATATATCGAAAATCAGCAAATTAAAAATAGTAAAATAAAAAAAAACAACTAATTTACCTAACCGGTGCGGGATGGATCAAACGTAAAATATGATTAGGTAATTTAGCTAAGTGTTTTTTTTTATTGATCTTATTTTACGTATTTTTTTTGTGATCATCCTAGATCATCTGGACCTGACCTTTTTGGTATCATTTAATATTTTAAATCTCGGCATAAAAATAGTAAAGTACAACTAATTTATTTTTTAATTTTTCTACTTTTATGTATAATTTTTTTGCGAAGCAACCCGTGACGCAATTTGGACATGACCTTTGTGGTATCAGGTAATATTTTGAATCTTGGGAGACAATTCGATCCGCGTCATTTACCTATATCGTGATTTTAAGATAATTTTAATTTTTCTAATAGTTAATTTTTAATAATCTAATATATGATTTTGTTCGATTATTTGGTTTTTGATTAATTGCTTTTTCAATCAAGTCTATTTTTACGAGATTTATTTTCTATCATTGTTCATTTCAATCATTTTTGTTTTCGAACAATTGTTATTAACCCCCTTAAAATAGTATACTACTGAAGTTAGAAATCAAATGCATTATTTTCATTCTTAAATCTACAGTTCTCGAAATTTCACTAAGAGTAGCATGTTCATGTGCAAAAATTTCGATTTGCTACTTCGAATTTCCATCCTACGAATTTATTTCATAACATACAATAAAATAAAAAATACGTCAGTACAATACATATAAGGTTGAAACTATGTTCCTCTGATAGTACTTTTCAGAATTTTTTTTTACAATAAGAAAAATCAGAAAACTAGGGATAAATTAGAACTTTCTTTCTTAAAAGGTATGTAAAAATTCGAACATAGATGCAAGTGTACTTCACAAAAAAATATTGTTCGTTTCTTAATATATCTAATACAGATTCGTATCGAATAAATGTTCCACCGAAAACGAATCCTAAATCCTCTTCTCGATAAAAAGAAATTTTAGTACTAAATGTTTATCAACCCTCGTAAAATAATATACTACTGACGATGGAAATCAAACATATTATTTTCATTCATAAATCTATAGTTCTAGAAATTTTACCAGAGGCAGCACTTTCCAGTGCAAAAATCTCGATTTGCAGAGGTATATGAGCACCCATCCTACGACTTTATTTTAAAATATAAAATAATATAAAAAATACGTTAGTACAAAGGAAGAATGAAACTATGTTCCTCTAAAAGTACTTTTTTGAAATTTAATTTTGTTTAAACAAAAAAAAAATCTGAAAACTGGTAAAAAATTCGAAATTTTAGGATTTTTTTCTTAAAAAAGTATTCAAAAATTAGAAAATCTTCTCCCAGACGAACATAGATACAAGTATACTTGACCAAAAAATATTTTTTGTTTTCCAAAAAAGTTAATAGTAAACGAATAGGATGGGTGCCAAGATCGCAAGAAACTCCAACCAAAACGAAATGTAAATCCTCCTCTTAACCACATTTTCGGTGTGGTTCTTTTATTTTCAATTATCTAAGCTACAAGTTATGGTGGAGACTTGGGACTGGTCTGTTGCTATCCTTTTTAATTTAGTTCACTTTTCATGTTTCTTCTATAGTTTTTGACGAGTAAGTGTACAAGTTTTTGTTTTTATTCAATGTTTAGTAATGTTGCAAGTTGATTATATTGTTACAGCTCCGTTTTTTTTTCTCTTTTATAAAACTCAATTTTACACACTTTAATGTAAGGCACTGTTTTTAAAGTATGTTTGGTTTCGATTGTTTATATTACCATGATACGCTTAGAGTGATGTTGCCGCTATATTAACTTTGAATATTGCTATGTTAGCGAAATTAGGTATTGGAATGGATATAGTTAGTCAAGATTTGTATTTGAGAGAATTAGCATCTCGGCGTTGCTCTGTATTTTATTAATAAAACTCGTTGTTTTTGGACTTGAAACATTTGTTTTCTTGAATATTCTTACATATCAGAAGTGGGATATTGAATCCAGTGATCGCCCGTTGATAGTGACAGTATTTAGAAGTGTTGTTGTGTATTTTTGTGTCTAATAAATCGTGACAACGAGTGATGATGAAAAAAAACCCATTGTGACTGTTTTTTTTTAATGGAATTAAACTTAAATATTTAGTAGACACCAACAGTTCAGGTACAGTAAATCGGCAAAGCATTTTAAAATTGACGCTAGTAAATCATATGTTTTGCGAAGCTTTGTGGACAGTCGCATTGTTTCTCAGGATAATGTAACGTTCATTTTTGGCCCCACGAATTAATAAAATTGTTTTGGCTTACCTGGTTAATAATACGGAAAAAAGGGTAAAATCGTATTGATGATATCACTATTATTTTTGTCATTAACTAATTTCACCTGTATTCTAACTTTCGGACATCATTATTACAATTTATTTCATCTCATCACTAAGTAAAAGGATGGTAGCTCACCCCTAGTATAATACTTTGTACAATGGTCATATTTTCAGTGTAGTGTTCACTGTTTTAATTTGCCAGATTCTCCTAAAAATAGACCAAGTTTCGTTGTAAATTTATACATATTATGTATTATAGTCTCACCTTTGGGTAATTAATTATTTACGATACCATTCTTTAAGATTTTCTTGTGTTTATTTTTGTTTATAGCTGTCAGAATTGGATTGATGTTTTTTAATTATGACAGTGAATGACATAAACGTCATTTGACGACAGAACACCGACAAGTGTCATGTTGGTGGGACGTTCCAATATCGGGCTCAGAACCCGAGGTAAGGTAGTTTCACAATGAGCGATTTTAAGTCGTGAGGGATTTTTTTTGCGATCGCTGTTTATTAAGTTTTGTCGGGAACAGTTTCCCAAATGTAGTTATACTGTATATAAATATAGTTTTTAGGGTACCTTTCGTAAATGGTCTGTTAAGTTATATAGTGGGGAATTCTTGAGGATGAATTTCTGAACCCACTTGACATTTATCGGAAAGGGATTTCGGCCATTTTGGACGGCGGACGTATTGTTTCTGTCAGTGGGTGTTGAGTCACGTGAAAGATGATTTTTGTGTCGAAATAGAATTTTCTTAATATTTAGCCCCATCGGCTTACCCTAATTAAAGGGGATTTTAGATTCTACTTCATGGTTAATTGTGGGTAAATGGACATTTCGTATTTTTGAGAGGAATTTTAGTGTATTGGTAAATTCCTATGGTCATTGGTCCAGCCCATATCTATTATAGGATTTTAACGCAATAATTGGGAGTTCACAGCATTTGGAGTGTGGAATATTGTTGTGCTGTGGATCATCTCACGTGTTTCTCATCCTTGGAAGGCTACCAAGTTAACCCTTTACGAAAAAGGTATGTTTTGTATATATTTGGTTATGTTACGCACCATGTGGCTGTCAATTTCTTTTATGTTATGGCATGGTGTAACAGAATTTTAATTATTTGAGCTCATAATACTGTTTATGACTCACTGTTGAGCCAATGTAATTTTTCTTTATCCTAGATGCTGAATATTTTCTAGTTTATGTACATTTTTGGGTAATCCTATAGTTCGGGATACTTGAGTCAACGTGTATTGACAATTTTCTTTGTAATATTTTAAGGGTTTCACCCAGGGGCTTGTTAGCCCAAGATTCGTCGACAGTTTCACCCAGGGGGTTGTTAGCCCAGGATTAGACGACAGTTTCACCAAGGGGGTTGTTGACCCAGGATTTCAACAGTTGTACACAGAGGGTTATATCGTCCGGAGTTCAACGGTTTCATCGAGGGAACACAGAACATTGGTATGCTAGCCACCTAGTTTACTTGTAGCTAGATTTACAAGGATGTTTCTCGTTCTGGATAGGAAGATGGGAATGCTGTGAAAGAAGACACCCTACTATCAGGTTTTTCTTATACGTTATATTGAAGGTTTCATGTGTGCATTGTTAAACTATACATTCACTTTCAACCGAATGTTGTCAAGGTATTCTCAACAATATTTATACTTTTGAGCACAGAATGTTCTAGGGTTCTTTCACTCATACCTTAAATATTATCAAATGTTACATCGTTTAATTGATTAATATTTTAAATGTTTACTTAATTTAAGCACTTAATGCTGATGTAGTAATCCTTCGGGTCGCAGAACACTTGGACTGCTTCCTCGTTTAAGTTGTAATTCTTCAGTTATTAAAGGCTACTGCCATAATTTTACTTTATTCAATTTATTCATTATTAAATGGACCAGACTTAACGATTAAGTTAAGCAATCTCAGAAGACCCGTGTGGGGGCAGAGATTAAGTAACCTCTTCCAACCAGGGAGTTTAAGTAAATAACCTCTGTGTCTGAAGTCCTTTGTGTATCTTTCATTTATTATTATTATTTTTATTTAAATAAGTACTTAATGCTGGAGTAGTGATTCTTCTAGTTGCAGAACATCTGGGCTGCTTCTACGCTTAAGTTGTAAACCTTCAGTTATTAAGAGCTACAGTCAAATTTAACCTTCACTTTTATATTTTATTTATTCCTTTCATGATAAGACTTAACTGTAAGTTAAGCAATCTCAGAAGACCCGTGTGGGGGCAGAGATTAAGTAACCTCTTCCAATCTGGGAGTTTAAATAAATAACCTCTGTGTCTAAAGTCCTTTATGTGTTTATTTTATTTTTATTTAGTTGTATGAATTATACTTAATTATAAAATTTCATGGTTTAATAATTTTCTTTTGGGTAGTTTGGTCTTAACTAAAAGTTAAGCAGATATCACCTTCCAATTTGGAGAGGGTTATAAGCTTATAAGGATTATAAGTGTATTGTTTAGAATATATGATGTAGTATAGGTGCGGTTATGTGCAAGATTTAAGTTAACTATTATTTTATATTTTATTTTTTTTATGTAAGGTGGGAATTAATATTTTGCGCAAGCGTCATGCCTGGTACCAAGCTAACGACGAACCGTGCCATATTTTGATTTAATAATTTATTTTGGGTTATGCATATACATATACAGTGTAAATTTTCTCTTTAATTTCCTCCAATTTTTTTTTTATTACCTAAGCTATTTGGTAATTAGCCTGTATATTTAGTAAATATTTTTTTCTTTATAAAGGAACATAAGTTGAGGTTTGTCTTTTATTTCTTTCCTCATTTACTGGGTTTTTGGGGAAATAGGATCATAGTTTGGCCACTATATAGACCCAGTTGGCGCCTATTTATTTGTCTACTATTTCCGGAATTATTGTAAGCTATCCACCCCCTAGCTGCCGTCTGAGCGACGTCGAAGGCCCGAAGGTTGACACCGGAACAACCGAAACTTGTGTAACCGTAGTAGACAACGTTTTTAATTGTAGTTAATACTTTAATAATTTTTTTTAAGTTTAAAAATTTTGGTGGAATCACCAAGTTCATTTCTTAGGTTACAAAATGTACGTTAAACGTTTTTGTGCTAGACGACAATAAGATGATACATGACTCTATAATCGGACGTGATTTTATTAAATTGCCAAATTTAATGCTGATAGAGGCACATATGTTTATATTCGTAAATGGGAATGAATAACGAACTAGTGAACGATTTAAGTTGCTTTGAAATTAGAAACTTCGAAATAAATTGTAAACAATAAACAAAAACTTGAGTTTGAAACACTGATGGGTGAATTTTAAGATTTAATTTCAAGGTCCATGGTTGAACTTGGAAAAACTGACAATGCACATATTGAAATTAAAGAAAACGATATCGATAAATGGGACACTCGTGTAAAGGAGTTACAAAGTGCTTTAAATACTTCATTTAATAAGAGCATTCGTAGCAGTTTCAACGTTATTTTGGTCATCAAACAAAGCCGATTACAGAAGCTTATTTGTTAAACTTGATTTAGTCATCAATCGATCGTATTAATATTTCCGAATTGAGAAGTAAAGTTAAAGAACACATTGATCACGACCAACGTAAACAGAAGGTAACGTTATGATAAACAAATACGTGAAGCGGAGCGATTCGAAATTGTTGACTTGGTTTGTGTACTTATTGTGAGTGAGGCGTGTACAGGGGCTAGCAATAAATTACTAGCAAAGTTCAAAGAACCATTTCCAATAACAAAAGTGCTGTACAATGTACAATGATCGATACGAAGCATTACGAAGTCGAAGATTTGCGCAAACGGAGTTTCATGTTTGTTGCAGCTGACAAACTCGCCAGATGGGTAACAAATCAGGCTGACACTGTCTGTTACATAGTCTGAGGCCGATACTGCCTCGGTGGGCCGACACTGCCCGTTTGATACATAATTTGAGGCCGATACTGCCCCGGTGGGCCGACACTGCCCGTTTGATACATAATTTGAGGCCGATACTGCCTCGGTGGGCCGACACTGCTCATTTGTTTCATATTTCAAGGCCGATACTGCCTTTGTGGACCCATACTGTCCGATACGATGGCCGTTACTGCCATATTTTAAGGCCGATACTGCCTTTGTGGACTGATACTGTCCGATACGATGGCCGTTACTGCCATATTTCAAGACCGATACTGCCTTTGTGGACCGATACTGTCCGATGCAATGGCCGTTACTCCATAAATGAAGGTCGATAATGCCTTTGTGGACCGATACTGTCCAATGCGATGGGCGTTACTGCCATATTTCAAGGCCGATACCGCCTTAGTGGGCCGACACTGCCCGATGCGATGGCCGTTACTGCCATATTCCAAGGCCGATACTTCCTTTGTGGACCGATACTGTCCGATACGATGGCCGTTACTGCCATATTTCAAGGCCTATATTGCCTTTTGATGGGTCGATACTGCCCAATGCGATGGCTGTTACTGCCATATTTTAAGGCCGATTCTGCCTTGGAGGGCCGATACTGCCCGATGCGATGGCCGTTATTGCCATATTTCAAGGCCGATACTGCCTTTGTGGACCGATACTGTCCGATACGATGGCCGTTACTGTCATATTTCAAGGCCGATACCGCCTTAGTGAACCGATACTGTCGGATGCAATGGCCGTTACTGTCAGATACGAAGGCCGATACTGCCTTTGTGGACCGATACTGCCCGATACGTTGGCCGTTACTGCCATATTTCAAGGCCGGTTCTGCCTTGCTGGGACGATATTGCCTGATGTGATGGCCGTGAATGCCATTGATGATAAGGCCGAGACTGCCTTGGTAGGCCGATGTTGCCTGATGTGATGGCCGTGAATGCCATTGATGATAAGGCCGTGACTGCCATTGATGATGAGGCCGAGACTGCCTTATGCTAATATGGATTATATGTTATTTTCTTTTGGCCGTTAACGCCATAGTTCAAGGCCGATAATGCCTTGGAAAGCCGATATTGCCTGATGTAATGGCCGTGACTGCCATTGATGATAAAGCCGAGACTGCCTTATGCTAATATGATTATATATTTTCTTTCAGTAAAACAAGGACTCTTAAAAAAGAAACTTTTATATTTTGTGTTATCTAAGACCAATTTTGTTGTTATCATGTTGATGTCATTTTTAGTTTAGTATGTTTTAGAGTTACTTAGAATATTAGATTGTTTAGTTGAGATGAGGACATCTTAAATTCAGGAAGGCCGAATGTAAGGCGCTGTTTTTAAAGTATGTTTGGTTTCGATTGTTTATATTACCATGATAACGCTTTGAGTGATGTTGCCGCTATATTAACTTTGAATATTGCTATGTTAGCGAAATTAGGTATTGGAATGGATATAGTTAGTCATGATTTGTATTTGAGAGAATTAGCATCTCGGCGTTGCTCTGTATTTTATTAATCAAACTCGTTGTTTTTGGACTTGAAACATTAGTTTTCTTGAATATTCTTACTTTAAATACTCTCGATTCATGTCTTATTACCCAGTGTGTACACACCACTCAACCTCTTCTATATTTTTTGTGTTCTTTTATTTTATCCATCAAAATTACTCTAAATATAAAAAAATTAATGACTAGGTATTTTTAAACTGTACTTACTGACAGTCAATGTAGAAAAAGCAGCAGAGAAAGCGGAATATGATTATATTTACATTAAAAAAATAATGATTATATAATTTATTATGTATGCGAGATAGTTTATCATATATTTTTAAACGTGCTATTCTGCTATTTTTATAATACCTTTGTAACGACCTTGACAGAGTCTGAATTGATAAATATTAAAGTTATAGACTCCATCCCACTTGTGCAATTCCAATTAGTCTCAAATTGCGTAGACAGCTGACGAAGGATTTAATTCCACAAACAAACTAGCAAATTACTCAACCAAAAGTGTTTGAACAGGAAACACTTGACGTCTAAATTAAACATGTGGATTCATCAACAATCATCAAATCAGAATTTCCTCGCGTCGTCTTGCGACCTTTATTGACTCGGTCGCGGCTTGTACAGGGGCGTACGATAAAAAATTTATTCAGAGGTATTTGTTTTTTCTTTTACAATTTCGACACTACTAAGGAGCAAGCGAATGGCACCATGCAGGCAGGTCCAGGATTGAACTTTAATTGGTTGTTCCGATTTAGTATTTCAATTATTTATTTGTATATTTAATATAAATTCAAACAAGCTTAAACCAGCCTAATTACATGGATAGTATTATAATTAAAAACTTATTCACAGATAATCATTATTAAATTATTTTAATTATTCTAATTGCAGAGGAAAGATCACTTTAACGAATAGGATCATTTTAAAGAATTTTAAATGTTTTTAAATGAGTTATTATTTGTGTAAACTATTCCTTGGGGTTGAGTTTTTAAATAAATAAACTGAAACACCAGTATCCAATTTTAAGCAAGATTTATCGTAAAACGGTCATAGACCATAAATATATAAGTTACAGTTTTCAGTTTTTTTTTTGTATATATTTTCTATTCTATATTATAAAATTGTTACATTTGTATATATTTTAAAAATAATAGTTTTTTGTTTTTTTATGTTTTTATATTTATATTTTTTGTTTCGTGAATATTTTAATTAAAATACTGTGCAAAACATAGTTGTTTAAGGGCCGAATCCACCGTTGAGTTAAACGAAGTTTAAATTACTAAACGAAGATTAAAATGACATTGTTAATGTAAAAATGTACATAATCGTTCACATTTGTATTATTTAAATTCCAATGGAATCAAAGCTATATAATATTAATTTTTTAAATAAATTGTACTAACGAAAGAGACCAATTTAAGTTTATTAAATTATTACAAAGTATTGGCTAAAAGCAAAATTAAATGAAATAGAGAACTTGCAGACTTTTGTATACTAAATATTAGAAGGAACATGAAACCGTATGTACCATAAAAGTGTGTTACAGTTTATATCATTATTCATCACTTTAAAAAAAGTTATTATTGTTTTTTATGTATCGTACTTGGGGAAAGGATTGCAAATTCTTCACGTAACATTTGAGAACTCAAAATACGAGTAATTATAGACGATAATACTTTTTACACTATAGATTTTTCGACAGAATTTTAATATACTTGCGGTTGTTGTTGTTGTTGCCAAATCATACCAGCAAATCTAATTCTGACCGGACTAATGTTTTATACCGGGTGTCCACGCGATAACTTTAAATGGAATTATATCTGATGTTTTAAAAAATATCGACTTGAAATTTTGTAATGTGATTAAGTAATAGGGGAAAATTAATAAATAGTATATGAGATGCCACCCCAACGTGATATTCGCCACCCCCGGTCAAAACATTTTTGACACTCTGAAAGAGCGCAGTTTTTTAGTGAAAAAATTATTTAATTACAAAATGAACTTTTTCTAATTTTGACATATAAAGTGACAGTTTTGATATTTGTTGTGATTACAAAATATATCTACTTTATGCAACCAGTTGCATTATCAATCTGATTACGAAAAGTTGATTGTTACCAGTTACGAAATTAAAATAAATTAAAATGCCTTTTTGTTTTTAAATCGAAAAATCGAAAAATCGAAAAATCGAAAAATCGAAAAATCGAAAAATCGAAAAATCGAAAAATCGAAAAATCGAAAAATCGAAAAATCGAAAAATCGAAAAATCGAAAAATCGAAAAATCGAAAAATCGAAAAATCGAAAAATCGAAAAATCGAAAAATCGACAAATCGAAAAATCGAAAAATCGAAAAATCGAAAAATCGAAAAATCGAAAAATCGAAAAATCGAAAAATCGAAAAATCGAAAAATCGAAAAATCGAAAAATCGAAAAATCGAAAAATCGAAAAATCGAAAAATCGAAAAATCGAAAAATCGAAAAATCGAAAAATCGAAAAATCGAAAAATCGAAAAATCGAAAAATCGAAAAATCGAAAAATCGAAAAATCGAAAAATCGAAAAATCGAAAAATCGAAAAATCGAAAAATCGAAAAATCGAAAAATCGAAAAATCGAAAAATCGAAAAATCGAAAAATCGAAAAATCGAAAAATCGAAAAATCGAAAAATCGAAAAATCGAAAAATCGAAAAATCGAAAAATCGAAAAATCGAAAAATCGAAAAATCGAAAAATCGAAAAATCGAAAAATCGAAAAATCGAAAAATCGAAAAATCGAAAAATCGAAAAATCGAAAAATCGAAAAATCGAAAAATAGAAAAATAGAAAAATAGAAAAATAGAAAAATCGAAAAATCGAAAAATCGAAAAATCGAAAAATCGAAAAATCGAAAAATCGAAAAATCGAAAAATCGAAAAATCGAAAAATCGAAAAATCGAAAAATCGAAAAATCGAAAAATCGAAAAATCGAAAAATCGAAAAATCGAAAAATCGAAAAATCGAAAAATCGAAAAATCGAAAAATCGAAAAATCGAAAAATCGAAAAATCGAAAAATCGAAAAATCGAAAAATCGAAAAATCGAAAAATCGAAAAATCGAAAAATCGAAAAATCGAAAAATCGAAAAATCGAAAAATCGAAAAATCGAAAAATCGAAAAATCGAAAAATCGAAAAATCGAAAAATCGAAAAATCGAAAAATCGAAAAATCGAAAAATCGAAAAATCGAAAAATCGAAAAATCGAAAAATCGAAAAATCGAAAAATCGAAAAATCGAAAAATCGAAAAATCGAAAAATCGAAAAATCGAAAAATCGAAAAATCGAAAAATCGAAAAATCGAAAAATCGAAAAAAAAATCGAAAAATCGAAAAATCGAAAAATCGAAAAATCGAAAAATCGAAAAATCGAAAAATCGAAAAATCGAAAAATCGAAAAATCGAAAAATCGAAAAATCGAAAAATCGAAAAATAGAAAAATCGAAAAATCGAAAAATCGAAAAATCGAAAAATCGAAAAATCGAAAAATCGAAAAATCGAAAAATCGAAAAATCGAAAAATCGAAAAATCGAAAAATCGAAAAATCGAAAAATCGAAAAATCGAAAAATCGAAAAATCGAAAAATCGAAAAATCGAAAAATCGAAAAATCGAAAAATCGAAAAATCGAAAAATCGAAAAATCGAAAAATCGAAAAATCGAAAAATCGAAAAATCGAAAAATCGAAAAATCGAAAAATCGAAAAATCGAAAAATCGAAAAATCGAAAAATCGAAAAATCGAAAAATCGAAAAATCGAAAAATCGAAAAATCGAAAAATCGAAAAATCGAAAAATCGAAAAATCGAAAAATCGAAAAATCGAAAAATCGAAAAATCGAAAAATCGAAAAATCGAAAAATCGAAAAATCGAAAAATCGAAAAATCGAAAAATCGAAAAATCGAAAAATCGAAAAATCGAAAAATCGAAAAATCGAAAAATCGAAAAATCGAAAAATCGAAAAATCGAAAAATCGAAAAATCGAAAAATCGAAAAATCGAAAAATAGAAAAATAGAAAAATAGAAAAATAGAAAAATAGAAAAATAGAAAAATAGAAAAATAGAAAAATCGAAAAATCGAAAAATCGAAAAATCGAAAAATCGAAAAATCGAAAAATCGAAAAATCGAAAAATCGAAAAATCGAAAAATCGAAAAATCGAAAAATCGAAAAATCGAAAAATCGAAAAATCGAAAAATCGAAAAATCGAAAAATCGAAAAATCGAAAAATCGAAAAATCGAAAAATCGAAAAATCGAAAAATCGTAAAATCGAAAAATCGAAAAATCGAAAAATCGAAAAATCGAAAAATCGAAAAATCGAAAAATCGAAAAATCGAAAAATCGAAAAATCGAAAAATCGAAAAATCGAAAAATCGAAAAATCGAAAAATCGAAAAATCGAAAAATCGAAAAATCGAAAAATCGAAAAATCGAAAAATCGAAAAATCGAAAAATCGAAAAATCGAAAAATCGAAAAATCGAAAAATCGAAAAATCGAAAATCGAAAAATCGAAAAATCGAAAAATCGAAAAATCGAAAAATCGAAAAATCGAAAAATCGAAAAATCGAAAAATCGAAAAATCGAAAAATCGAAAAATCGAAAAATCGAAAAATCGAAAAATCGAAAAATCGAAAAATCGAAAAATCGAAAAATCGAAAAATCGAAAAATCGAAAAATCGAAAAATCGAAAAATCGAAAAATCGAAAAATCGAAAAATCGAAAAATCGAAAAATCGAAAAAAAAATCGAAAAATCGAAAAATCGAAAAATCGAAAAATCGAAAAATCGAAAAATCGAAAAATCGAAAAATCGAAAAATCGAAAAATCGAAAAATCGAAAAATCGAAAAATCGAAAAATCGAAAAATCGAAAAATCGAAAAATCGAAAAATCGAAAAATCGAAAAATCGAAAAATCGAAAAATAGAAAAATAGAAAAATAGAAAAATCGAAAAATCGAAAAATCGAAAAATCGAAAAATCGAAAAATCGAAAAATCGAAAAATCGAAAAATCGAAAAATCGAAAAATCGAAAAATCGAAAAATCGAAAAATCGAAAAATCGAAAAATCGAAAAATCGAAAAATCGAAAAATCGAAAAATCGAAAAATCGAAAAATCGAAAAATCGAAAAATCGAAAAATCGAAAAATCGAAAAATCGAAAAATCGAAAAATCGAAAAATCGAAAAATCGAAAAATCGAAAAATCGAAAAATCGAAAAATCGAAAAATCGAAAAATCGAAAAAATCGAAAAATCTAAAAAATCGAAAAATCGAAATAGTACAGTTTGTCTTAAGCCGACTACTCACTACGCGTTACTTGCCGAGTGACTTGACTTGGACTGAACTTGGCAAGTACTTGTTCGAGTACAAGTAAATCGTCTACATTACGCGCGCCTTCTAAAGTAGTAGTAGTAACTTTACTCAGATCCTCTGACTTCGGTCCGTTTACCGACAACCGACGGGAAGTACAAGTAACTTGCTGAGTCTATACAAGTCTCCATACACATTACATGGTACTTGCAAAGTACTTGGCAAGTACTTGGCAAGTAACGCGTAGTAAGTAGCCGGCTTTATAATAAAACCTAAACTACGATTCGCATTATGAACAGTATCTCTTATATGAAAAGCAAATGACATCTGATAATGATAGGTAGCCTTTAAGTCTTTCTTTTACACAATATTGATTAAATGTAGAAAATAATAGGATTTTTTTCTGACTTATTGACATCACATAACACTTTCACTGAGATTAAGTTTATTTTTAAAACTACACATATGAATGTTGTCTATATTACTCTGAACCATAACACAATCTCTAACCGTTTTAACTTTTTAAAAAAATTTAGAATCGCATCTACAAATATTTAAAAGTCTGCAAACAGATTTTTAACAATTTTTAGTAAATTTTTTGTAATGTCCATATTATATCTATCGTGTGTGGGCAAAGGAGTACAAGTCAAAATTTTGGGTAAATTAGTTTCAGTCATCTATACCTACTTAGTGTAAGAACGTGGGATAAGTAAATACTTTCTATTGGGGTCGCTAGTGAACTTGGACTATAAATATAAATTACAAAAATTACTTTTTTGGATGGGAAAATCAGTATAAGTCGACTTATAAGACATTTAACATAGATTTACCCAGGTTGACTTATACTCCTTTGCCTACCCACGATAGATATAATGTTCGAAGTGAGATTTCTGTGAATATTAATAAATTTGTATGGATTTATAGATTGATTGGTTGGTTGTTGTTTATAACATTTATTATGCAATATAACGTCCGTTAAATTTTAATATAGGTATCCGTTAGAGAATTACAACTTAAGGATACCTACTAATTTCTACTGTAAATACTAATATTACCTATCTACATACTAAATGACCTTTACTAATTTTAGTGTTTTTGTTACAGGTACGTACCAATTATTTATGTCAATACCTACCTAATTGAACAAAAATCAGGTGAGTAATACATACTTAATTTTTGTTTTCTTAACTTTTATCTATAGGTATTGTCATGATTAGTTCATTTGACTTTTGATGTCATATTTTCTTTCTGTGTCGTTAAAAATATTAGAAAAGGCCTTAGGAATGTGACGTCGATGGTAATAGGGTATACTTCTGGAAATTGGATTTGGTTTTTAGAGAAAACATTTTTTAAAAATTTTCGAATTTTTTTTTTTTTGAAAAAATACAATAGGTGGAAGAAGAAAAATTATCTCTGAGCAAAAGTATACGAAATAATGCTGTTCCAACGCTATGTTTTAAAAGAAAAAACTATACACTTTTTCTTAATGCATAATGTATTAGACTCACAGTAAAAATAAACTCACCTACTAAACATACTAATAGGCGACCATACACGCCTCCTCATGAATAATAAACACCCATCTACGTCGTTCAAGTTGGCGTCATTAAACGTGTTCGATTCCGTTGCGGTATAGAAAAAATATTTGCGGCCGTTGGCATTTAGAAAAACCTTTCTGCTCACGGCCGCCGAAACTGTCGTTATTTAATAAATTTATGTAATTCAAGTAGGATTCATTTAGAGCAAATGACACAATTTTTTTTAAATAAATACCTCAAGTAAAATAATCTATACAATAACTAGTTATATTCTAATCTAAATAAGAATCTACTCATTATTATGAGTCTGGATAACCTCAAATTTTCAATATTTGAAGCAGTCGTTGTTCGTGACTACTGAAAAATTTTGCTATTGTCTTCAAGAGTCTCCACCTAAAGGTTCTCATGTAAATCAGTATTGTGGCTGTATCAGGATGCATCGACGATGTCCAAATACTTTATTTTGAAAAATTTAAATAACCTGGATGTTTCTATCACTAACACCGCCCAAAAGCTGGGTATCATATGTCCATACTGATTTCAATATCTGCCTGTAAGGAGTTGTTCGTTATGTGTGGACAATTTGGAGATTTTTCCTTCCTAACAAGCAAAAAAGTACTATAAGGGTTGTTAGAACTCTTACACAACATATAGAAATATGTAATAAATTCTATAATACCTTTAAAAACTACTAGATAATACTAATGCAGTCACAAGTAATAAAAATAATTTTAAAAAACTTCAAATATGAAGAGTTTGATGATTTTCTCATAGATCACATTAGCAGATCTTGACCAACTTTATATGGGACCACTCCTGAGGTACTCCCTTTCTTACAAAAAGAGAATCATTAAAATAAAGAAGTATCTAGAACATTAAAAAAAAATGTTGGGACAAATTGAGAACCCCTTTTTTTTGAAGTCAGTTAAACAAGGATCCCACTTTATACAACATTTGATTCTATTATTAATCAGCAGTTTTAAGTGATGATTATAATCACCAGAAAAAGGGGAAAGGCTCCGCATAGTCGAAGCAGCCGCTGCCATAGTTGTTGAAGATATCTCAAGTAAATGACGTAACTGAATATCCCTCCACCGATAAATTTCTAGATGGGTTTGAAGATGTTATTCCTGAGAATCTTCGAGAATGTGGTACTAAACAAGAAGCGAAGGAATCTTGAGCCATGGAAGAAAAATCGGTAGTGATTGCACATACCTTGATTACTGCAATGCGGCCAATATCTTTCCTCTCACCTCTTCAAGTAGGTTTGGCAGCTTTTTTTATACAAAAAATACGGATCGCAAAAACTGACTGATGTCCTGTCATCCCTCGGGTTTTGAAGTGTTGTCAATAATGCGCCATCCTGTGGCTATAACGCACCAAGCCCTTTGCCAAATGGTATACGACAATGCTGATTTCAACATCCAAACTCTTGGTGGAAAAAATACTTTTAATATAATAGGGAGCATCCGATGCCTCACCCCAAAAAGTGCTTTTGCCCCTGGTCAAAAGATTAAACGGCTGACGACTGTACGACCAGCAGAAGTTGTGGGGAGCTTGCACATACTTTGATTACTATACGGGGCAAGAGAGAGGTCCGACACGCCCAACATAGGGCGCGGCCATTTTGATTCCTATAACACAGTTTATAGCTAAAGAATCAGATCGCTCACTCTGCGTCGGCACTTTTGATCTCAATGTTCCAGTGTATACACTGTCAGATAATACAATATATGACAACCGCCTATAATAAAACAGCAGTCTTCTGCGTATCCTGAATTTGTATCCCTGGAGTGCACATGTATGTGCTGGAGTGGATGTTATTTTGGAACTTTCAACTGGTCCGAGTGAGCTAACTGATTCTTTAGCAATAAACTGTGACTCCAAAAATAATATTCATTGACACTGACAGCAGTAAGCAAAATATCAGGTGCGTTTTAATTATCCGCTTCTGCTTCCGGATTTGTCGGTTCAGTCGTTTTAACCTGTCAGATTAAAACAAGAAAACCGACAATTCCGAAGCAGAAGCGGATGATTAAAACGCACCTATTAAAAATATTGCGCCAAGATGTAGGCAACACGTAATAAAGGTTCAAAATGGCGGAGTTTTCTATCTCCTTTTAAAAGACACTCAGAAAGCTGCGCAGTGCGACCATTCTCCGTATAGTAAAAGAAAATCAAAGTATGTGGGAGCTTGGGAGTCGTGACAATACAACACCTTGAGAAAAATGATGCTCACTGAACGCAAAACTTGATGCTTTAAAACTTTTGTTCTTTTGTTCTTTTGTACAGATCTTTAAAAGTGAGTTTCTTGCAGTTTTCACAAAAGATGCTAAAAATTGGCTTTTTCGACTGACAATGGCGACCTTATAAATTGGTCTAATTTGAAAGCTAGGGAGGTTTTTCGCTCTTCAACTTTGAATAAAATGCATCGTTTCCATTATATGAACAGAAATCCAGAAAAACTTGTTCAGCACCCCAAAACACATAATTCCGTTAAAAAACCTTCTACCGAACTCATGTTACGAGACAGGCACTTTTGAATACCATTTGATCAGACTAAAGATTTGAATGGTATGTTTTCCCCAAAGACATTTGTCCTTGGTTTTCCCCAAAGACATTTGTCCTTGGTTTTCCCCAAAGACATTGTTGTAATGTCTTTGGTTTTCCCTAATTTTAGTATATTGGCAAATCTGTGTTCATAATTAAGTTGGTGTATCTGTTTTTTACTTGCAACAACGAAAATTGAACACTGTACATAATTGGTTGGTTCAAAACAATCCGCAATTAAGTCAAAGTTAAACCGCGAACTCTTCTCGATCGATAGAAACGTTTTATTCAGTTCCTTTCGTGATTTACAACCACAATTTCGAGCCGTGTGTGTCGTGTGTATGTATAGTATAGGCCATTGCCAGCTCGACGAAGCTGTGCCCATTTTGCGTTGGTGAACGGGCATGGCTCCGCATGAATAGGATTAGAGGTTATGGGAGACGGGCGATGAATCATGGCCTGTACGGTGTCGGCCCGACAGCCAACACGGATGGATGTAATTTATAAACTACTTCGGCCGATGGTACGGTGGATGGTAGATGGAAGTATGCGATAAATAGCGCCTGTTTCGCTTTAAAAATAAATACGGTCTCTCGGCGTAGCCGAAGTGATGAACGATTGGAATTTTTATTAAAAAAGAGGAAGACTGCCTCGTCCTTGTTGGACTTTTTAATGGATTTTCGTAGTTTTGTAAAAAAGCCGTTAAAATTTACTGATATTATCAATTTAGCTTTTTATTCATATTACACAGATAAAAATGATATTTTAACGTACAAAACACACAAAGTTAAACCAATGGCTGAATGAATATTGTAAATATAACCTGTCCCTACTATAGTCTATTTTTATGTATGAGATAGTAATAAAACAGCATTTCTAATGCAAAACTTAGTACGGTCATTTTAAATATTTTTACAGAATAATCTAAATATTTCCTAAAATTGTAATAAATGTACCTGAGCTATTACAAGTTTTGGGTCTTTTATTGGTCCTTTATAAACATAAGCTGTACAGAACAATAGAAGAAGGTTTGGACAGGCCAAAAGCCCTGTGTATTAAAGATTACATAGCCGTATCTTAAGATTATTTTCAATAAGTACCAATTTGCCAATTTTGTTTTATTTTAATTCCAAGAATTTCTTACAGTAATAGTATTATAAGTAGATATACCTTCCTAACAAATTTCATCGAAAATGCGATTATAGGTTTTCCATTTAGTAAGGAGGTCCAAGTTGTGTATTCTTGACAGTTTACTAAATGTCGTTTAGTTGCAACTTGCAAGGTGCAGTGTGAATTCTAGTGTGATCATGGACAATTTGGAAGGGCCGCGTAAACGACAAAAATCGGTCCTTTAACAGTTAATGAAAAAACATTAATATTTAATTGTTTTAAATCATTTACAGACAAACATTTATGTAAAAGTGTTGATGACACAGTGGAATTAGTTAGTAGTACGCTTGGTGTTGGGAAATCTACGATTTACAGAGTTGTTAAAGAAGAGACATGTGGCGAGTTTCAAACAGCACGTAAAGCTCCAGGAAAACCAAAATTTCAATTAGAAAATCTTTTGAAAGAAAGACTTCGAAGGAAAGTGCATGCGTTCTTCTTTAGAAAAGAATTTCCGACAGTATAACTTTGGTAAATTGATAACATTCTATTACTGCCTTCAAAGTTATGGAAGAATATGTGCTTGTGGGACGTTAGGATATTGATCGTTAGGATATTGTTTCGCAACTTTTACCTAATCGCAAGGGCGACTCCAGGACGAATTTTCGGGGAGGGGAGGGGGGGGCGCATTGCCTTTAAATTAGCGGTTCTCAAACTTTCTTGGTGACGGAATCTATTTGAAATGCGAAATATTTGACGGAGCCCTAAATACATTTTTTGCTGTAGCCTCTTGCTAATTCCCGTTTCTGCGAAGCCCCTACAACAAAATTCTCAAAATCATATCCTTCCAGACCTCTAAAAAAGTCCTCATATCAAAATCATATCCCCTTACTGAATGATTTTTTATTTTTCTGTCAAAAAAATATATGCGTTAGAATGATTGATTAGGAGTTATAAAAAAATAGTATAAAAATATTTATCGATATTTAAAGAAAATAAATGTCAAACTTTGACTTGTGCCAAATTTGGCACAAAATGAGATAACAGTAACAATGTTAATTTTTGATATGTGGAAAATTCAGATTTATTTAAAAAAAATAGATTTTATCTCATCAAAAGAGTGAAAATCTTGCCCTATTTCGTGTGAAATTTGCTAAAACAATTGCGATCTTTATTTAGACATAAAAATACTGAACATTTCCCACATAATATCTGGGATTTTCCCTTACAATCTGGATATTTGCACCTCTGTCGTTCTTCACTTACTCTTGACAAATGATTCAAGTTGTCCGTTCTTATTTCCTGGGCTGGAATCTGCGAAAAAGGATATTTCTTTTTTTTTCAGATCCAGTTGAGGTTTTAAGCTGGTACTTGGTCTTCCCCTTTTTCTTTCTAAACTATAAGCTCTGGTCAAAACTTCTGCGATACCAAGTTTGAATTTTGAAAGTGGTAGGTTTAAATCATTATTTTTTAGGGTTCGCCTCCACAGTATCCAGCTATTGACGCATATCATATCCAGGAAATGGAAAAATACCCTTATGTACCACTTTTTGGATCGAATTTGGATTCGGTAGTATCCTAACAAAGAATCGAGAAGATCTAATCCTCCCATATAAGCATTATATACTGCAACACATTGAGGGCGGGTCTGTAAAAGGTCTTTACAAAAACATACCACATATTCCTTAGATCAAAATAAGTCGATTTAAGTAAAATTACCTTAGTACAAAGTTGCTTCGTTTGGGCTCCAGAGGGCCTTGAACTTACAATTTTTAAATCATTTTTCCCATATAAATTTAAAACGGCATATGCGATTTTGCTGAAATTTTGTATATTGTTAGAGTTTTATGTGGCAAAAAAAATGGTATTAAAATTTTGTCCGATAATAATACATAGGCGTAGAACTTGATTTTTTAAATAATTGCACCTTTAAAAATTGTACGCCAATGGAAGAAAAGGAGTTTGAGTACGAAATTTAGATTGCGTAACTCATTTACTTTAAAAAAGGTACTCTTGATAAGACTCGATTACTCTCATGGTTTTCGCTAAATTTCTGTTTTAATAATTTAGAGTGTATAGGTTTCACAAAAATATTTATTTACAACATAATCAAAATAGAGACTTTACAAAAATTGTTCAAAATGTTCACCATTTTAACGCATACAAAGATTTATACGTCGAAGAAAATTAAAATGTATCCTTTCCATAACTTCTTCATCACCTCTAAGATTGTTTATTGTATCTTGAATACGTTGCCAGAGTTGTTCCTCATTTTCTACAGGTTCCCTGTAAACTGTGGATTTCAGATGTCCCCATAAAAAGTAATCCATCGGTGTTAGGTCTGGGGAACGTGGTGGCCAGTTTACAGGTGCGTCATTACCTCTGCCTATCCATTTGTGTGGATATTGTTCATTCAAGTGGTTTTTAACGTTTAAAGAAAAATGTGGTGGAGCTCCATCTTGCATAAACCACATATCTCTCCGAAGTTGGAGAGGTAAATCTTCTAACAATTCTGGCAACGTATTTTGTAGAAAATCCAAATAATTTTCTCCAGTTAATCTTCGTCGAAGTATGACAGGACCAACAATGAAATTACCAATTATTCCAGCCCACACATTAATTTTGAATTCGTGCTGCAAATGGTTTACCTTTATTGCATGCGGATTTTCAACGGCATAAACATGTTCATTATGGGTATTAGTTATACCTTTTCTTGTAAAACCCGCTTCATCGGTAAAGAGAACCTTCTTGACAAAGTTTGGATCTCTTTCTATTTGCATATTAACAAATCGACAGAAACCCAAACGAATTTGAGGTTCATGGACTAATAATTCTTGTACTGGCTTCTTATGGTATGGATATAGCAATTGTTCTCCAAACACTTTATGAACGACATCTTTACTTACTCCTAGTTCCCTTCCAATTCGTCTGGTGCTTAATTCTGGATCTTCTTCAACACGTTCTAAAATGTCTTCTTCAACTTCAGGAATCTTTACAAAACGTTTTTTTTCCATTATCAACAGTGTTGGGAGCAAAGGAACCGGTCTTCCGAAGACGTCTCTTAACAGCAGCAAAAATTGGGTGGCTAGGTACCTGCACGACGATTTGAAAACCTTTCAGAGTACATCCTGACACTCTCTCGAGCATTTCCTTCACAAAATCCTAATGTCAGTAACATATCGGTATATTCTGCATTGGTATATTGTACAGTCATATTAATAAACCACGCATTTGTTTTTTTAATTATTGAGTCAGATAGAACATTTTCAATCGTTAACAAGAGATTAGGTGTTAAAACTTGACAATATTTTTATTTAGATGAAACTGTGGAAACCAACAATAAATGTTTTTGTATACGTATTGCAGGCAAATAATTAATATTCCTCAAAAAATCGTACATGGCAACAATCGAGTATTTTTGTTAAAAGTCTCGATTAGAGGTGTTGAAAAAAATACATTTTTATGTTTTTCATCGTATAAAATTTTGTCCGATAATAATACATAGGCGTAGAACTTGAGTTTTTAAATAATTGCACCTTTAAAAATTCTACGCCAATGGCAAAAAAGGGGTTTGAGTATGAAATTTGGATTGGGTACTCATTTACTACAAAAAAGTACCCTTGATAACACTCGATTTACTCTCATGGTTTTGACAAAGTTTGTATTTTAATAATTATTGTTTATGTTCTAAAATTACTAAAATGCAAATTTCGTCAAAACCATGAGAGTAATCGAGTCTTATCAAGAGTACCTTTTTTAAAGTAAATGAGTTGCGCAATCTAAATTTCATACTCAAACTCCTTTTCTTCCATTGGCGTAGAATTTTTAAAGGTGCAATTATTTATAAAATCAAGTTCTACGCCTATGTATTATTATCGGACAAAATTTTAATACCATTTGTTTGCCACATAAAACTCTACTAATATACCAAATTTCAGCAAAATCGCATATGCCGTTTTAAATTTATATGGGAAAAACGATTTAAAAATTGTAAGTTCAAGGCCCTCTGGAGCCCAAACGAAGCAACTTTGTACTAAGGTAATTTTACTTAAATCGACTTATTTTGGTCTAGGGAATATGTGGTATGTTTTTGTATATTGTTTGTTGCGTTTGTAATTACTTTCTTTTTTAATAATAATGAGTAGCCCACTTACTGTAACTACAGCATACCATAAAAATATAATTAAAATTTGCTGCAGCGAATAGTTTTAAAACTAAAATATGCCCGGAACGCGCCAGGAATAGTTTTCACGCGAGACTACAGGTCATGCTTAGCACATTAAATTTCATAATATAGAATAAACCAATCTGCAAAGCAAACTTTTAACTGCTAACACAAACAGACTAAGTTTCTTCTTCTCTCTCTCTCTCTCGCTTCTGCTCCGAGAATATCTATCTCGCTCCAACCGCCCTTGATGCTTGGTGAATTTTAAACGAGTATATTACCAGCACCGTGATCTCTGCTATGTTCCATTTTCTGAATATACATGTTTGGCATTTCAGACTCGGGCTCAGACGGAAGTTCCAAGTTAAATGGGCACTACACTATGCATATTTGCTGACTTCGCTTAACTCCGATGCACGAATGTGGCGAATATATTTCATACGGTAAATTAAGTGGGAGTTTTAAACAGTTTCGTGAAGTTTGTTCGTCGCTTTCACATAGTTAGTTTAGCTGTTTTCGTTTCGCATTACACCAATTTCGAATTTGGTAGGTACATGTTTGTAAATTGCATTCTAATCAATGTTTATAGTTCTTTTCAGACCTATAGAATAGTTTATTTAAGTATGTTCTATATAATTATTATAAAACTGTATAACAGGTAAAAAAAATAAATAATAATAATAATAAAGAAATCTTTCATCCCTACTGTGGACCATTCTGATGGATAATCTGTTAGACGGGGGTAGATTTACAATGATATGCGCATGATCTGGGGAAAGTAATTAGGGAATAATTAGGAAGAAGTACGAATAGGGAATCTGCAGCTTCAACAACCTACCTTGGCCGGGAAATCATTCCTTTTGCGAAGGATTTATTTATGGAACCCCCAATTGAAAAACACATCAACAAAGCCAGATTGTCACGTGGTAAAACCCATGGTTACGTACAGCTCCATCATCTGGTGAGACAAGGGACTTTAACGGATCGCCAGAGCAAAATTAGCTGGAATTCAACGGCTTGTGTGCACCACCATCTCTGGGTCAATGTCAACCACACCGACGGGAGTCATGGAGACCATGCTGGATCTAACCCCTCTCCACATTTTACTAGAAAAGGAAGTCAGGATAGTCTCCTTTAGACTTGACGGTTGGTAGTCAATGCAATTAAAAAATACAATGGGACAAAACAGGATTGATGAGTGAGATTAATAACCATCAGATCCTCGTCATGGTGTCAGACTTGCTGCGCTATACACGGGTAGATCCAAAACTGGATAAGGAATGAGAGCGGGAGTTTTCAGCCAAAAGCCAAAAGTTTACCTATGGACAAATAGAAAGCAAAGACAGATAGAAAGCATTTGATAGTGTATCTCATCCCTGGCTTCTTAAAGTCTTGCAGATCTACAAAAGCCACCCAACTATTATCAGTTTTCTTTCAACAATAATGAAAGGTGACGAACAAATCTACATCTGCATATCGACCCAAACTCCATTTGTTCTGACCAAATACCCATCCGTAGGGGACTCCTGAAGCCCGTTGTGGTTTTTCCTCGCAATGAATCCCCTCTCCATCATACTTAATGACACGAAATATGGCTTTAAACTCGAAGCTAATAAAAACACTAACTGTACAATTTCCCATCTTCTTAACATGGATGATATTACACTGTTCGCAACAAACCAGTCTCAAATTAATTATCTTCTAGATATAAACCCATAGATTATACAGTTATATAATATAATAAGAGTTTGATCTTTCCCAATACAAAACCCTTCACATCGAAAAAGACATTATCACAAACGGAAAGCTTAGAAATACAGTTCATCAAATTGCTAGAGGCTTTCGACGGCTAGACAGAGAAAGCACTACTGAGAGGCATCGGTTGGCGGGGCCGACGGATTTACGCAATGAAAGTACACTCTGCGCATCAAGTATTTCACTATTTTATTCAGACGTAAATGTCAGATGTAAATTTCGCTAAAACATTTCTTTTATTTTCGTTTGTGTTTTTTGCTCATTACAGTTTAATAGAACCTAAGTATGGAGTTTAATAGCAAATTAAGAGGCCGCGTGATTAACAGTCAATCTCGCGAAATAATAGCCAATGTTATAGAGTTTATGAGAAGAGAAGGAAACTTTAATTCACCTTCAATACCATTTAAAAATGTAAATGATCGTGTTGCTGCAGCCACAGGAGTATCTAAAAACACTGTCGTCCGCATTTCTGGAGAGAAAAAAAGAATCGATAACCGAGAGATATCGGAATTTTCATCACCAAGAAAAACCATTAAAAAACCAAAAACAGTTAATGATATAGATGAAGCTGACAAAGGTATTTTAAAAAGAATTATTCTGTTCATGTTAATCTCGGAAAATATTGTTCCAACATTAAAAACAATTTTGACTAAATTTAGAGAAGCTACAGGGTACAAAGGAAGCTATGAAAGTTTAAGAAAAATAATAAAGTTGCTAGGATTTCGTTGGCGGAATACAAAAACAAACAGAAAAGTATTAATGGAAAGGTTTGATATTCAAAAGCTACGTTTAGACTATCTGATTCGTTTAAAAAGTTATCGAGCAGAGGGCTGTCCAATTGTCTACTTAGATGAAACATACATTCATGCCTCCCACACACACCAGAAAGCTTGGAGTGATAATTCAAATGAAGGATTAAAGAAACCAATTAATAAAGGTGATAGACTAATTATTGTCCATGCAGGAGGTGAAATGGGCTTTATTCCGAATGCCCGGTTAATTTTCAAATCTGGAACCAAAAGTGGAGACTACCACGATGAAATGAATTTTAATAATTTTTCTAAATGGTTGAAGGAAAAGCTGTTTCCGAACCTCCCTCCAAGAAGCGTCATTATTGTTGATAATGCTTTCTAAAGAGGAGTGGCAATCTCGTTGTAATAATGCTAAAATGTGGGAATCTAAATTTTATGACAGAGAAGTTACTTTGGATGAGGCAACTGATAGATTTATAATTAACTTAAACAGTGACAGTGAGACTGATTTTGAATCTGATATGGAAACTGAAGAAAGTTTTTCGGAAGACCATTAAAATTATATCTGTACCTAAGATCAAAAAAGTATTATCTATTTTTACAACGAAGATGCACAAGAATCAAATTTTATTTTTTATTATTAGATAGCTATTTTTGTTTCTGAGTTGTGTTCATTTACAGGCTCAATTTTTTTCCGTTTCTCCTTTCTGATTTTATATAGGGTTTCAAGTTGTTTTTGACTTATTTCGACGTAAATCACAACAACACACTTTTTTAATAAAGCAAACAAGTGTTAAGAGGTATATGTACGTGTAAACTACAATTACAAAAAATTGATATGAAACCCATGAAACCACCAACAAAAATGTAAAGCTAGCTTCCGTACTAGAACATGGTGTCATTCGTCGAGATAATTTATCGTTTTGTTTAATAGATCAAGAAATGTAAATATTCCCCTGTTATTTTTTATAAAATTATAAGAGAAATAAATTTTTTTCTAAATAGTATAGTTTATTATTTTGTAGAAAAACAAAATTTCGAAAATTTTAGTAATGTTTCAGAAACAACCGTTATTAATAATAGGTACCATTTTCCTTAATGAGGTAGAAATAAAATATAAACTATTTCCACGATTTACAAAGGCCTACAAAAAAATTATAGGTATTTTCCGCTATCCTATAAAATTTATATTTTCTGACTCAATTTCAAAAGGTTGAAGGAATTCCAAAACACCTTTTATGGCATAATAATTATTTTCAATTCTACATACTATCTTTAGCTGCTTTTAAAAACGTTCTAAGAAAGTCCAATCAGACCAATTTAATCCCTAAACTATTCCACACTTTTAAAATTTAATTACCTAAAAATATTAAAAACTATTTAAAATAACTTGTTTAGCAGACTGTACAATAGCTATCTTAGTCACACGTAGCGCGTTCTCTGTCTGGGCGTCGAACACCTCTAGAAATTTGATGAACTGTACCTAGCATTCCCAAGCTAGTAGCTAGGTTACTGGACCACAAGAAGGCAAAAGGTAGCAATACATAAAAAGGTTAAAATTACTTATGAAGTCTGAGTTAAATGCAGGCAATTTAGTGCAGGAAATCAACACCTACGCCATTCCAGTTTTAACTTAATGTTTTGGGATCTTAAGATGGACAAAAACCGCTATTCAAAGGCTGACACAATTAGAACAACGCTATCTGGGAAAGAAGGAGGAAAGAGTTTAATTGACTTTATTAACTTTCGAAACCTCAGACCTACATGGAATCATATCCAACGCTAATAAGGATTACTCGCCTCTGAACCTCGCCTTTCCCGAAACAGATTTCAATGTAGTTTCAGATATGGTAAAACTGGAACAATGGCCACAGAAGGCAGTGCACGACCGAATTCCACCAACCTCATACTGACAAATAAGTTCAAATAGATGATATTACTTGTGGTACCTTCTTTCCAGAAACTGCGTGTTTTAGGATCGTTATTCAAGATCAGATCATCAATACGAATAATTACAAAAAGTTTGTCATTAAGAACTCCAACACCTTATCCGACAAATGCAGGAAATGTCAACAAACATCAGAGACTATTCAGCATATAATGGCTGTAACGTGCTAGCTAATACTGACTATCTGCATAGACATAATTAAGTATGCATCATCGTTCACCATATTTATTAGAAGGTGGGTGTTCGGCGAGTATCGGCTAACACCGGCGGATATAAGAGAAGCACCTCTTGGCGACGTTGTCAACTACATTAAATCTGTAGGCTGGCTTACGGGCTAGGAGGTGCCTATCATCTTAGGAGAATACACAATGGGCCTAATGAGGCCTAAGTGCCATGGGGGTAACCCACCCTCCACACGTTACAGATACAGATCGTCCACCAGAAACTGGCCAACAAGTTCGGTCATATTAATACTTATATACCGTACTTTAAATACCAGCCGCAGAAGGTGCTTGAAAATGACAACTTTAGACTCTAATACGACAGGTCCATTATCACCGATAGACAGGTGACGAACAACAGACCAGATATTGTAGTATTGGATAGAAGAGTCAATTTAGTCCTCCTCGTTGATGTAGCGGTACCGAACGTTCACAACATTCTCAGTAAATATCAGGAGAAGATGGTTAAGTATGCGGATCTCGCCATTGAGATTAAGCAGATGTGGTATTGCAAGAAAGTGGAAATAGTCCCAGTAATTATATTATCGTCTGCTATGAACTATAAACTCGTGCCAGTGTCCCTTTAGTACCAAAATGTTCTTCTGAACGGCTGCTATAAAGCTCTTCCAATACAGTTCTTACATGTGATTTCGAAAGTATCACTTGGCGGGCTACACGTACTCTTCCACTTCCGGTGCAATATGCCATCGTAAAGATTCCGGTAATCCCACCAGCACCCTTTAATAGTTCTACTATATTTGGCTCTCTTGCCATGTAGGTCTAAATCCATTATTGAGCCATTCTCGAACAACTTTCGAGTCATTGTCTTTCTTTTGAGTCTTTCTCAGGCTTTCAAGAGTGTTTTCATCTTAGTCCATCCTCTGGCTTGATAGTGATTGCCTGAAGAATAACTTTTTCAACCAGATACTCTTGTTCTTCGAGCCTTTTACATTACCGGCACGTTCTAAACAGGATCGTCTGGAAAGAATGTCTGCGTTGCTATGTTATATTGTTGCAGTTTAAGTTTCAATGCATAAATGTAGTGTCCCATGTTGGTAATCTTTGCTACGGTTAATTATGAACCTGTTTCTAAAATATAACTAAAAAGTTTTTAATCAGCAAATGTTTTTACTAAATATGAAATAAATAACGTGAAAATAACAAGATAATTTTTTCCGAGAAAAACCACTGTGACCAGACTATTTAGCCACGGATGACGGATTGTATTTTGAATAAAGACAGAGGCTGGCAGACAGACGGAGGGACATAAGGCAGGGAATGCACCTGTCTCATAAATGCCGGGTAGTAAGTAGTAGACGGATGAAATACATTCCTGAATAACCACATGGTCTTCTATACTTTTACCTACTCTCCAGTACGGGCCAATTGCACTCGAGCGCTCGATTTTGGTTCTTTTTAGTCGATTTCCAAGGTCAAATATCGCCATGTGTCTGTATTTTTCGAGAGTACCTCATAGAAACATTTTAGGTCAGTGTTTAGATAAAGGTAGAATAACTGAGAGGAAACATCCAACGATACAGGCCCAAGCAGTAGACTGACGTCATTATGACATCTTATTTTCGTCATATCCGACGTCATTTATCCTCTGAAAACTAACGTAATGTCGGTAAAATGACATGAATATGTCACAGCCCAAATGACGTCTTTTTCACGTCTAAATATCACGTCCTAGTAATTTTTATAACGTCCTTATGACGTTTTATTAAGGTTCTTTTAATGTCGTTATTCGAACGTCACCATATCGTTACTCTATTTGATATCGTTACTCCTTTGTAACTTTTCTATAGGAATTGTGGGTCATTTAATAAAACAAAATTAGAAAATGAAATAATTATAATTAAAAAATAAAAACAGTTTAAATACATTATTGGCAAAAAACATTAATTTATATAAATAGAACTGCTCCAAATGTGGTTAACTTTTTCGTTATTATTTTGGTTTTGGGACAATTATGAAGACTACGGGCTCAATTAATTTCTAATTATGTTTCTATGAGTGCCGCCATTTTATACTATTTCACGAACCTGGGAACATTTTAGGAAACAGCCTATGAATGTAATAGATACCAAATCATTAAAGAATAGGGAAAATATAGATTAATGTTAATGGTAATATGGCTTTACTGCGCATGTACAATATAAACAATACATTTTTAAATTTTGAATCTATGGAAATGGAACTGGTAGTTATATTATTAAATAATTTTAAAATTGATTAATGAAGTGATGTACAATTTAGAGCACAATTAATATTAAGTGTAAGATACAATCAAATAAATAAGTAATACAAAGAAGATAAGAGACTGGGTAAGAAATTGGTTTAAATAAAATTTGCTGCAAACATTTACAACTAATTTCAGAATTTTATAACAACTTACTAGCTAACAGGTGGATAAAAATAATAAAATTATTGTATGATCACAATTTTAGAATAGGAACAGTTAATTCTTATTTCTTTAAATATTAGTACCTGGATAAACTAAATTTAATTTTGGAGGACTCCTTTGAGTCCTTTGAAAGGAGTAGGTCCCTAATAAAGTCATTCAGTTCTTGTTGATCCCAAAAACTAGACGTGCTGCGAAAAAATGGCAACTATTTTTGAAATCAGCACATCAAAAGTAACCTAAATCAGTTTTTACTCTTCCTGCTCAAAGACAACGATATCATTTTGTTGGATTGTGTATACTGTGGTAATGATTAAGTAATTTATGGCTTCGACCATGATGCGTGTGTGTAGTGCAGTTGCAGTTTGCCCAAAGCACTCGCTCTTGGTTCCTCTCTCGCTCCCCTACAAACCAGAATGGTACCAAGCACCTGCCGATCGGCTAGGGCGACCTTTCGCGCACTTTTCGTGTTTGTCGATCACGCCGACGACAGGCAGCTGTTTCCCCGCGAAATGCGAAAGCCAAGGCAAACCGAGATCTCGATGCTCGTATTCTCGGTATTCCTATCTCAGAAGTGGGATGGGCGGTGCCAAATGGATAGACAGATTATTATTACATTATCAACCCATTAAATCTGATTACGAACCAATTGAGGTAATAATGAAGCAGATTGTTACTGTTAGTGCGATCATTTTAGGAAATTAATGGAAAATACATCGTACCTTCAAGGAACTTTGCACAGTTGTGTTAAAATAATCATCCAGCACAGCATAAAGTATAACAGTATGTTATGGGCTTGTTACATTTGTGCAACAAATTTTGAAAATCAAAATGAACTCACCCATTCATTGTAGTCAAACACTAAATCAGGATGTTTTTCAAGAAAATCAGTCTTGCAGTCTGGAATTGAATATTGCCATTCGTCATTTACTTTCACACATCTACCGATATATTTATAAAGAATGATATATTTGTATATGGTTATTTTTGGGCCCTGGGAAATATATTTCCCACCATCAATTGTAGGAAGTAAGGATAAAAATAAAAATAATTTTGAACAGGTTTTACATAAAAAATGTAATTTCTACAAATTATTCAGGCCAATGAAAGGATTAAAATATTTAATAAATATGTGTTTAATTAACTTGAATTATTGTTTACATTTCAGAGTAAAAATACCGACCTTGAACATAAAACCTCCTATAATTGCCACCTAAAACTATTAACATAAAAGTCTATAGTCACCAGAAATCACATAATCAAGAAAATTATGATGTCACTCTAAATTCCTTGTTCTGTCTCTTTTTTGGGCTGTTTTAAAGTTGAGTATAAGACACATGACTATTTTGTAGAAACTGGAACAAAACAAAATATAAACATAACCTCAAAAATAATAGTAAATGTTTTACCTAGAGCTTGGAGACACAGACTTTCAATTTATTAAATTGACAGTTTTATTTAAACACAGTTTTTAAATAAACACTGTGCGGACACTTTCATTATCGTCATAGCATCTCCTCCTTATTTTATATCAATGATTGGAAAGCACTTTGTGTCGTCACTGTGTGCATTGTGCAAATTAAGCTGATTTAATTGATTTTATGTTTGTTTCACTACGTTTCACGGATCTGTTAGCTAAAGACTTTTGAGAACACTTCTCATTTCTTCGGGCTGATTTATAAAAGAGCGCCACGGAAACGCGATTAGCCAGAGCGCAGTGGCGTACCCAAAAATAGATCTGACCTTCTCCTCTACTATTTTTTAGCACTCATGATTCTTGGATGTAATATTGGATTCATGCTCATCATTAATATCATCACTCACCTTCAGGTCAGTAGCATTCCTGTAGAATGCTAATAATATAGCCAGTGCAGTAGGTTAAAGCTTTTGAAGCTTTACATTGTTTTACCTGGAAACAAGATTTTCCAATTATAATTCTTCAAGTGTCACTGTGATTCCACTTAAATTTCCTTTTGGTACAGGAAATGTTAAATCAAAATTATAAAACAATATCTCACTAACATTTAAATTATATATAAAAAGGTACTTACCTTTGCTCTGTAAACCACATAGTAATTACGTGGGGTCTCATAGTTATGTATTGTTCAAATATTTAAATTAGGTAAATCACGTTTCGGTTACATTTCAGTTGGAATTATTTCCCTTTTTAAAAATTGCCCGCCTGGCTTTAATCCACCTATATACCCGAGTAGCACCAAACGATTTTATTCAGTACTTCAAGGATAAAACTGCAATTAAAACCAATTAGTTTTAAAAGAGCCTTAAGGTTATAATAAATAGCCTTCAGCATAAAAGGTCCCACTCAAAAATAAAAACCACCATAAAACTATACTACCTTGAACAACTGATTTTAAAGCTGCTGTAAAGACCCTTTTAAAACCAGTATAAATACATTTTAAACGCGGTTTTGAAGTGGACTTAAAATGTTAGTTACATGTATACTTTTAAAGATAATTTATCTTATTGTTAACATATGAAAATAGTTTTTTAAAACAATATTACATCATTCTTTTAGCAAATAAAAGCAATTTATATTTGATTATGACAATATGGTGACGCTCTAAAAAAGAAGATATTCGTATTCGTAGGTATAGAGGGAAATGTTTGGAACACAATTTGTGACACCGTAACTTTGTTTTGGACTAGTTAGGAGATGAACATATTAAAAGTCCCCGCCCGTAGCATTTGAGCCGGGAGGGAAGGGGGTCTGAAGTTCCCATTTTTCGGTTATCCGCTCATATCTCGGAAACTATGAGTCCTGGCGACATAATCATTGAATATAAACGAAAGCTTATTAAATTTGGTGCAAGTTTTATTCAGTCAAGTTTTTTGATATCTTGTATAGTTTTCGATATATCTGCTCTTGAAAGTCTGTAATTTTGAAAAAAAAATTCACCTCACATATTTTGCTCTTTTTGACCGGATAACTCTTCAAAGATGCACCCACTGTAAGTACACCACTGTTTGATATGATATAAAAAGCGGGGTTCATTTGGGCCACGTAAGAAGAGGAGATGAGTTTAGTTTTATTGTTTCCAACAAGAAGTACAGTTAGTCTTTACGATAACCAATTTGATTTGGTTAAGTGCGTTCTGTTTTAATATATCTTTCTAGTTGCATTTAAGAAAGCCGTTATAAGGTAAAGTAATAAAAGATTTAAAACGCAATATTTACTGACCAAGTTGTCCTAAGATCAAGCAAATTTAATAATAGGTTTTATTAGTTTCATTAAGAAACTCTTTAAAACAATTTAAGAACTATAACGTCACAATCTAGAATATAATAAAACCAAATAGCCTGTAAGTCCTTCATAAAACTAAGTAGTTTTAAAGTTAATTAAAACTAATCCATTTTAAAACTACAACAAGACATACAAACTTTTAAGATTAATTGCCTTTATTAGCGAATCTTATTAGATACTTTAAAACCAGTATTAAATGCTAAACGGCTTTTATGTACCCGCAGTAGATCTACAAGGTAACTTTAAAACCAGTATCTTCTTATTTACCACATTAAAACCATTTTAAAACTGAAATAAATTCAAAATGTTTATATGGTGCTAGGTACTTGAGAAACTTTTAACATTAATTACCCTTATTAGCCAATCTTATTAAAGACTTTAAAATGCTAAACAGCTTTTAAGTGCCCGCAGTATATCTACAAGGTAAGTTTAAAACTAGCATCTTGTTATATACCACATTAAAACCATTTTAAAACTCAAATAAACCCAAACTGTTTTTATGGTGCTACTTGGGTAGTATTTGAACTAGTTACCACGAGCCAGTTTTGATTTTACTTACCAGATATAGATGGCGCGTTAATTTATGACTTCTTATCCACAACTACTAAGCGAGGAAATTAAATACGTCTCCATATTCCATTAGAGATTAGAATGAAGAATATCGATACTTGATGATGAGTCCTAATGAGGACGAAACCGGTCCAAGAATGATGTTCTCCCTATAAGTCAAAGTTAGAGCGTTGAAAAGTCTGCTGTTTTTCTTTGGTGATAAGTCAATTCCTATTGTGGTATTAGCCAAAGTAGAGAAACAATCGTTCATATTAGTCATAACATTTGGCTTTGATAATACATTTTGGTTCGTTTTATTTTACTTCTCTTTTTTTACTTAATACATTTTTAGCATGTTTAATTAAACTATTTCTTCTCTTTTTCAGGTAAGGCTAAATCATACAGAAAAACACAGATTGTAAGTATAGAAAATCAACTAACTTAATAAAATATTCAAAATTGAGAGTAATCAAAATTTATAAAGATAAAAAAAATATTTATAAGGAAAATATCTTTTTGGAAAAGACACTGACATTTTTCAGCATAGACTCTAAAAATATATTTATATTTAAGCTGAATTATCATTATCTAAACCAGTGGTCGCCAACCTCTCAATGTGTTGAGCTACTTTGTTAATTTAGGAATAAACAGCGAGCTACCCACACGGAAGCCACGTAACGCAACGTAAATGAAATAATCCACAGTTAATTTATCATTATATGTATTTATTTTACTATTTAACTGGTAATACATAATACATAGGTACTAATAATAAACTAATAACAAAATAACTAATATTACTAGTACGTACTTGTTCATAGCTACATTCCTACCTACCAAACGAAGGTGTTTGAAAAATAAACACAAACTTTTATCCAGCCACAACGGCATGTTACGTAAGATTTAAAAATAGTTAATAATAACAACAAAAAAGTAACGCACTATCATGAACATAAACATTGAAAAATAAAAAAGCACGTTCACTGAGAAGGCTGACACTCAAGACTCATCGATAATTTTTTTAATGTTTGCAGTATAATTTGATACAGCCATTCGAATACAATTATCCAAATGTTCATCTGTAAGTCGATTGCGATATTTGTTCTTAATTAACTTCATATTGGAAACAGAACATTCACACAAATAGGTTGAACTGAATTATGCTTTCACTTTTAAGGCAACACGGCATAGAACTGAATATTTGTCTTTACTTACAATAGGCCAGATACATTTGGTACTTGACACTAACGATTTTAAGGCTAAATCATTTTGAAACTCAATTACTTCCATTACTGTTGCAGCGATGTCTTCGCCAAAGTTCTGCATAACACAAGTTGCAAACTGTTGGATATCAATTTCCATAAATGTTGAAACAACAAACTGCGCTACTAAAGCCATTTCGTTGAAATCCTTAAAACGATTTTTGAAGTTATTCTTCAGGGTAGAAACTATTTCTACATGATATTTGCTGTCATAGGGTTCTAATGGATTTTGATATATTTTTTCTGAAAGAATAGGAAAATGCTTGGCATCGCTGTTAATTAGGTTTTGTTCCCAAAACTTTTTGATAAATGCTTTTATATCAGAAATCATTTCCGCTAGTTCTTTGTCTCTCCCCTGAAGCTGCAAATTAAGTTCGTTTAATTTCTCTGTAATGTCCACGAGAAAACCAAAATCTCTAAGCCAGATTGAATTTTCTAGTTCCGGAGTCGGTTCATCGCGTTGTTTGAAAAATTTAACTATGCCAGATAGGACATCATTAAAACGTTTCAGCACCCGTTTTCTACTTAACCATCGGACTTCAGAGTGAAGGAGTAGGTCCCCGTATTGACAGTCATCTTCATCGGTCAAGGTTTTGAATAATCTTCTTTGTAACGCTTGAGCTCTAATCTTGTTCACAATTTTTACCACCAGTTTCATAACGTTGTTGGGTTTCAGGAAATTTCCACATAATGCTTGCTGATGGATATTGCAGTGGTACAGTTCATCAAATTTCTAGAGGTGTTCGACGCCCAGACAGAGAACGCGCTACGTGTGACTAAGATAGCTATTGTACAGTCTGCTAAACAAGTTATTTTAAATAGTTTTTAATATTTTTAGGTAATTAAATTTTAAAAGTGTGGAATAGTTTAGGGATTAAATTGGTCTGATTGGACTTTCTTAGAACGTTTTTAAAAGCAGCTGAAGATAGTATGTAGAATTGGAAATATGCCATAAAAGGTGTTTTGGAATTCCTTCAACCTTTTGAAATTGAGTCAGAAAATATAAATTTTATAGGATAGCGGAAAATACCTATAATTTTTTTGTAGGCCTTTGTAAATCGTGGAAATAGTTTATATTTTATTTCTACCTTATTAAGGAAAATGGTACCTATTATTAATAACGGTTGTTTCTGAAACATTACTAAAATTTTCGAAATTTTGTTTTTCTACAAAATAATAAACTATACTATTTAAAAAAAAAAATTATTTCTCTTATAATTTTATAAAAAATAACAGGGGAATATTTACATTTCTTGATCTATTAAACAAAACGATAAATTATCTCGACGAATGACACCATGTTCTAGTACGGAAGCTAGCTTTACATTTTTGTTGGTGGTTTCATGGGTTTCATATCAATTTTTTGTAATTGTAGTTTACACGTACATATACCTCTTAACACTTGTTTGCTTTATTAAAAAAGTGTGTTGTTGTGATTTACGTCGAAATAAGTCAAAAACAACTTGAAACCCCACATAAAATCAAAAAGGAGAAACGGAAAAAAATTGAGCCTGTAAATGAACACAACTCAGAAACAAAAATAGCTATCTAATATTAAAAAAATAAAATTTGATTCTTGTGCAGCTTCATCTATATCATTAACTGTTTTTGGTTTTTTAATGGTTTTTCTTGGTGATGAAAATTCCGATATCTCACGGTTATCGATTCTTTTTTTCTCTCCAGAAATGCGGACGACAGTGTTTTTAGATACTCCTGTGGCTGCAGCAACACGATCATTTACATTTTTAAATGATATTGAAGGTGAATTAAAGTTTCCTTCTCTTCTCATAAACTCTATAACATTGGCTATTATTTCGCGAGATTGACTGTTAATCACGCGGCCTCTTAATTTGCTCTTAAACTTCATACTTAGGTTCTATTAAACTGTAATGAGCAAAAAACACAAACGAAAATAAAAGAAATGTTTTAGCGAAATTTACATCTGACATTTACGTCTGAATGAAATAGTGAAATACTTGATGCGCAGAGTGTACTTTCATTGCGTAAATCCGTCGGGATGCCTGTCAGTAGTGCTTTCTCTGTCTAGCCGTCGAAAGCCTCTAGAAATTTGATGAACTGTAACAGAGAAATTGCGGAAAAGTTTCATCTTTACGACATAACGCCACCAGACCCTTATCACAACCCACCATAGCTGGAGCGCCATCGGTTGTCAAGCCTACCATTTTCGATATTGGAATTTTCTGGGAAGAAATAATATTTTTTAAATGAGAAAACAACTCCTGTCCAGTAGTGTGTCCTTTCAATGGGATAAACTTCAAAAGATCTTCTTTAATCGTAAAATCACTAAAAAGCATCCTGACGAACACGGCCATCTGGGCAGTGTCAACGACATCTGTTGATTCATCCAGTTGAAGTGAAAAATAAACACAGTTATCTAATTAAGTTCTTAACTGTAAAAAAATATCATTGCTCATTACTTCTACACGTCTCATCACTGTATTAGCAGAAAGTTGCATAGATTTTATAGCTGAAACTATCTCCTCTTTATTTCTAAAGTTGGCAAATAACGAATCAGCAGCTTCTAAAAACGCCTGTTTTATCATTTCCCCGTCTTCATAAGGTTTCTTTTTTTGTGCAATTATCTAGGACACACGGTACGATGCTTCAGTTGCAGCCTTAATTTTGTCGACTGTTCTTAAAAATATTGGTTGTTGTCCGATTAACTGCTTTTTTTAACTGTTTCAGTTTCTCCTTTCTGGCGGCAGAATGTAGTGGGAATGATTTTTCAAAATTAGAATATACAGTTTTATGATATATTTCCTTTTTTAGCAACGGAGACCGAAGTATTACATAACAAACACACATTTTTATCTTTAACTTCTGCAAAAAAGTATTGTTCTTCCCATTCCGAATGAAAGTGGTATGTCTTTACTTTCTTACAACTGCTTGCCATAATATTATTTTTTGTTGTTCTCTACTAACCCAACCGCTGGACGTTGGTTACGCGTTCAGTTTGAAACTAAGCGCAATGTCGTCGCGCCGTGCGTATTTATCCCGTTCAAAGCAATCCTGATCGTTCTCGAACACTAACGCGCGGGTCCGGCTGGTCGGTTCCAGCCGATTCTACCTTGATGGCTCACCGCAACGTTGCCGCTGTTTATGTTTAACATTATGACAATTAGATTTTTTGTGGAATTTTCGGAAGCTTCTCTGATTTTTGCAGTTTGTATTTTTTAAATTAAAATCGTTGTGAGAGCTACCAGAATTGCCTCCGCGAGCTACCGTTAGCTCGCGATCGACAGGTTGGCGACCACTGATCTAAACTATCAAGACTTCTTAAATAATGGGATCTTATAGCTTATCCCCGTATACTCTAAACATTCGAAACACGTGTTTATTCCTTATTATCATCCATTTAGCAACATTGTAATTATTACATTACTTCTGCCTCATGTTGATTTATTAACGACAAATAAGAAAAAACGACTCACGATTACAGACATTACTTGACCTTAGAGGAAAAAATAACAACAAATGAATTAATAAAATGCACCTTTAGGCACTTAACCTTGTACCGATTCTAGATTCGATTTATTATTTATTCGCATTTGAATTGTAGATAAATCGTCTTTTTTTTCTTTCATTTCTTACGAATAACATGAATAATAAAAATAATTATAGTACGAGTTTTCTGTTAAAAGAAAAAAACAAAACTGGAAAAGATTCTAATTTTTTGGTCAACACTAAATAAAAGTAATGTCGAATGATTAACGAAAACAATAAAAAGACTGGACTGAGGTGCAAGTCCTGATGAACACCGGACGTTAACATTTTTTATATATTAGAGACTTTTGAAAACCATAACTGTACTGAGTAATTATCTTCAGACTGTGGAGAAAGGGGTTCCACAAGGCTCTGTTCTAGGCCCCCTTTTATTTGTTATCCGAGTCGTTTAAACTATTTATAAACTATTTTGATGAAATTGCGTACAGAGCAGAGATAAAAATATCGTGCAGTCCTGAATAAGACATATTCTAAGGGACACAGGAGAGTATAATATCATCCACTGTTGTCATATGTCTATTTTATTAGTTGGAAGTGGCAACAGGGCTTACACCGGCATGGATATTTACGTTCTTTATTATAAGCGCACAGCGTCTTACACATTTATTCATTGATAAAAATAAGTTGTATCTGCGTAAAATTTTTATCTTTATCCCTTCTCTTACTTCTCACCTTTCGTCTCCTCGCCCCGTTCCTACAAATACAGTGAATCGATTGTCGAATTAATCTTGGCATCGGGAATATTATACAGGGTGTATGTTAAAGGTCTTTCCAAAAACATACCACATATTCCTTAGACCAAAATAAGTCGATTTAAGTAAAATTAATATAAGAGTGATATATTACATTCAGTAGTTTGGTACTTAAATAAAAAGTTCTGGGAGCTCCAAAAAATCACAAATCTTAACCTCAAAGTCAACTGTCAATAGAAGGAATTCACAGGTGTACCAACATAACAAATTACAATTTTTCTATTAGTTTTAGGTATAGCCAATTTCACGATGACCATAAACTTCTTCTTTTTTTTATTGTTTATTTATTCTTTCCCGCCAAAAATTTAGCAATGTTTTGTTTCTAATTACCCCACTGTTTCTATTCACCCCATTTTACGGTACAACAGTGAAAAAACTCAAAATATACATGTCATTGTATCTGCCAATAATCAAATTATTTCATTCAAAATGTAGAACAAAAAACGTGATATTACGTTGGATAACAAAATGAAATGGTCGACCCATATTAATCAGTTAATAAAAAAGCTTTCAAGTTCTTTGTTCATTTTTTGAAAATTAAAACCACATACTTTTCTCTTTTTCACTCGCATATCAGCTATGATGTACCACTAGGGGGAACCCTTCCCAATTTGTTTAAATTTTTTTAATGCTAAAAAAAAACTAAAAAAGTGAAAAAAGCCATTATGATTTCAAAGAACATTGCCAACGATATTTTATCAAATTTAGAATTGAATTGCCACTATCTGCTTTATATTTACATCATACACTCATTGAAATTCATAGGAAACAGTCAGTTTTGCTGAACAGTACGATATTTATCATTACAAGGCATGTAATTCACATTATATCGGAAATAATCGTTTTAGGTTATGTATATCTGAAATTAATTCGCTAAATTATAAATTATTTAACATATTAGCGCAGGACTTTTAAAATTTGAGTAATAATGCTTTTAAAAGGAGCAGCGACAGTTAAGCAAGGACGCGCGCAGTTGGTACATGGATGGGTGATTATTTTAAAGAAAGTCAGTGTACCTATAAAGCCCAGTCGTACTGCTCGTAGTTTTTTTTATTGAGAGTGGTAATAAAATCTTCAAAAAGACATTAGACCTCTAAGGAAAGAAAGAAAGGAGATCACCATAAGGGAGTGCCCAACGACAGGAACAAACCTGGTATACAGACGGGTCTAAGACTGCGGAAGGCACTGGGGCGGGAGTATTTTCCAAAAACCCTGATACTAACCATAGCTATACTATAGGAATACATTCCTCGGTATTTAAGGCCGAGGTATACGCAATTTTGCAATGTGCAGAAACGAACAAGGAAAGAGCTGTCCAAAAATCAGCATATTCAAATAATGTCAGACAGCCAACGGCACTTAAGGCCATATCGAGTCAGAAAGTTACGTCGAGGCTGCTATGGGAATGCATCGAAGAACTAAGAACACTGGTAGACCGAAATAGAGTAAAACTATTTTGGATGCCAGGTCACCAAGGGATCGAAGGCAACGAAAAGATTGACGAACTTGCAAAAAGAGGGTCTGAAGAAACACCGGCACCAGACGCAAACCCAGGAGTACCAAAAAGTACAGTCCGGGGTTTCATAAACGACTGGATTCGGGAACAACATATTAACTATTGAGGAAGCACCCCAAAACAGGCACATGGAAAAGCCTTCATAGGCAGACCATGTCCCAAAAGAACTGGAGAACTACTCTTTATGAATAGGAACCAGTTGAAATTGATAACAGGGTTCCTGACTGGATAACGCCCCAGTAAAGGGACACTTGAACAAAATTGGCATGTACAATGGAGAAGTCATGTGCTGACTATGTCACAAGAAACCAGAAACGACCAAACACATACTGTGCGAATGCGAGGGTCTAGATCGCAAAAGACAGGCAATTTTTGGACAACTCCAGGTTGATCCAACAACATATAAAACCCACTCATCCAAGGATATGTACAAACTTGTACAAGGTACAAAGGTGACAAAGTGGGTGCTATGAACTAACATGGGATAAAACACAATAAGCCAATAAACTTCAGTTTTATCCGGAGACATAATCATACGAGCCCAGGAGAAAAAAAAAGACGTCTAATAGTGCCGGATTTTTACAGGCTAAAAACTTTTATCACAGGAATGTCTTCTAGGAATCACCACTCGGTATTACTTCGAAGAGACGTGATGTAAAGATGGGCGCAGGTACTTCTTAAGTTTAGGTCCTAAAATATCTCTCCTTCTGTCCCAATTTCTTTTTTATTATGTTACCTATGTGTTGCCTGTCTTGCCTGTCTTACCTGTCTTGCCTGTCTTGCCATTGCTCTATGTTACTGGTCATGACGTCTAAAATATTGTCTTTAGAAAGTCTAATTCGAGTGCGTTCTTCTAGCTCTAGCCTGACCTCTCTCTCCATTATCAGTAGTACAATATGGTATGCTCTACTGTTTCTACATTTGGACAGTATATGCATTCTTGTTGCTCAGTCACGCCTAATCTGTTTCAGTATTCCACAAACCAGCCGTGACCAGCTCGAAATTGAGTAATATGGAATGTGACGTTTCCTAGTTTCATTTTGTTTCATTTTTCAGTATTAGGGATCAGGGTATATGTCCATCTTCCTTTTTCACATGCTTCCCATTTTCTATGCCACTTTTCAAAAGCTTTTATTCTAGCTTCTTTCTTTTCAGATATGCTCTTACCTTGAACTTCACATCTTTCCTCACTCAGAAAGTCTCGGGGTATCATGATCAGTTTTGTCCATTGTTTTAAATCGTTTTAGTCTGCGCACTTTACCAGTTGTGTTGAATAGATCACTCGCGAGCGAATTGGGACACGATTTGTATCGTATGCTATTCCGTTTTACTTCACTTTTAATTGATGGGATTTTTAAGTCCTTTTCTAGAGTAGAGTTTGCTACATACCATGGGACATTAGTTATTATTAGTATCTCTGCCGAGTTTCTAAAAAAAGGGTTCTCAACTTATATTTTTATAAACCAAGTTCTTTTTAAGGACAGGTGTCGTAAAAAGGACATTTTAACCTTTAAAAGTCACAAGGACAATTTGTTTGAAAAAGGACAGGTGGCAACACTAAATACAGCTCTCCATAAAAAAATTCAAGGAAGAGGTGCGGCTTTCGTACAAAATACAATGTCATTTATAGTAGGATTAGGGTGATTTTTACCCTACATTTGGTGTAATTTTTGCTTTGAACTACATACCAACTGTTATGAAAATCAAACGTAGCGTTTTTGAGTTATTAAAAAATTATGAAAATTTTCTTTTAACTTTGAAACTTCCCCACAGGTAAACGAAGCACTTATTTTGATTTCACCAACTTACAATAGCTCTATGTACACGGAATTTTGGGATACCCTGTATATGAAATAAACAATGTAAATGTAAATAATAGAAATCAAAAGATCTTTCTGTTATGTACGACTCTTTTTTTTTAAAGAATTTGCAGTTTTGATTTTATTTGAACGTTATTTGAACGTTATTTGAACGTTATTTAAACGTTAACGGAAAATCCAATGTCTAGTATAATAAATTACTAGAAAATTTCTGTAAAAACGTCTTTATTTGGCAACTCTTTGAAAATTTAAAATTCTTATAGATTTGTAGTACTTATATTTTAGTATCATTGCTATGAAATAAAATTTATTGTGTTTAGTTAGCAATCACAAAATTTGACTATTTTGACAATTGGAATAAATATACAATTATTTATAAATTTTTCATAGAATCATTCACTTTTAATTTTTACATTTATCTTTAGGAATTAAACCGAAAAATAGATAAAAATTGTAACCCCATTGACTGGACTAACGATAATTATTATCTAATAAAAGATTCGTTAACATTGTATTCTATCAAACTATTTGCGTCATTCTGTTATTATTAGAACCTTAATTAAAAATACTCTCTTTTTATGGCTATAAGCGTCTTAGCAAGTGACTAAATTAAAATAGCCATGTTTTAATATCGACCTTGTCATTCTGCCTGGCAAAACCGACAAAATATCGACACTAAACTCTAATGTATTTTTAGATATTGGTCGTTGATGGACGGAAATTCCTTAGAAGCCGCATTATGTCTGTTCTCAACATAATATATGTGAGAAAAAAAGATTAATGCATTATCAAAGCAGTTCGTGAAAAGTTTACAATAGTTTACATCATTATTATTGTGCGAAGATGATGATAATAATAATAATTGTGCAATAAGTTGTCTAATTTATATACTTATTAAATTAAATAATAAAAACAATGTACCGTAACTTTCCGTTTTCTTTTTCATATTTTCCAATCATAATATAGCCTATTGTGCTTCAAGACAAAGGACACGACCCAGCAAGAAAGAAGGTAAACCTAAAGAATATAAATATACAGAAAGAAAACTTATTTATATTTTAAAAATGATTTACTTTTTGAAATTAGATTCAGCGACTGACTCTTTATCTTCTAACAGCAAAAACATATTCATATATTAGTAGATAAACTTACCTTCTAGGTTAGAAGAAATGTCAAAAATTCCGTTTATTGTTTTTAAGAAAAATAAATTACGATGAAAGTCAATTATTTATTGTGAAATAAACTATCGCTTTAACCTCTAACCCGACAAAATTACTCAAATCTCAAATGACAATGACATGTTTTCTGGTATAGAGAATTGTATTTTAATTGATTCGTATATTTGTATTAGTATATATTATAATTTTACAGTTATATAAGAATGACGAGTTCACTAGAATGCATAAACGACCTAGTGGATACAAAGCATTATGTTTAGAATAACGTACTTAATGTATTTAATAATCCTTGAAAAGACTTTGTTTCATTTTCTGTGAATAAAATAGCCAGTAAATGTGAGACCTATACTGGAGTATCTAAGCGGATAGTATATAACATTATTAAAGAAACAAGACCTTTATTGAAACTTGGGTAAAGAATGTAATAAGGCAAATGGTACATTCTTTTCTCTTTCCAAATGAAATTCCCACACTCAGAAATAGAAAATAGCTCCACTCTTCTAAATATATCAAATTTCAAAATATCAAAATAGTTAAAACAAATGAATTGACTATAGTCTATTTTTATGTATGAGAGAGTAATAAAATAATAAAGCGTTCGTAATCCATAGGCGTATCACTTCTTTTAGTAGACAGAAAATATTTTTTGAAGTTATTCCTCGAGTATACACTTATATTTTCACCTAATCAACCTGCTTATAACTTCTAAACAGCTGAAGGTAAAAAAGTGCAATTTTTTCTAAAATGTTTTATTTTTCCACAAGGTATGTTAAGAACATTGTGTCAAACGGGTTATGTAGGTATAAGGGTTTAAACTTTGACTTTTAAATAACGTTACGTTCATAAATAATAATTTTAATATAAAAACTACTTCTTACCTACAAATCCAAATCAGAAGATGAACTGTCGCAACCAATATTTACAATGAGTAGCTTGATCATTTCATCAGTAATATTGTCCAACTTCCACATTTTCTCTTCTTCTTTAATCGTATGATTTACTGCCTTTTCCCAGTTTTCAGGCTTCACATTATTTACACCCTCCAAAAACAACTGTTTAACATCACTCATTTTAAAAGAATTATTTTTTCTTGAAACTTCTCCCTTTATCTGTGCCCATATCAGTTCAATCGGGTTTACTTCGCAATGATATGGTGGTGATCTAACCACCGTCATCCCACGATTTTTTGCAATTTCATATTTTTTGAATTTCTCTTTATGAAGGGAACACAAATGATACAGTTCTTTTCTCACAGAACCGGGATGGAACTTAATATTCTTTGAATTTAGCCAATTCTGTAAATCATTTTTTAACCACTTGGTTGTGGGCATTTTTTCTATAAATCTCGAGTGATAACTTGCATTATCCATTACTATTATACAGTTCTGAGGAAGAAGATCTATAATTTGTTCGAACCACTCTTTAAAGACATCAGCATTCATGTCCTCATGGTAGTCACCGGTACGAGTAGATTCAAAAGTCAATAAACCACCTTTAACAAAACCGTTTGAACTACTGATGTGTACTATTATTAGTCTGCGCCCCTTTTCTGATGGTGGATTTAAACCAGTAGATAAATTATTTAAAAAAGCCTGTCTTCGACTGGTAACAGTTTCATCTTGCCAAAATTTATTTGGTTTATGTCCCTCGTTGATCTATGTTTCATCTAAATAAAATATATTTAATAATAATAATAATAATAATAATAATAATAATAATAATAAAGGTCTTTATTGTTTTCATTACAGCATTTTACAAAATTAATATTACTAATAGTTTATTAAAGAAAACAAAAGGCGAAGTTCACTTTCCAAAGTTTAAAAAAAACACTTGGAAAATGTTCTTCCACTTAACCCAATGATGGTGTTTATATACATATGTAAATACGAGTAGGTATATGAACTAAATCTAAACATATTGAAAAATCAAAATAAAAACAAAAAACTATATCTTTATATTTTTATATTTTAGAGGGGACAGGTAGAACAATTACGATTTAAGTGCATTGCTTGCTAAATAACAAGGTTTTGTATTTACATTTGAAAGTAAGAGGGTTAAGATTTTTAAATATAATAGGAACAGAATTATACAATTGAAAAATTTTATATGAAAACGAACGTCTAAATAGTTCGGATCTAAATTGAGGTGGTGATAGTAGACCTTTGAATCTTAAATTTAAGTTGTGAACATCTGTCCTAAAGGATATTTTTTTGTAAAGATAATTGGGGATTTTATACAAGACAATTTTGTGGTATAGCGTAGTTGCATGATGAATTCGTCGGTTTTCCATATTTAGCCAACCGATTTCTTTGAGTTTATGTGATATCCTTTGATATTTTCTTATACCGTATATGAGTCTTAAGCAACTGTTTTGTATTTTTTGTATTTTTTTTTTGAAGGTTACTGTTAAATTTGGACCATAGACAGAATCAGCAAAATTAAAATTTGATAGTACAAGTGATTCACATAGTGATATTTTAATACTTTTAGGCAACAACTTACGATTACCGTATATCAATTTTAATGAGCTATAAGCTCTCTGAATCAATTTAGTGATGTGTTTTTCAAACCTTAATTCAGAATCAATTAAAACTCCTAAGTTTTTAGCTTCATTTACTATGGTTAGTCTATCATTATTAATTTCAATACCTAATTCTTCAATAATTTTGTCACGATTACGACTTGATCCAAACAACATCACATTAGATTTTGAAGCATTAATTAGTAAACAGTGCTCAGTTGCTGATCCAACAAAAGAATTCAAATCACGATTAATTATCTCACACGCATTTTGTGATAGATCTGGAGGGAAACTGTAATAAATCTGAGTGTCATCGGCATATAGGTGAATTTTACAGTTTTCTAAAGAATTAATAAGGTTCGAAATGTATATTGAAAAAAGCAGAGGGCCTAAAATGGAACCTTGGGGTACGCCCGAGTGAAGATTTAAAAATTCTGATTTATGTTCATCGATTTTAACACATTGTTTGCGATTTTCCAAAAAATCTTTAATAAATAATATAGCGTTGTCAGCAAAACCTATATAATGCAAGATGCTTAATAATAAATTATGATTTATCGTATCGAAAGCTATACTAAAATCTAATAGAGTTAAGATAGTACAATGCCCTTTGTCAGTTGCAATAATGATATCATCTAATATTTCCAGAAGTGCTGTTGTACAGCTATACCCTCTGCGAAAACCTGATTGAACAGGGGCAACATTGAGTTATTTGATAAATGTTCTGTTATTTGCTTTTCCACTGCTTTTTCTAAAATTTTGGATAGCATTGGTAAAATGCTGATCCCCCTAAGGTCTTTATACTCAGTTGGGTTTTATTTTTTGGGTATCACTTTTACAATTGCTTTTTTCCAGACAGTAGGCACAACATTGTTTAAAAGGCAAAAATTGATAATATGCGTAATGTATGGAACAATATGCGGACAGCATAATTTAACAAAGTTACTGTTCAAATGATCACAGCCTATCGCATTTGATTTCATTTTGCAAATACTGGTAAATATAAATGTTTCGTCAACTTCTCTGAATTTAAATGTACAAGGTACAACATTATTAGTATTATAAAAGTTTAATAACTTCTGGGGCAGAATAATATTTGAAATTGAGTTCACTAAAAAGTTATTAATGTGGTTAGGATTTTTTAAATTTTCGGGAATATCTTGATTTTTATTTTTGACAAAATTATTAGATTTTAAAGTGTGCCATATTTCTTTATTAGTACACTTACTAAATTGATGTAAGAAGTAAGCTCTTTTTTCTCTTTTTATAGCTTGATTTGTGTAATTTTTAAGGTTTTTATAAAATTGTAAGTGACCTTCCAATTTTGTACGTTCATATTTTTTTAATGCCTTGTCCCTTTCATTCATCATTTGCCTTATAGTGAAAGTTAGCCATGGAGCTTTCTTTTTTGTAAATCTGGAGGTAACTAAGGGAGCATGTCTATCAAGTATAGAAACTAGACAATTTACAAGATATGACACCTTTTCATCGACAGTATCTTGATCAAAAATGCGAAAAAATGATGTACTTGTTAAATCATTTTGAAATTTATCTTCATCAAAATTTTTAAAAGATCTGTAGGTATACATTTTAGGTTCCTTTTGGTTTCTCATTTCTTTTATAGTCCTTAGGTAATTTCTTCTCCATACTACAATATCGCTTCTTTTTATTAAAATAGACTTTCTGGAATGCTTTTTCCATAGAAAACCTATTTCTTTTAAAAGTTTCCATAGTGTGCTTCGACTCATTTCAGGGTAATCCTTATCATCTCGAACCGTGGCAAGAACTTTGTCTACTGTCGGAAATTCTTTTCTAAAGAAGAACGCATGCACTTTCCTTCGAAGTCTTTCTTTCAAAAGATTTTCTAATTGAAATTTTGGTTTTCCTGGAGCTTTACGTGCTGTTTGAAACTCGCCACATTTCTCTTCTTTAACAACTCTGTAAATCGTAGATTTCCCAATACCAAGCGTACTACTAACTAATTCCACTGTGTTATCAACACTTTTACATAAATGTTTGTCTATAAATGATTTAAAACAATTAAATATTAATGTTTTTTCATTAACTGTTAAAGGACCGATTTTTTGTCGTTTACGCGGCTCTTCCAAATTTTCCATGATCACACTAGAATTCACACTGCACCTTGCAAGTTGCAACTAAACGACATTTAGTAAACTGTCAAGAATACACAACTTGGACCTCCTTACTAAATGGAAAACCTGTAATCGCATTTTCGGTGAAATTTGTTGGAAAGGTATTTATCTACTTATAATTCGAATAATGTAAGAAATTCTTGGAATTAAAATAAAACAAAATTGGCAAATAGGTACTTATTGAAAATAATCTTAAGATACGGCTATGTAATCTTTAATACACAGGGCTTTTGGCCTGTCCAAACCTTTTTCTATTGTTCTGTACAGCTTATGTTTTTAAAGGACCAATAAAAGACCCAAAACCTGTAATAGCTCAGGTACATTTATTACAATTTTAGGAAATATTTAGATTATTCTGTAAACATATTTAAAATGACCGTACTAAGTTTTGCATTAGAAATGCTGTTTTATTACTCTCTCATACATAAAAATAGACTATAGAAGGACCCATTCTCTATAGACTAAACAAAACAGACCGAATAGTATTTTTGCATAACAACCAATAATTACTATTTCTATTTTGAACAGCATTTAGTTTAATTTTAGACCTTCGTTATGAAAGAGATTAATTGCTGTGATCGTGATTGCTATGTATTTTATGTATACGATTACCTACTGTGTCTTTGTGATTGTGGATACCTACCTACTTGTTCATAATAGTACTTAAATATATTATGTCAGCTCAAACGATAGATAACTAATTAAACAAAACTTTACATTACCTAAAATGTTTTATTATAAATATATAGGTATCTATATTAAAAAATTGCTAGAAATATTCCAAATTTGTTAAAATTTTAAAAAAAAAACCAACGAGCATGTTTAAAGATTAGGTTATGTGATATTCATATTCTGTCATTTTCTTCTCTTCTTCTTTTATTTTTCAGTTGCTTCACAACAGTTAACCCAGTCATTTCTTATTCTTTCTTTTTTATCCTACAACATCACATACACTTGGTAAATGGTGATTCATGGCCCAAATCTTATATAATAAATAATAAATATTTCTTCACTCATAGTTTGCATCTTATTACCTATACCCTGTCATAAGTTTATCCAAGAATTTTTGTTATTACTTACCACCACCTACAGAGGCCTTAACTTGACAGGTCTCCTTTCAAAAATGTTAGGTTAAGTAACACTACTAATTATTTTTTAAAAAAACAACAATGTGTTTAAAATAAGCCTTCTCTTTTAATCTGTTTAATGTAGTTGTTTTGTTTTGTATAGTCTTGAAAATTTTAAATTTTTAACTATTTAAACTGACTAATATTTGTTTTTCAAATATTTTTAACTTATTTATTTCATCCCCCACATTTGATGAAACTTGTTTGTAGTTTTCCCTAGTGGATGGAGAGTATGGTGAGTTTTCTTTTTTACTATTTTATATATCGTTGGCTCAAAGTTAACACACCTTACACCACATTCTCTTTTCCACTAGGCGAGCCTGAAAATGAAGTGATGATACTTCGAAACCGGTCGCACTCAATGTTTTACTGAATAATTAAACATTAACTTTCCTTGTGAGATATAAAGGACTTTTTCTCCCCCTTCACCTTAAAATTACCTCAACTCACACATGGCTACCCCCCTTGTCAATTCCATATTTATTGGAAAGAAGACCTAACATAGGTAACTTTATTCTCATTTGAGTGTTTTTTGAGGCAATTTAGATTGATAAAGTCGTCATCTGAAGAAGATTGATTTTTTGATGGGTCAGATTCCGATCCTGGCAATAATGTAGTAGTTTGAGAGGAACAGCTGGATCTTCATAAATTGAGAGATTCTGATTAATATTATTTAATCTTTCCATTTCTCTGGATTGTCTTTTTTATTCGACAATATTTTCCTTGTTTCTTCACGATCTACATATCCTATGCTCATTTTTCTAATCAATCTTTGATCAGAAAGAAAATGTTGTTTCTTAGTAAGTACTTTCCGGCTCTTTTCACAGATGCATGCAGAAAAATCGCATTTACAAGCAGTTAATTTTTTATGATACTCTATTTTAAATGTATTTTCATAGCTGTTGTTTCGCTTGCTTCTGGGATATCTTATTAAATTCTTATATTTTTTTATAATGCTACCGTATTAATTACACAATTGTATCTTTTGAAACAGTTGCAATTGATGCCTTTTTCCAAATGTTTTAAATTTTAGGCACAACTTCATTGCAAACTTCTAAAAAAACTAGGTTCTTTTCCACTATATTTTTGATATTTCTAAAATTTCTAAAAAATAACAACCAGTTTATATGCTAATTAAAATTTTACATTTAATTTTATTTTAAAATAACTGCATTCTTTTCATCTCTAGACTATACCTGTGTACAAAAGTTTAGTGTTTTTACGTCGACTAATCAAAACTCCAACAGTGCTGTGTATAGATTCTAGTTTTGTGGTAAAATAGTGTTTTTATTATTTAAATATGTTTTCATATATTTTTAAGTAGTTTAATGTGTTTTTAAATACTTACATAATAGGTGAAATACTTTTAAAACATAATAAGTAAGAATTGTATTTACAGCTAAAAAATCAAAGGATTTGAACATAAAACACAGACTCTGATCATTTTTCATCCTCATAGCAATAATAATTGGCCTGTCGGTAGTTTCGGCTTATAATGGAGAATATAAATAAATTTTCTTTCCGAATAAAATTCGAGCTTCCTCTTTGAAAGCCCCACTTCATAAGGATGTCATGATGTTAACGTTCGCCAAAACGAAATAAAAAGTAAATATAAAATTCAAAACCCCATTCCGTGTAAAAGCGTAAGCGTTCTGAAACGACACGAATAAAAGGAGAAAGAGAAAAAAGGGAAACAAGAAAGACGAAATCCGACATCGCTGCCAGAATTCTCTTTTCTGAAATTCTAAAACCCACGTACCTGCAAAGCAAGCGACAAGCCAGTCTCGTCTATTTACATTGCAAACCGTACAAAAAGTTTTACTATATAAACGTGTATACAAAAGCCTTCTTTCATTATTTTATCAAATGGCTTATTTATGTTAAGATGTTCTCGAAGAGACAAACACTTCCTGTGAACTAGGGTTTTTGTAAATGGAGAATAAACATTTGATTTAGAGGTTCTTCTTATTCTTATTCTTATTCTCGAAGAAGTTCTTTGAAATAATAAATAGTTTTATTTTTATGGCCCGGAGGAGTATATTTACTGTATGTTTATGTCAGAATGTTTCACAAACATATAATAAATAGAAATGTGGGATGTTCTAGAAGTGATTGTTTTTAATTGAAACAAATTACCTACTATTAATAAAATTTATTATATTATTATTATGGATTAGGGACACATACTTTGATTTTATTTTACTATACGGAGAATGGTCGCACTGCGCAGCATGGGCGAAGTTATGTCATCAGATCTGGGGGGCTAAAGCCCTAGCCCTAGTCATATAATATATAATAGTTCTAGAGGTATACCTACTGAAGTTAAGTAAAAAAATTCTGGCGAATCTATGAAAATGGATAAAATATCATATATCGATTCTAAACAAAGTTTTGCAAAATTTCAATATTGTGAATTTGTAGATATCCATTTATGGTAAAAAACACAATTTTACGACTTGCACTTGGAAAATAATGAATACTTCAGTTTTGATTTCGACATTAACACCATATAGATTGCAATTTGCTGGGGACTTTTTCGCAGATTTCATTTTTAACATAAACACTATCACATACTATAAGAAATAAACAAATTTAAAGCTAAAAAGTAAGAAAAACTCGAATTGTAATTGATACAAATTAAAATGTAAACAATGAACTCGTTGCCAAATGATGAACTGATTTTAAAACAAAATTAATAAATGAACTAAAATTAAAAAAAAAAAATAATATAATAAATCGGTTTTATAAAAAAGTCCTTAAATAAATATAGAGTATGATTACATATTACAATACACAAATTTTGATTCTTAAATAAAAGGTCTTATCCACTTCTTCAAGAGCTAAAATCCGACGACGTAGCGAAATTTTGCTACTTCTGGCAACACTGAACGATATCCTACTTATAGGGACCTTCTACAAATTTCCTCCAGAGGGCGTATCACTTAGCTTGAATCGCGAATAAAGATCTTTTCAATTATATCTTCTCAAGGAAGTGTAGGATTTGGAGTGGCTTCAAGTTAGGTAAATTTCCCTCTTCTATTTGATATGCTCCTAGGTATAGTGCCCTTGGATTCTGAAGTTCTACACATTTAGTTAGAATGTGAATGAAGATTTTTTCCTCCTCCTCACAAAATCTGCACTATCTTCTACTACTCTCAGTTTACTAAGGTGTCATTTTAGTTGGCAATGTCCAGTAAAGATCCCTGTTACAAGTGTTCTCACTACTAGAAAAATGTATATTATGATAACAGCTTAAAATACAATCTGGCTAATGTGGAACACCCCGAAAGCCTTGCCAGACTCGTCTAATGACCGTCAGGCGCGCTAAATTCGGCACGTTCGATTACTATTCCTCTCCTCGTTTAACTACCTGGCTTGTCAGGTCCGACCAAAATACGGTTTTATAACCGAAACAGAAACCAAATTTCGGCTCCTTTCTTAGTTTCGGCCGAAACAGAAACAAGAACTTTCTTTTAAGGCAATCTCTTATTGAAATTTGCAATATCTCATTGTAATCCTTGTTTTAGACTAATTAACTAGTATTATAAATTTTAGCTACATTTACTTATTACCTACCTGTTTATTTATGTGATCAAAAGAAGCCAATAATAAATTTATTGACATGTTCACTTGAAACAAAGCAGAGAAGTTTGTGTGTACGTGCACTGTGTAGGAATGGCACCCGGCACAGTCGCCATTGTGCCGAACACAACCAAATGTGATACGAAAATTTTTAAAAGTAGTTTCGCTGTCGGCTGCAGTTTCGGCCAGTTTTCTACCGAAACTATTATTTAAAGCCAAAGTTGACCGAAACCTTAACCGAACCTTCGGTCGGACACTACTTGTGAGTCTGGCAGGCCTCCGTAATTGTAATTGTCAGCCAGACGTGTATTTTCACTTACGAATATTTTGAAATGTATCCTAAGTAGATAGATAATGTTCTTAAAATATGCGTGAGTGTGCAAAAATTTACTGATAATAATTTAGGCACGTTTGGTATTGGGTAAGAAAGTTTTACACCAAAATATCCAAATTTCAAAACTTGACAGACATACATTAAAACGACTGAAATCAAATTTTCAAAGGTAGCCATACCACAGAATATAAAACATATGTTTTACATGCTGTGGCCATACCATGATCATTTGTCATATTTGAAGTCGTTTAGTTGACGCGAAAAACCTAATTATTATTTTACATAAAATAAATGTAGTGTATTTCTACCTAGTTATAATTGGTATTAAATAAAATATTAACCACTGAAATGGCAAATTTTTTACATGCATGAAAGAGCTGCTAAACTGTCAAAAAAATTTTCAGTATAATTTCGTTCAGGGTACCCACCAAAAGAAAAATTTCCGGAAATTTTTCTGGTTGTCATGAGAGTGTTTTAAAATAACAGCAGTTGATTGGCTATAAAATGGAGGTGTAAAATTATAATTTAATCTATCACGTGACAAATTTTCAAACCCGGGAAAATAAAAGCAAAAATATTATATTTTTTCCATTTAGAAGATATTACCAGACTCATTATCCAATTTCGTAAATCAGCCAGACTTATTATTATAAACAGTTCATGATTGTATCAATTTATATGCTCAATTTTCTGCCACACTCACTTTCCACTATCTGAGATAATCCAAACTGCTATTTTTATAAGCTTTATGTTCTAGTTTAGTAAATGTAAAATAGTTATGACTGGGAAAATAAGTGTCAGACTCAAAAATTTTGTTTTTTGTCACTAAGAGAACAGTTTATTTTTTATATACACCGACTGGAAAAATGAATACGAAAAAAATTCACTGCCTCCTGAACTAAATGTAAAATTGCAGAATCAATCAAATGGCACGGTTCCTTTTATTTTTTAATTTCTGTTCTGAAATCTGAAATGTTTGGGTGGATGTGCGATAAATGTTCGAATTATTTTTGGGGGGGCTAATTTGGTTTTTGGGGGGGCTTAGCACAAGCCCCCCCTTAACTTCGCCCATGCTGCGCAGCTTTCTGAGTGCCTTTTAAAAGGAGAGAAAACTCCGCCATTTTGAACGCTTATTACGTGTTGCCTACATCTTGGCGCAATATTTTTAATAGGTGCGTTTTAATCATCCGCTTCTGTTTCGGAATTGTCGGTTTTCTTGTTTTAATCTGACAGGTTAAAACGACTAAAGCGACAATTCCGGAAGTAGAAGCGGATGATTAAAACGCACCTGATATTTTGCTTGCTGCTGTCAGTGTCAGAGAATATTTTTTTTGGAGTCACAGTTTATTGCTAAAGAATCAGTTAGCCCACTCGGACCAGTTGAAAGTTCCAAAATAACATCCACTCCCGGGATACAAATTCAGGATACGCAGAAGACTGCTGTTTTATTATAGGCGGTTGTCATATATTGTATTATCCGAGTTGAACAGTGTATAAACTGAAACATTGAGATCCAAAGTGCCGACGCAGAGTGAGCGATCTGATTCTTTAGCTGTAAACTGTGTCACAGGGTTCATAATGGCCGCGCCCTGTGTTGGGCGTGTGGGACTTCTCTCTTGCCTCGTATAGTAATCAAAGTATGTGATTGGGGATCATTATCAAAAACCCATGTCGATTCTAGTTTCTGCCTTTATCGCTGTTGGCTTTTGGACGTACCAGAGCGAATCCGTTGACCTTAGTCCTACAAAAATTTTTTACACTAATTCTCTACATCCCGTCGGCTATTGATCTAGTAAAATCTTTCTCGAACTCTTGCCAATGTCCTTTTAGTACCAAAATGGCCTCCCGAACGGCTGCTATGAAGCTCCTCCAACACACCTTTGACATGTGATTTCGACAGTACTAATTGGAGGACTATATGTACTTCATCGGAACTCTCCCACTTCCAATGCAATAGGCCATTGTGAAGATACAAGGAGTCCAGTCTCCTTTTATAGCTCCAATGTATTTGGCTATCTCTTGTCAAGTAGATGTGACTTTATTTTTAAGCCATTCTCGGTCAAGTCATTGTCTTTCTTCTGCCTCTTTCTCAGGCTTTCAAAGATGATTTCTGCCCGAAGAGTAACTTTATCAACTGGTTTTTCTCGTTCTTTGAGCCTTTTACTATACCTGCATTGTCCTTCTAAACATGATCGGAGAGAATGCCTGCATTGCTATAGAGATCTCTGCGATGCTCTACTTCCTGGTTATTGATAAAAAAAAGTCGGAATAGTGTGGGTGATTGGCTTCTTCGGGACGCATATTTGCTGTAATTATTTCTTCTTGGACTTCATGACGAGCTTCGGAAGATTGATCTATATGACTTTCCGGCCTCATTCTCTAATTCTAGATTCATAGAATAAACCCTGCTTCTACAGGTTCTTTGAAGGTGCCAGAGTCTTCCGCAATTGAAGCTCTACTGCTTCCATTTTGGCTGGTTCGTTACCTATTTTGCAGGATATTTAAGATTTTTGATAGGGTTGGTTGGGGAATAGTATTAGTATTGGCCTTCTCACTTTCCTGGGATTTAATTTCTCTCATTCTTGCGCGAGAAGATCTGGATACTAGATATGATTTTTACCGCTTCATATTCCTGGGCTGCAATCAGTTTCTCCCTCAGCGTCTTGCGATGTTGTAGACGAAATGCTGGCTGCATTTCCACATCTTGTAGTCACTCCATCAATAAATGCCTGCATGCCGATTTGTTCTTGGAAATCTTTGGGCGCCTGTGGATAGACCAAATGAATCAATCGTTTCATATCGGCTTCGAATTCCTGTAGACTCTCATTATGTTTCTGGTTACAAATCTTTAGCTGGCTTTGGAATACCCGTTTCAAATGCTGCTGACTATACCTTGTCTCCAAGGCTTGGACAAGAGACGAATAACTGGGTTCTTGAGAGAGTAACTGTAAAACAGTTGCTGCTTGTCCTCGCAGCGACATTATCAATGAAGTCGCCATCTTTTTTTTTTTCAGCCCAGTCACTGGCTCTAGCTGCAGCTTCAAATTGTAGGCGATCAGGCTCAACGAGAGGGGGCGCCCGAGCACAAGGGAGGCCCGCCAGCTTTAGCAGCTGAGGTCTTTTGTTTTTTTTTAGAAGTTTGCCACATAATTGAGGGACTTTTTTTTAGAAATGTAACATTTTAAAAGTCCAATTAAAAATGTTATTTTAAATATATGCCATCCTGTATAAATAGTTTTTGATTAACTTAAATTCAATTATCGCCGCACGCAATATTCCAAAGAAAGGGAAATTTCTTGAAGTAGGAGTACAGTTAACCAAACGATTTCGCATTAGATTTTTAAATTTCATTTACGATTGCTCTCTCTTCATGTCTGGTGGTGTTTAGCTATAAAATATCTCGGTAGAAATAATATTCAAACCTATTGTTAGTTATTAGTTTTTTGATAGTAAAGTTACATTTTTCTAAATATGTTTTTATGATTCATTCTGGTTGCTGGAACGGCACAATGTTTATAGTAATTAGTTTTTATTGTATCTTGATTCATTTTTAAAAAGTAGATGTTTCAAATTTAATTTATATCTCGTACAAGAGCCACGTGAAAAACAGAATTTATTTTTGTTTAGAAAACGAATAAGTGCAGCTGTAAAATTAAAAGCTGGAAAATTAAATGATGAAAACTAACTGGTAAAAGCAGACAGTTAAAACTCACAAAAAGTTACAAGGAAGAACGAGAACAAAGAACGAGGTATGCTGTTCATGTTCGAGTAACCGAAATGGAAATGCGAGACTTGGCGTTGGTTCCCGAGTCGTAAAAATTTCAACTACCTCCGAAGGAAGCTGCCAGCAAAAAGCCAAAAGTGGTAACTAAGGGGGTTATGATTGACAACCTCTGTTATTTGTAACAGGTCTGTTATTTTATAAACACATAGAAATTTCAACCTGTTCACAAATAACGTGTCTGTTAAAAATAACATTATTTGTCAATCATAACCCCTTAATAGTGGCTAATTTTATGTATGACGAGATAAAAGATTAATACCTAATAAACTTTAAATGACTTGTTCCTGAACAGTTTCTTTTTTTATCTAAATAAATTTATTCATTTTTATAAGTATATATGTTGAATCTTATTTTTTAAAGGTTACATCAAATCTCTTTTACTCAAATTAAATTTTGTATAAGTTTTTATTAACTTTTTTCTTTTTTTTTTTGATAAAGCTAGAGTTTATAATTCTCACTAGCTTTCAAAAATAAAAAAAGAATTATTGGTGCCCAACATTTCCTAGAAAATTATTACCCAAAGGTGTCTATTAGAAAAGCCGAATTCACGACTGAGAAAAATATGGTCAATGTGCTCATTTATTTCTTTTAATTTTTAAAGGTAAGTAATGTTTGATATTAAATTTCACTGAGTTAGTAAAAATCTCTTATAACTCTTTTGAAATTAACATTTTATCACAAGGCAACGTAATATATTGCAAATTGGCACTGCAACAAGACAATGCAACATTGCAATGTAACACAGAAAGAACTTGATTTTTATATTTTCCACACTGTATCTATATTCTACCACAAGTATATTCTTAATTTTATTTTAAAATGGCAGAAACCAGTTATTGTAAAAACTGGAACGTAATCACAAATCAGGTGCAAAAAGAAGTAAACGTCATTGGAAAAGATAAGTTAAAATTTATGGCGTAATAAAAAAAAATAAATAAAACTGAACTAAAAACAACTCGTATAATGTACGATTGTTAGTTAACATAAATAGCATACATTTACATGAAATAAAATAAATATCCGATCATATACTTACTATGTATTCCATTCCAGTCAAACCAGTTGCTATCCGGCGTCGATCAACAATCAACAACAACAACAATAAATAATTTATGCATACTAGCTCGACGAGCCTGCCTCGCCTTTTTTCATCGTAGCCGTGTATCTACAGGGTGTTCCTGAATTATACGCCATACATTATTAAAATATAAATATCCGTTCAGTAGACTGATGTGTCCCATATTAATTCTGTAGTTTCTGTAGAAAATGTACAGTTCATCAAATTTCTAGAGGCTTTCGACGGCTAGACAGAGAAAGCACTACTGACAGGCATCCCGACGGATTTACGCAATGAAAGTACACTCTGCGCATCAAGTATTTCACTATTTCATTCAGACGTAAATGTCAGATGTAAATTTCGCTAAAACATTTCTTTTATTTTCGTTTGTGTTTTTTGCTCATTACAGTTTAATAGAACCTAAGTATGGAGTTTAATAGCAAATTAAGAGGCCGCGTGATTAACAGTCAATCTCGCGAAATAATATCCAATGTTATAGAGTTTATGAGAAGAGAAGGAAACTTTAATTCACCTTCAATACCATTTAAAAATGTAAATGATCGTGTTGCTGCAGCCACAGGAGTATCTAAAAACACTGTCGTCCGCATTTCTGGAGAGAAAAAAAGAATCGATAACCGTGAGATATCGGAATTTTCATCACCAAGAAAAACCATTAAAAAACCAAAAACAGTTAATGATATAGATGAAGCTGCACAAGAATCAAATTTTATTTTTTATTATTAGATAGCTATTTTTGTTTCTGAGTTGTGTTCATTTACAGGCTCAATTTTTTTCCGTTTCTCCTTTTTGTTTTTATATGGGGTTTCAAGTTGTTTTTGACTTATTTCGACGTAAATCACAACAACACACTTTTTTAATAAAGCAAACAAGTGTTAAGAGGTATATGTACGTGTAAACTACAATTACAAAAAATTGATATAAAACCCATGAAACCACCAACAAAAATGTAAAGCTAGCTTCCGTACTAGAACATGGCGTCATTCGTCGAGATAATTTATCGTTTTGTTTAATAGATCAAGAAATGTAAATATTCCCCTGTTATTTTTTATAAAATTATAAGAGAAATAAATTTTTTTCTAAATAGTATAGTTTATTATTTTGTAGAAAAACAAAATTTCGAAAATTTTAGTAATGTTTCAGAAACAACCGTTATTAATAATAGGTACCATTTTCCTTAATAAGGTAGAAATAAAATATAAACTATTTCCACGATTTACAAAGGCCTACAAAAAATTATAGGTATTTTCCGCTATCCTATAAAATTTATATTTTCTGACTCAATTTCAAAAGGTTGAAGGAATTCCAAAACACCTTTTATGGCATAATAATTATTTTCAATTACTATCTTTAGCTGCTTTTAAAAACGTTCTGAGAAAGTCCAATCAGACCAATTTAATCCCTAAACTATTCCACACTTTTAAAATTTAATTACCTAAAAATATTAAAAACTATTTAAAATAACTTGTTTAGCAGACTGTACAATAGCTATCTTAGTCACACGTAGCGCGTTCTCTGTCTGGGCGCCGAACACCTCTAGAAATTTGATGAACTGTACATGTTATAAGAATCATAGACACACGTTTTATAATCGGTTGTGGGGACGCTGAAAGATCGGTTTGTTTACGCCTTGTTTTCTTAACCTCAAATTTTAAACTTTATTTGATTTCCTTTAATTGTAGGCAAATAATTAACAATTTCTACAATGTACTCTATATTTTCATAATATATCAATTAGTTAAAAACAAGCGGGAAATATATAAATAAATAAACACATAACCTAACAAAATGCTGACAAACATAGAAGTTCACGATCGAATTTATGATTTGAAGTAGTAAAAGCGTATTCTATTTGCGCTTTTACGATTATAGACCATGATTCGAAAAGCAGGGAAGCGGTTGACAGTTGACAGTTCACCGTCACTGTACACATCATTACAACACGTTTGGCGGCGGTGAACAAATGAACTGTAGTTTGATTTTTATGCATTTTTGTCTAAAAGTATTCTGCGGTATTTATTTTTGAATGTATTGAAACCTTTATTAAGAAAAACAAAACATATTTTTAATGGATGGCAATAGATATATGGAAACAAAACATTACCACAGCAAGTGTTTTATTGATAAAGCCAAACTTCAAAGGGAGCACAACAAATTCTATAAAATAAATTCAAATTAAACAAAATCTAACTATATTTATATTTTTTATAGTGACCACTATAACAGGATTGACAGTCGCGTTGTCATGGTTACGTAGATTTGTTTAGAAAAATGGCGTCACACTATTACGATCCATTACTAAAATATGTACATATTATTTTTATCAGTTTTATAATTGTTAGCGTCTTATTTAGGGACACCCTGTATACGTACTCGCCCGATGCAATGGATAGAAGGAAAGTTGCCCACCTATACCACTTAGTATAATGTTCGTTTAGCATATAAATGACACGCGTAATTTATGAAACTCGCCTTTTATGATTTATACCACGGCACACGGTGTTTTTTTTTATTGCATGGAGGTCAGTTATGCAACAATGAAAACGATGGTTATCTTCCTTAATTACGGAATTCGCTGACTTGTATGACTTCCTAATGGCCTATAAACCCGCGCGCGATGGCGTTCGCGTTTAAAAATATCAGTTTTACAGCATTATTTGTGTGTATTTTCGCGGAAAATTACTTTTTTACAAGGCCATAGTGTGTAGTTACTAGTTGTAACGTTGTATCAAATGTACGAGTATTTGTTAATGGTACATTCCAACAAGAACGGTTGCACTGGTTATGATGATAATTCTATAATAGTCTGGTTCACAAATGTCTAGGCTGGACCACCAAAAATTATGATTCGAACTGACATCTAAAACAAACCATCGAGTGGACAATAGGGGCCGACAAAAATTACAAAAGAATGGTTTGGATTTTTGAAAATATTTCAAAAACTAATTGAGATAATCAAAATTTGAAAAAAGATCCTTAAAGAGCAAGAAATGTCTTAAACAAAAGTCCTACCTCCTGGAACTGTGCCTATTATATTTATAATTTTAATTTAGAGGTGAAAATTGAGCTAAAAACAGATAGCGAAACCGAATCAGAAGCTTGATCAAAAATACCTAGTATATTATGTACCAATGGACTAAAGTGCTGCAATATTATATTATTATATTAAATACTCAATGATGTTTATAATATTTAATAAAATGTTTTTGCAATTATCAGAACTACTGGCAAGGGTACATGTTTTTTGAGTGGCATCTGTCATTCTTCTGTTAATTAGACAGTTACTAATACAAGGTACTAATGCTGTACTAAACTACTACAATTAATACACGACATAATCTTGGTATTTGGTGAGCAATTTATGGGGTCTTTTCCCATAAGCCCTCATTATCCCTAGAACCTTGAAGAACAACTTTTTAATTATCTACTGCACCTTCATGTACCGACTCTTCCTTACATACATGAAAATCATCATCTAGTAATGACTGTGCAATATATGCGTGCCCTTTTCTCATATGATAACTGTTTCTCCTCACCGTTGTACCATTATCCTTTTTGACAAGGTAAAATCTGGGTTCCGGTAATTTTTGAATTACTTTACCAGGTTGCCAAATTTTACCTTCCTTTACATTTATTTTATCTCCCTCACTAAATTCATTTCTTGAAACAGTGTTTCGGTCATATTAATCTTTATACAATTTTCGTTTAATTTCAATTTTATCCATTTCTTTGTCATAATCAACTATTTCAAATTGAAATTTTTCAGTTTTAATAGGCAGTTTAGTTCTTAGAAACTTGTTCAATAATTGCGCTGGGGTTTTATCTGAAACACTGATAGGAGTATTCCTATATTTTAAAAGAGCGATATGTAAATCATCACATTTTTTAAAGATTCACTTCGCTATTTGAACAGCGCGCTCTGCAAGACCGTTTGACCTTGGATGTTTCGGACTAGATGTCATATACTTAAAATTCCAGCTAGAAGCAAAACTTTTATATTCAAACGAATTGAAAGCCATGTTATCAGCTACGACTTCCTTTGGAATACCTTGCGCTGAAAATATTTTCTTGGAAACTTCAATTACTAAACTGAATATTTTAGACTGTAGTTCAACAAGTTCTAAGTAGTCAATTAAGACCAAATACGATTTTGCTCCAAATTTTGCAATGTCAGAGGCCACAACCTCAAGTGGATACTTTGGTAAAGCTCTCAATGGCAGAGATTCTTTTGCGCTATTATTTTTAAACTTTACATATTTTGAACAATTTGATACCATTCTTTCAATATCCGAGTTAATAAGAGGCCAATAAAGCAACTGCCTAGCTCTTTGTTGAGTTTTAGAGATACCATAATGATTTTCGTGAAGTTTTCTAATCATTTTTTTGTTTCAAGCACTTTGGAACTATAATTTTGTTTTCACAAAATAATAATCCATTTAAAACATAAATATTATGTCTATTGCTATAATAGATTTTAATTATACCTTCAACAAGTTTAGCTCAACATCATTGAGAGTTTTTTTCTTAATTCTTTTTGCCGATCTTCTGATAAATTAATAGAATAAACAATTTCTGTTGAACTTTTATTCTGATATTAATTTAAACGAGGTTGTGCAGATAATATAAAATTGTTTTTGTTTTCTAGGAAGCAATACTTTATACTCGTTATCCTAGACGCGTTAATGAATAATGATTAGAAATGAAACAGCGAATAGCGATTTTAATGAATTCAATTTACCGAAATTAGCCTTGAAACGTACGGGAAAATACGGACGACTAGAAATGGCAATTTTCCAATCAATTACACAATTTAATTGCCTCTAATTATCAGTTACATGGAATTCTGAAAGCAAATTTATCATCACTTTATTGATGTTTAATAAGCACTAAACGTATATATGTGTGTACAAATACTCTCAATAGCTTCCGATCAGCTATGTTAAGCAACATTTTTATATTTTATATTTATTCGCATAATCTAAAGGGGTAAAATCTGGCAAAAATGTGGTTCTCAATCCTTTAAGAGTTTTACTTAGGTTCCGGACAAAACATATCTTAATTGCGATGGATATAACTTAATAGTTATCTTTAAACTACCATTTGGAAAAGCGCGACTCGAGACCGACTTCAAGCATAAAACGACAGCAAGGGAGATCGAGAGAGAGAGAGAGAGAGAGAGAGAGAGAGAGATATGCTTTATTGTCGTAAAAAAATTTACAAAAATTTTATAGACAAAGCGTGTAACTTAAATACTAAACATATTATAAAAATAACTAAACAGCAGAAAAAACAAACAGAAACAAACAGACAAAATAGGAATAACAATTGCAATGGATATGCAATATCCGTCATTATAATTATTCTAATTTAATTTTTAAATTTAAATTTAAATTTAAATTTAAACTTTAATATTTAATTATTTAATTAATGCCATTGTATGTGGAACTCAAAAGTCTAAGGTACGTTATAAAATTCTGCTACTGTGTAATATCGTCTTTCTAGAAGAAAAGCTTTAGCCAGTCTTCGGAACTTATCGTATGTATTTATAGATTTTAATTGCATCGGAAGGTTATTATACAATTTTTTGGCATTGTAGGTAATGGAATGTTTTAATAGGTCAGAAGTGGGCATTGTTAAATAAACATCAGTCTCTAAATTTCTTGTAGGATATCTACGAGTCGGTCTTTCGGATAAATTTTGAATGTGCTTGCGAACTAAGCAGACGGATTCGAAAATAAATAGAGCAGGAAGGGTTAGAATTTTGAAATTTTTGAAGTAATTTTCGCAATGTGTCCTACTACTTAAACCAAATACATAGCGGATTGCTCTTTTTTGCAGTTTAAAAATAGATTCGAAAAGGTATAAGCTACAAGAACCCCAGAAAGGTAAACCATAGCGAAGGTGAGATTCGAATAAGGAAAAGTAGGTTATTAATGCAGTAGAAGGAGTCAGCTCTTTAGAAACCGATTTAATGGCAAAACATGCGGAGGATAATTTTTTTGCTAAGGTATCTATATGAGCAGACCATTTTAGAGAATCGTCTATATAAAGACCTAAAAACTTGATTGAAGTCACCGTTTGGATCAGATTATTGTTTAAAGTTATAGGTTGTAAAGTACCTCTGTAAGACAATGCTACAGTTTTACTGGTGTTGAAACAAAGTCCATTCGAATCAGACCAGGACTTAATAGTCGAAGCGGTCTCTTCACGACTGAACACATGTAATTATATGATGTCATATGTTATCAAAGCATATAACTACTACTTCTAACCACGTCGGTTATGTGGTAAGCGGAGTTAAATTTCATAAAAACACATTATTTTAATATTACATAAATAACATAAAAATAAAAATTTAATTTTAAAATTTTTATTTTCATACATGTTAATCTATATTTTTTTGTACAACATTGTCCTCTGGCTGATCGCGTCTCTGTGTCACAGTATACCTAAGTATACTGTGTCTGTGGCGCATTATGATGAGTGAGCCTAACACGAGTGAGACGATATGCCGAATGCATATAGCTAAAAAAAGAAGACAACACGCCAACAGATCCTTCAAACTGTCAAAGAACACATTAATTGGCGAGCCGCTCACAAACAAGGTTGCCAAACCAGTGTTGCCAGTCTAGTAAAATTCACAAATAGCTACGTTCGTTTGATCTGTATACAGGCACAGCTAGGGTTGCCAATTTTATTTATTAATTAAATTCAGGACATACGGTATAAATTCTGGACATTTGTATTATTGCAAAAACAACAAACTTAAATAAACAATTCGACAAAAAAAACAAAATAAATAGAAACTAATGACTAAACATTTTATTTAAAAAGAACATAAGAAGAATATAAAAAGTTACAGCTACTTAACAGTGTCACTGCGTTTAAAGTCATATTTTTTTACTTTTTGCAGCTACTATTAAGTTCATGTTTGCTTTTAAAAAATTATAATGTATAAAAGTATAAAAATAATTCATCTTTATTTGAAGTTCAGCTTTGATGTGTTAAATGGACAATCGATTACGCGCGTCAGTTCACGCTGAACACATTGAAAATATCCTTTCAGCGTTAGCATTGAACCAAAATATAGAAAATACAAATTATAAAATAAGCGATGATGCCAATGTGACTATAAAATATAAGAAATTGGAGATATTATTTGAAACACTAAAATTAAGTACAATAAGCGTCCTGCAGTAGGTTGTTGCATGACACTGAACAATGCACCCCAAATGGTGGACGTCCAGCGAAATGCAGGACGGTTGGCAACCCTAGGCACAGCATAATTTTGTAAATAACCATAGGAATAGAGTAAGGGTAATATTTTAATATTTTATCATTCCATTTCTTTTATTATGCATAATAATAATTTTTCTTTAATTATATTTGACCATAAATACGAGACACGAGAAACTGGCTGAACACTAGTTCTTTTTGGTCTTAATAGGTTGGCAACATTTTTCATTAGAAATTTGTCAGTTCTATGATCGAACTGTCACTTTTTTTTTGAGATTTAGCTCTGCATTGTGTTAAATAGTGTTAAGTAATAATTAGTTTCCGAGCTTTTTGTTTTGTCCAAGGGCCCCCGTGCCAATGTTTATGTTACTTTTATTTTGGATGAACCTGGTTTTTGACCAAAATCTGAGGCAAGTGAGACGCCGAGAGATACTTTCTTCCACGTGTTGCTGGATCCCGTTAGCAGAGAAAACCCTCAAAAGAAGTAAGTTATTTCCTTTGCTGCTCCTGAATTTTTTTGTCTGGCAAAACACTCATATTTTAATATATATATATAGGGTTCTTCCCGTGGATGCACAAGAGAGCCACATCAACCGTGGGTGGTTATTCTCAGAAAGCTACAGAATGGAATTCTGTCTTGCCAATATGCCGGTCCGTTTTATTTACCCTGCGAAGCAGAGATTTCCTTTTTATTTCAAACGTTCTTACGATGGTCCCGTGCCCCAAGCAGTCCTGTAACATGATGAGCTTCGGTGTGCAGTGTGTAGCCTAACAAAGGGCTCTTTCTAGTGCCGCTGTCAGACCTAAGATTATATTTTGGTATTTATTCTTTTTTCTTTAATTTTAACAATATGTTCGCAATGTCTATTTAGACAAAGAATCATTATCGACATAGATAGGTTGAAGCCAGCCAGCTTTTTTAATGACAGGTCAAGGTAGTGTTCATAGTGTTGTTCAGAAACCAGTTAAAATGGTTTCTTTTGTATTAAACCTAATAAATTATGGTTCGTTTTATATTTTTTTATTTTATATGTGTTTAATAATTTTTTGAGCGGGAAGGTCATATGCGGTGACATCGTGATGAGGTTATTCATGAGTCAATGTCGGAACTAATGTTATAATTATTTTAAGCCTTGAGGCTTGAGGCGAATATGATATATTTGCTTGAGCAAATATATCATATTCGATGTCTTTTGAGGTGCTTTGTGATGCGTCGAGCCTTGGTGATAGGGAGACGGGGAAGAAAAAAGGAACATCAGGGAGATAAATTAAAAGATTAATTAAGAAGACAGATGACCGTTTTTTACATGTGTACTTTTTATTTTTAAGCCAAAATAAATATTTGTTATATTCCTCAGAAGTCTAATTCCAATTCTACAGTATCAAACAAACAAACGAGAATAAAGAAATGGCGTGTGGCGGCTGGGAATGTACAAAGCCAGTAAAATGCAAATACCCGTACCGTATTGGCGGTTAGATATTAATCTGGGTGAAGAAACAAGTTAAGTGCACGGACTGAAATAAAGTGGAGTAATTAGATTTGATTTGAGCAACATGTATATCATAAATTACGCTTTTACATATTTTAATTAATAGGCGTTTTGGTATTTCATGTATTTATTGATATATTTCCTTTATTACAAATTAATTAATTTACATAATAATATTAATATTTTTGAAAATAGGAAAGTGAAAATATAACCTTATATAAATAATATTTAACCAATCGGTCACAGCTGGTTGACATTAAAATTAGATTTAATATTTTCTGAAGTACCTTAGTGGTTAAATTTAGACATATATATTAAATAAAAAAGAAAAATGGTTCAATTAAAAAAGTTGGGAATGGAATAACTAATTTATAAGTAAAAATTTGAAAATTTTGTGGATCATGCTAGTCAAATAAATAGAAAAGTACTAAAAATAATGATTAAACAGATATTAAAACCACAACAAACATTTTTAACGCTATAAAAGGCACCTACTATAGTCTATTTTTATGTATGAGAGAGTAATAAAACAGCATTTCTAATGCAAAACTTAGTACGGTCATTTTAAATATTTTTACAGAATAATCTAAATATTTCCTAATATTGTAATAAATGTACCTGAGCTATTACAAGTTTTGAGTCTTTTATTGGTCCTTTATATACCTTCCCAACAAATTTCACCGAAAATGCGATTATAGGTTTTCCATTTAGTAACGAGGTCCAAGTTGTGTATTCTTGACAGTTTACTAAATGTCGTTTAGTTGCAACTTGCAAGGTGCAGTGTGAATTCTAAACGACAAAAAATCGGTCCTTTAACAGTTAATGAAAAAACATTAATATGTAATTGTTTTAAATCATTTACAGACAAACATTTATATAAAAGTGTTGATGACACAGTGGAATTAGTTAGTAGTACGCTTGGTGTTGGGAAATCTACGATTTACAGAGTTGTTAAAGAAGAGAAATGTGGCGAGTTTCAAACAGCACGTAAAGCTCCAGGAAAACCAAAATTTCAATTAGAAAATCTTTTGAAAGAAAGACTTCGAAGGAAAGTGCATGCGTTCTTCTTTAGAAAAGAATTTCCGACAGTAGACAAAGTTCTTGCCACGGTTCGAGATGATAAGGATTACCCTGAAATGAGTCGAAGCACACTATGAAAACTTTTAAAAGAAATAGGTTTTCTATGGAAAAAGCATTCCAGAAAGTCTATTTTAATAGAAAGAAGCGATATTGTAGTATGGAGAAGAAATTACCTAAGGACTATAAAAGAAATGAGAAACCAAAGAAGAAATATATTTTATTTAGATGAAACATGGATCAACGAGGGACATAAACCAAATAAATTTTGGCAAGATGAAACTGTTACAAGTCGAAGACAGGCTTTTTTAAATAGTTTATCTACTGGTTTAAATCCACCATCAGGAAAGGGGCGCAGACTAATAATAGTACACATTGGTAGTTCAAATAGTTTTGTTAAAGGTGGTTTATTGACTTTTAAATCTACTCGTACCGGTGACTACCATGAGGACATGAATGCTGATGTCTTTAAAGAGTGGTTCGAACAAATTATAGATCTTCTTCCTCAGAACTGTATAATAGTAATGGATAATGCAAGTTATCACTGGAGACTTATAGAAAAAATACCCACAACCAAGTGGTTAAAAAAAGATTTACAGAATTGGCTAAATTCAAAGAATATTAAGTTCCATCCCGGTTCTGTGAGACAAGAACTGTATCATTTGTGTTCCCTTCATAAAGACAAATTAACAAAATATGAAATTGATGAAATTGCAAAAAATCGTGGGATGACGGTGGTTAGATCACCACTATATCATTGCGAAGTAAACCCGATTGAACTGATATGGGCACAGATAAAGGAAGAAGTTTCAAGAAAAAATAATTCTTTTAAAATGAGTGATGTTAAACAGTTGTTTTTGGAGGCTGTAAATAATGTGAAGCCTGAAAACTGGGAAAAGGCAGTAAATCATACGATTAAACAAGAAGAGAAAATGTGGAAGTTGGACAATATTCCTGATGAAATGATCGAGCCACTCATTGTAAATATTGGTTGCGACAGTTCATCTTCTGATTTCGATTCTGATTTGGATTTGTAGGTAAGAAGTAGTTTATGAACGTAACGTTGTTTAAAAGTCAAAGTTTAAACCCTACATAACCCGTTTGACACAATGTTCTTAACATACCTTGTGGAAAAATAAAACATTTTAGAAAAAATTGCACCTTTTTACCTTCAGCTGTTTAGAAGTTATAAGCAGGTTAATTAGGTGAAAATATAAGTGTATACTCGAGGAATAACTTCAAAAAATATTTTAAGTGTCTACTAAAAGAAGTGGTACGCCTATGGATTACGAACGCTTTATTATTTTAATACTCTCTCATACATAAAAATAGACTATAAATATGTACTAAATTGACATTTAATTTTTTTATATTCTTAAAAAACCAAAATGGTTTCTGCTTTGTGATAGAGCAAAATATCTACAGTGTTATTTCTGAAATTAGACATGGTTTGTGCTATGTTATATCAACAGAAACCTACTGGACTATGAAAGAATTATCAATATTTTTTGCTTGGTATATTGGCGAACGTATTTCCTTAATTATTGGTGTAACTGTTTAGTGACTTAAGTTGGCCAACTTTTTGCAATTAATTTTTAAAAGTAAGTGTTTTGTGGTTTATGGAAACAGCAAATTATTGCCAACTCTAAAGTTACTTTAAGAGAGAGCACAACAATTTGAAGCCAATTTAAGATAACGAGGACGCAAGCAAAGCTCTAACCTAACCTCGCATTTAAACTTATAACAGTTTTTCCAATAGTTTACAGGTACAAATTTGTCCATTGGGCCAAATTCGAAAAGGTTTCTTAATTGCTGAAATTTTGTGGCAAATTTTTTTTTGAATTGAACCTATATATAGTATTAAGAGTAAAATAAAACACAGTTAACAGATTTTTTTATTGTTGTAATAAAGGGAGATTTGGGAATGTACATGGTATTACCTCATCCTTTAATTTTAGCTTTCCCCTTTTTATTTTGCTTATAGTACCATCAGTAAAAATAGTCTCATGATATTTGATACCTTCTAAAAAGTATAGAACAGCATCATCTCTAGAAAGTGCTTTATCGGCCCTAGGAACGATATATGTGCTGCCAATATTCTAAGCGTTTAGTATACTATAGAAAACATTTACAATGACACAATTGGGGTTCAACACAAAACTACCAGTAGCAACTCTCTATCTAACATTAAAACTTTATAAAAAATTAATTTTCTTTTCTAGTAAGTCTTCTAGTAAGTAAATTTAATGTATAATTATTGTTGTTTATAAATCAGGATCTATGACTAAAAAATTTTATATTTAGAAACTTGTAATAAAATAAACTACACTCCATAAGATACATATTGTGACTAGTTTACATAAATATTATATTTAGATATAAATACAATATTTTATTAACATTATAAGCTTTAAAAAGACATTGAATTGATTTCTCGTTGTGTTTTCTTTATTTTTACATTTGATTTGTATCCTGTTTTACAATCTGGAACGACGTAAATCTTGCTTTGATGTTTTTTGTCACTCATGTTACTTGTACTCAGGTACTTACTTTCACATTATTTTGGTTCTTTTCACCAATTTTTTAAAAAATCACTTTATTTTACATTAACTTACATAGAAAATTGACACCGCTGTTATTCGACATGTCAACTACAGTCAATTTCGCGAACTTTGTAAAAAGAAAGACGGAAATTTGAAATTTGTCCATTGCCGATTTGCCTCCTTCTCTCTAATATTCATACTTCAAACAAAGCCTATGTTAAACGGCGCCCGTTAGTTATTGATTCCCACTGACAGCATTATGGCAAGTCTAATTCATTGTCGCCTCTGATGGTCAAACCTAGGAATAATAATTTAGTGACAGAATAGCGGATTTATTATTATTTCAAGAAATTCTAATAAAAGATAGTTATTTGGATTTAATAAGTATGTTTTGCGAACAATATTTTAATAAATGATTGAATATGATAATATGAGTCTATTCGATGAAGTAGTTTAGTTGCTAAATTATCAAACGAATTTAAATTCCATCCAAAAAACTATTTACCGTCAGTGTTTAAAAGAAAAAAAAATTAACCACTTATTTAGCATTGTATTATCATGAAAACTACTCGTACTTAAAAGATGGCACTTAGCTTTATTTAGATTTCCTTTAGAAATTTAGAAACCTTTCTATTATTTTAAATAGGTAACAGTCTTCCTAGTGGCCGATATTTTGCATTATTGGTTATAATCCAGCCTTAAAACTGATTTTATCAATTCTAAACAACAGTAAAAGTGTGCTATTATTATTTATAATTTATTCTTTAATTTCTTTCAATAAAAATTTGAAGGTCACCTTGAACGTTCAACCAACCTGTCGCTAACTTCATTTTCGACGAGATATTTTCACTTCGTCGATCGCTTGCGCAAGACAAACAATTATTACGCAATGTAATGTCATTGAGGAGAATGAAGTTCATGTCGTTTAAAAATTATAATCAACTTTCTACTTCGCCTCGGGCGTATCTGAAACGGTAAACTGCGTGCCAGTATCCGGCGCGGAATTTCTTTTTATCTAAATTTAACTTTAATCTAAAGATGAATTAGTTAACAGATAATAAAACTGCAGATGAAAATAATTATTAACAGAAATGTTAAAGGTCAAAATTTGGAACAAATGATAAGTATGTCACAAATAATAATATATGTAGTGATACACAAGAATGTTTCTAAAGTAGGCCTTGGAAAATGTACGTTTGTTGGATCTTACAATTCTTCTTTTTAACAGTCAGTTTGGATTTGATTCAGAACGGTGCATAGACATCACGGACGTGACTCTTATCTTTGTTTTTATCGGTTAGGGTTTACTTTAGAGTTTTGTGGATCACTTTTTAATATATGCATTGTAGGAATATCATAAATAAACAGCTTTATTTTTTAAAACAATAGAATTATATTAAACACTAAAATCGAATTATAACATTTAACAGTGGCACAACGAAAACTGGTTCACTAGTGATAATAATATATTCATTACAGAATTCACTCAATATATCTGTAGATGCACTTGTTCCTTTGTTAAAAAAACCTGAATACCATTAAATTATTGTACTTGCAACACAAATTAAATCTATAATATTATAATATATTTATACAGAAGTTTAAGTAGTAGGCATCGTTGCTCGCTAACAGCGCTCTCTATGTTACGTGCATGTTCCTATTAACCCTTTCGGTCATTGTGTACACATTTGTGTACATCAATTTCTCAGTATCCCTATATGAATTCAGTAAGGATTTCGGCTATTTGTTCATGGTGTCTACATTTGTGTACATCATATTATTTAAATGTATCACTAGTGCTGCCATCTAGCAGTTTTTGAGTAAAGTTTATAACTGTCATTTCAACAGCTGATAGGCATAAATTAGGCAAGGCCTGCAAGTTTTTCTGGCAGTTTTACTGCGTTGAGAATAGTTTGAAAAAAATAAAAACAAACTAATATAAGGTAGTTTTATGAGTGCAAATCTTTACATTTGCGATTTTTTGTTCGGAAGTATTTTTTTTGTTTTATAAGCCACGTACACATTTGTGTACACTGAGAGTGAGTGGAATAAAATAACAAGTTACTTTTTTCTTTATTATATTAGTAGACAGTTAAATATTATAGATTACTGGTTTATAATGAGTCGAAATCGCCCGCTAACGGATATTCAACTATTAGAATTAATGGAGGTTGGATTATCAGACATTGAAGGACTCAGCGACGGCGAAGTTAATGAAGATGATGGCGTTGCGAGAAATTCTGATGATGAAGGTATACTATTTGTCGCTTATGTTTATATCGTATTTAACTTTATACATATTTTACCTTGCAGAATTACCGGATATGGCTGCTGAGGAGGAAGAATCTGAAGGAGCTGAACAGCTGGAACAACTTGGAGCTGAACCTAAGCCGTTGAACAGTTGGAAAAACGCGGAGCTGAACCTGTTCTTAACAATTCTATAAAAAATCCACAAAAGTCGAAGAAAGCTAATATAGACGAGTATTTGGAGAACAATGAGCTTTCAAAGAAAAGTGAGATATCGTGGCGACAAAACGTGCAGTATATTACCCCACCAATAAAGTGGCACGTTAGAGGAGAAGAGGCAGTCGTCGAATTAGAAAGTTCAGCGTTTTTCTCCAGTAAATATTTTACAGAAGATGTTTTTCAATCTATGATGGAACATAGAAATCTCTATGCTGTACAACAGCAGACTCGCTTTGCTCCTACGACGATGAAAGAATTGAAAACGTTTGTAGGAATACACATCATCATGGGCAATCTACATTTCCCAAGGATTAAGTTTTACTGGGACCATAAATTACAGATTCTATTTGTTAGGATGTAAGTAAGTACGAGGCCACAGTAGTCAAAATAAGAAGAGCTGACACTTGGCACTCGACAGATAGTTGACAGCAGACAGGGAGAGGGACATGTAATGAGATAAAATAAAAGTATAGTGATCGAATTCCAGTTTTATTACATTCATCTCAAAAGCAATTATAAATACAAATACCAAACATGATACTATTGATCTCCAATAATATGCCCATCAATAGGTTCTATAAATTGCGACATGTTCACTTTATGAATTTCAATGAAAAACCGAACAACAATGACAGATTTTGGAAAGTACGTCCATTATATGATGCAATTAGAAGAAGATGCCTCTCCCTTCCATTGGAATCAAAACTGTGTGTGGATGAGCAAATGGTGCCGTTCAAGGGAAGTTTGAACGTCAAGCAATATGTCAAAAACAAATCCAAACCATGGGGTATTAAGATTTTTGCGTTGTGTGGTATCAGTGGCACCTTATATGATTTTATAATATATCAAGGATCTACTACTGAACTCCACCAACAACAACAACAACTTGAAGTATTCGGTTCGGGAGCTGCAGTGGTACCAAAATTATCTGTAACAATCACGCAACCCAGGGTCCATAAATTATATTATAATAATTACTTTTCAAATTATAACTTACTTCAGGTTTTTAGGCAGAAGCAAATATATACAACGTTTACAGCAAGAGCGGACAGGTTCAAAAATCCACCATTCTCATCCGATATGGAAATGAAAAGAAAGGGCCGTGGTTGTTCCGAGGAAATTTAACGAGGATGGAGAAGTCATAATGACAAAATGGTATGACAATAGGTCAGTTGTAATGGCTTCAAATTATAGGGGGGTTGGTACTCAAGATCAGTGCCAACGATGGGATAAAATCAAGAAGGAGAATATCCACATTCCAACTCTCACATGGGGGGATGTTGATAAAATAGACTTTCTCATAACCTTGTATCGGACATTTATCAGGTCTAAAAAATGGACTTTGAGAATGTTTGCCCACGCCATAGACATGGCATGCGTGAATAGCTGGTTGGAATACAAAGAAAAAGCTGCTACCTTGGGTGTAGCTAAGAAAGATATTTTAGATTTACTCCACTTTAGAGCCTATATTGGTGAAGTTCTAATCTTGGCAAGAAAAACTTCTGTCAAAAAGAGGGGGCGTCCAGCAGCTGATAATCCAGGTCCTTTAACACCAAAAGCTTAGAAAGTACGGCCAGAAATTAGACCAGTGGCCAAAGTTCGCCTAGACAGGCCGGACCACTTGCCAACAATAGATGATTTCAACGGAAGACATCGTGAAGTTGCAAGGTCATTGGAAGATATTTGCGCCATCTATAAGTTTACATAACAACTAATAAAATCAAAAAGAAAACTAAATTATTATTTTGGCAATCTGTTTATGGTTACAGCGACGGTATTCATTTTTTTCTTTGTCTTCTTCATTAGTTGTATGTGCTCAGTTTTTCACCGTGTCTATCTACTAAGTGCCAGGTCCCAGAGTCTTCTATTTCTTAGTCATGTGTCATGTCAAAATTTGTAAAAACATAAAACAAATTGAGGTTACAATCTCTGGTTTTGTTTTTGAATTATTTTTTGCATTTATTTTTAAAATACTAGCTTTGAAACACAAAGAAAATGATGAAAAGTAAAGTTAAAAGGTAGGTGTGCACCTTTTGTTTACTACTTTAAATTTCAAAGTGAATAGATGTATTTATCATTGTTGGGTAATGCAGCCGACACCCATTAAAAAGGTTTTAATTTAACAAAAATCAGCCATAGAGACCTAACGTGCGCTTAGCAAGCCACGTAGATCTAGATTTCAGATCTTGGCGATAGTGATAGTGAAAACTGAGCCCAAACAACTAGAGAAGAAGACAAGAAAAAAAGAAGAAATTTATGCTGACGTCGCCGTAACTTTAGACAGATTGCCAAAATAATAATTTACAGTTGTCTTTTTATTTTATTAGTTGTTATGTAAACTTATAGAGGGCGCAAAGATCTTCGAATGACCTTGCAACTTCAAGATGTCTTCCGTTGAAATCATCTATTGACGAAAAAGATTTTGCATCTAGGTGCAAAGTACCAGGATGTAAAGGACAATCAAGAATTTTGTGTCAAAAATGTAATGTTCACCTTTGTCTTACAAAAAAAAGCAACTGTTTAATATATCATACAAAATAGTTATTTCGTTTAGTTTATCTTTTATACCGTTGACTTCCAATGTCCACAATTGTGTACATTCAAAAACAAAAAACTGGTCCTTTATACGAGAAAAATTTTTATTCGATAAATTCATAAAAAAATGAAGGAGTTGATTTACGAAAAACCAAATTTTTTGTTTTGAAAAATGTAAATTCATGAGCGAAAGGGTTAAACTTTGTTCAACTCATTGTAAGGTATACCTTCCGTGTCGTGTTAAGCTATGGCGTCTCATTCATATTTGTCAGGACTATTTAGAATGTCGATCTATGATGGAGTTGAAGAAATGCGAAAAGGCTTCTAGAAGGACTTAAACCGGCGCGCAGTATACAAGACAGTTATTCCGGCAACATCGCTTTACAGAACACAACAGGCAGTGTGTGTGCTCGTTGTTTTATGCAGGCAAAGCAGCTTGCTGGGGTTTTTTGTTGGGCTGGCTGGCTTGCATGTTGGTGTTTCCACTGCCTGCTCGTTTCCCTCCCCCGCCCTCGCCCTCGAATACATCAATTATTATATCGAATGCATTTTGAACAGCTAACGGTATAATGGCCTGGCTTGGCAGCCTGGGCTCTCTTCTCTTCTCTTCTGTCGTCTCTTCGGCTTCGAATTCAGAGTGGATGGAGTCCCGTCGCGTTGGCGAGAAAATCGTGATCGTACTATTAAAAATACGATGACGATGATGAGGAGAATATCAAGGAGTTTTTGCTATCTATCTTAGCCCGGGTATTAGAAACTGTACAATTTACAATGTAGTGGTTTCATTAAAATTCATGATGAATGACTTGAGGCTTTTTAAGGCTTCTATTCACTAATTCGATGGTTCACCATGGTTACTATTAAATAATAGACAAACTTAATCATTCTTCTTGTGTTTTCATTATAGAACAACTTTTTTTCCAAATGAATTTACCATTCAATTCATAATTTGTTTAGGTTTCTGTCGCATTCTTCACTGACGATAAACAAACACATGTAAATAAACAAACATCCTACTTATAGGTGACAAATGACAGGTGCGCGAAAATTAATTCCAATCGCGAATAAGACTAAGATTTTTGGACGTAGAAGTCAAACATTAAAATATGAACCTAAATATTATGACTTGGATATTAAAATATCAGCAAATGTATGCTGTTTATTATGTTTTTGATACCTTATAATTCTGGAATTGGCCTCAATATATTTAAATAAAATTTATAAATAATATAATGTCAAAATGACATTCAAATCCTAACCTTAGATATTTGTACCAATTAGTATTTATGATTTATAATTATGACACTTTACAACAAAAATTAAATTCACTTACGAATAGCAGAATCGTCTACCATTAGAGAATATCATAGTAGCATGTGTGTCGTTTTGGTGTTTGAGATTTGTTAAGAAGTCCGCTTGGCGCTTTCATTGCTATACGTTTTCGACTGAAAATTAGAGATTAATCCCCTCTGACTTGTTCTAGATTAACAAACTTCTCAATAATAAACTTTCAACATGTTTTTAAAGTTTTTGGAATGTTATATCTTTTAATAATCTCAAAAATTATATGTGCCTTAAATATTCTCTATAAACGGACATTTTTAAATTTACCTATTATTTTTAGCATAACTTTTTTCTGTGAATTTAGACTCTTTTATAGATGTCTTCTTTATAAATTGAATAACCTATAGCTTCTAGAGCAGTGGTCACCAACCTCTCAATGTGTTGAGCTACTTTGTTAATTTTGGAATAAACAGCGAGCTACCCACACGGAAGCCACGTAACGCAACGTAAATGAAATAATCCACAGTTAATTTATCATTATATGTATTTATTTAACTGGTAATACATAATACATAGGTACTAATAATAAACTAATAACAAATAACTAATATTACTAGTACGTACTTGTTCATAGCTACATTCCTACCTACCAAACGAAGGTGTTTGAAAAATAAACACAAACTTTTATCCAGCCACAACGGCATGTCACGAAAGATTTAAAAATAGTTGATAATAACAACAAAAAAGTAACGCACTATCATGAACATAAACATTGAAAAATAAAAAAGCACGTTCAATGAGAAGGCTGACACTCAGACTCATCGAAAATTTTTTTAATGTTTGCAGTATAATTTGATACAGCCATTCGAATACAATTATCCAAATGTTCATCTGTAAGTCGATTGCGATATTTGTTCTTAATAAACTTCATATTGGAAAAAGAAGATTCACACAAATAGGTTGAACTGAATAATGCTTTCACTTTCAAGGCAACACGGCATAGAACTGAATATTTGTCTTTACTTACAATAGGCCAGATACATTTGGTACTTGAGACTAACGACTAGCGATGTCTTCGCCAAAGTTCTGCATAACACAAGTTGCAAACTGTTGGATATCAATTTCCATAAAGGGTGAAACAACAAACTGCGCTACTAAAGCCATTTCGTTGAAATCCTTAAAACGATTTTTGAAGTTATTCTTCAGGGTAAAAACTATTTCTACATGATATTTGCTGAAAATGCTTGGCATCGCTGTTAATTAGGTTTTGTTCCCAAAACTCCAGCTTTTTGATAAATGCTTTTATATCAGAAATCATTTCCGCTAGTTCTTTGTCTCTCCCCTGAAGCTGCAAATTAAGTTCATTTAATTTCTCTGTAATGTCCACGAGCAAACCAAAATCTCTAAGCCAGATTGAATTTTCTAGTTCCGGAGTCGGTTCATCGCGTTGTTTGAAAAATTGAACTATGCCAGATAGGACATCATTAAAACGTTTCAGCACCCGTCCTCTACTTAACCATCGGACTTCAGAGTGAAGGAGTAGGTCCCCGTATTGACAGTCAACTTCATCGGCCAAGGTTTTGAATAATCTTCTTTGTAACGCTTGAGATCTAATCTTGTTCACAATTTTTACCACCAGTTTCAGAACGTTGTTTAGTTTCAGGAAATTTCCACATAATGCTTGCTGTTGTATAATGCAGTGGTAACAGAGAAATTGCGGAAAAGTTTCATCTTTACGACATAACGCCACCAGACCCTCATCACAACCCACCATAGCTGGAGCGCCATCGGTTGTCAAGCCTACCATTTTCGATATTGGAATTTTCTCGGAAGAAATAATATTTTTTAAATGAGAAAACAACTCCTGTCCAGTAATGTGTCCTTTCAGTGGAATAAACTTCAAAAGATCTTCTTTAATCGTAAATTCACTAAAAACTATCCTGACGAACACGGCCATCTGGGCAGTGTCAACGACATCTATTGATTCATCCAGTTGAAGTAAAAAATAAACACAGTTATCTAAGTCAGTTCTTAACTGTAAAACAATATCATTGCTCATTACTTCTACACGTCTCATCTGTATTAGCTTAAAGTTGCATATATTTTATAGTTGAAACTATCTCGTCTTTATTTCTAAAGTTGGCAAATAACGAATCGGCAGCTTCTAAAAACGCCTGTTTTATCATTTCCCCGTCTTCATAAGGTTTCTTTTTTTGTGCAATTATCTGGGACACACGGTACGATGCTTCAGTTGCAGCCTTATTTTTGTCGACTGTTCTTAAAAATATTGATTGTTGTCCAATTAACTGCTTTTTTAACTGTTTCAGTTTCTCCTTTCTGGCGGCAGAATGTAGTGGGAATGATTTTTCAAAATTAGAATGTACAGTTTTATGATGTCTCTCAATATTTCCTTTTTTAGCAACGGAGACCGAAGTATTACATAACAAACACACATTTTTATCTTTAACTTCTGTAAGAAAGTATTGTTCTTTCCATTCCGAATGAAAGTGGTATGTCTTTACCTTCTTACAACTGCTTGCCATAATATTATTTTTTGTTGTTCTCTACTAACCCAACCGCTGGACGTTGGTTACGCGTTCAGTTTTAAACTAAGCGCAATGTTCAAAGCAATCCTGATCGTTCTCGAACACTAACGCGCTGGTCCGGCTGGTCGGTTCTAGCCGATTCTAGCTTGATGGCGTCAGCGGCAGATTGCTCACCGCAACGTTGCCGCTTTTTATGTTTAATATTATGACAATTAGATTTTTTTGAGGAATTTTCGGAAGCTTCTCTGATTTTTGCAGTTTGTATTTTTTAAATTAAAATCGTTGTGAGAGCTACTAGAATTGCCTCCGCGAGCTACCGGTAGCTCGTGATCGACAGGTTGGCGACCACTGTTCTAGAGCAATGTCGGTGGAACAACGTCGGTGGAACAACTTTAATTTTCTGATCCAGTATGTGAAAATTATAATTATAAATCTCTTCTAGAATCTGTATTTCACTACATTCAGTAGAAAGAAAATTTACCCTAAAGAAAGTTATAAAATATTTACAATATAATCTTTCTATAAGTATAATTCATTTCATTGCTACTCTTCAGAAGATACAAGAAACTCTGTTGTGAGAAAACTTTGGCGCTGCTATTTAAAATAAACGAATCACATCAAAGACCAAGAAGAAAGAGAAAGTAATAGAATTCTAGCTTCAAATGGATCCAGACCGTTAGTTATCTATTATTCATTTGTTTATCTGAGATGGCAACCATGTAGGCGTTTTGTCATTGACAGAGCCAATGATAAATATATACTTATATAGATTGCTCAAAGCTGGTCGTTTGCGAGCGGCCATATTACCTGGCTCTTTAATTTGAGTCGGTTTAGCAAAAATGAGTTTTAAAACCAATTTTCAGCCTTTGAATATGGTAAAAATCATTACCTACATTTTTATTTCAATGCATATGCTTATGTTTATTTTTAAAAACTTGGATGCTCAATCTATATAACTATTTCATTGACCCTGTCAAATCACCAGGCCAGCAGTGTTGCCATATCATAACCTATCATATGTTTATAGTTATCAGTTATCATTACCTACGGGCAACCATTTTGTTTAGAATGCGTAATTTTACTAATTTTTTGTGATTGGAAGTTGTGAATTCATGTTTTATATTGAAATTGAGACTTTTTTCAAAGCTCTTCAGCTACTTACAAAAATCAGCGTTGACAAATGACACTTGGGGGGGGGGGTGAAGGAGTATAAGTCCTAAATCAATTATTATTATAAACTGAGTTTAAAGTTTTAATATTCGCGTTTGAATAAGGTTTTTTAAATAACCGTATTACTTATATCCCTTTTCCCATTATTTATATCCCTTTTCCCAGGGGTACGGAATGAGTTTAGAAGTATCGTGGCAGATTTAACTCAATTTTGAATATTTTCGACTTATATACTTATATACCCCTTTACCACCCAAGTATTTGATTCGATTTATTATACTAAAATATTGTTTGCAAAAATATGACGACTGTAAGCGCTTTTTATTTCAATTTAACCTCAGATATCTCAAAATGTTCGTGATAAAAGTTTTAATAGGTTATTTAAAAACAAGGTTCAAGTATTTTTAAATGGGTGATTCATTAATATTCCACGAAAATTTAAGGTCGAATTCCTTAGGTCAAAATATAAAGAAAACTTCCTATAAACATAATATTTGTTCGAAAATATTATATCGTTTTCGAAACACAGGATGTTTTGCTAAAATTTCTTAAAATATAGTTTTTTATTCTAAAAATAACGATTTGGAAGATTTTAATGACATTTTTACAATGTCCCACTTTTTTGCGGGATTAGTGGATTTTATTTGTTGCACTAGGTGTAAGTTTTCTGAACTAATCGCATTTGATTTATTCAGTGTAGTTTGCAATATTTGACACATAGCATAGGTATACTTTTGATAAGTATGACAGCACGAGTGTGACACTAGTGCAACAGTTATAATCATTGTCATATATTGTTGTCATTATATTCTAAATTATTTTTCTAAATATAATGTTGTGGTACGCATCGGCGGATTTAAAGGGAGGGGCAATGTGATAACTATTGTTATATATTACCTTATATAAAAATAATTTGACAACACCACTTAAAATAAATGTGAATCTAACCTTACAGCATACTTACTTACTCTACGGCATAAAAAAGCAAATCTTTATAAAGAAATAAGGCTTTCGATAAATCATGGAACTCTAAATGAGTTTTGCCAGACAAAAGACAAATCGTACTGACATTTGACATTCGTTATTCCAGAAAACAAATAAAACGCGATCCATTATCCAATCTCCAATTTTCACCCCACATGTGATAATCCGTTCAAACAAGTAGTAACAAGCCATTTTATACTAAAATGAAAATTGGCACCCGGCTCTGGAAAAACGTTGAATCAACCGACACATCAATCACTTGCTACCCATGAAAAACTGTTAATCTGTGCATGTCTGTCTGTCTGCCCCCGCCTGTCTGTCTGGTTGGTGAAAAGCAGAACAAAACAAAACGTTTATATTCAAAGGCTCTGGTTTTATATTAACATATATAAAACATTTTTGTTTCTTAAAATCTATTGTACATGAATATGTGTAAATATAAATAACAAGATAACTGATTTCTCGACCTATTTAGGTAGTCTTCTGAGATATTTCATGTCTACAATATGTGATTAATGTTTTAAACAACCCCTATGTGCCACAAAAACTTGCGATATTTTGTAAAATGTGGCGCAGAAATCATGTAGAAAGAGGCACACATAATGTAACAAATTTAGGCATACCAAACAAAATGGTTGCCATTTTGTAATGACATGTTATGATATGGCAATCCTGTAGGCCTGGTGATTTGACAGGCTCAATGAAATAGATAGTAATAGAGACTGATCATCCATGTTTTTCAAAATAAACAAAAGCTCACGCCTAAAACTAAAAATGTAGGTATTCTGATTAATAAGCACTTGCGAGACAATATGGCCGCTCGCAAGGCAAGTAGCTTTGAGCTATTTATACAACTATAATATAATTGACCCTGCCAAAGCCCACAGGCATTTTGACAGATTGTTGGAATGTATAATTAGGCATTCCAACGACCTGTCCAAATGGCTACCAGTGGGTAATGACAGTTTAGATATGGCAACCCTGTTATCATGTTGACATTAATAGGGTCAATGATACATATATAGTTATATAGATTGCTCAAAGCTGGTCGTTTGCGTGCGGCCATATTGCCTGGCAAATATTTATTAATTTGAATCGGTTTAGCAAAAATGTGTTTTAAAACTAATTGTCAGCCTTTAGATATTTAAAAAATAATAACTGCTTATATTTTTACATCAAGGCATAAGCTTATGTTTATTTTGAAAAATATGGATGATCAATCTATGTAACTATCTATTTCATTGACCTTGTCAAATCACCAGGCCTACAGGGTTGCCATAATTTTGCCATATCATAACCTGTCAAAACCCACTGGTAGCCATTCAGTTTGGAATGCCTAATTGTTTTAGAATTATTTATTCAACATCGAATGTCATCTTAATGTCAAATGTCAAATACGTTTTCTTTAAACGTTTTAAGAACTTTAAAATGCCACTCCTAATGAAATAAATGTCAAAAGTTTATTTTTATCATTTGGGAAGTCAAAAAAGTCAGTTTTGTAATGTCAAAATATCGTTGATTTATAAAAGTTAGGAAGTACATTCCTAATTATCAAAAAAAATTAATTTGTCTTTTTCACATTGATCTAAGAGGTAGGTAGATATTAAAAAAGCAGTTAAAAATTCAACTAGATTTTAGATGACATATTTTGTCCATATGTGGATCAATAAAATAAATAATACGACTTAGAACTTTCCCCATGTTAAGCGTTTACAAATATCCTACCTAACACACCTTTGGATGCATGTTTTCGAAATTACTCTTTGACTTGAGTGTGGGCGCTCAAGAAAGTCCACTTTATAAATCACGGGCGGTGTTGCCAAATTTACAAATTTAGTTGGCAGACATAAAGAAAACACGTCACCTGAATTTCAACAGAAATTGATCCAAGTCAGTGTCACAATTCATGAATGGTTTATTACTGGTTCTATCTTCTGGTTTCTGTTTTAATTATTTATATCCAGGGTCGGATGCTCCTACGTTTAGTCTTCGTCTGCCACTCATATTAATTTGCATATCAAAATAAGGACCGCCCACGATGCGCAATATCCTATGGGACAGTTGCTATGACATTTGCACGTCAAAATAAGGACCGCTCAAGATGCGCAACATCCTGTTTTTATGTGGGTATATTGTGATTTATACCCCTATATAGTTATGCCTCGGTTTCGTGTCTTACATTTTGTCTCCATTGAGTCATGAATATGAAAGGTGAGGGCTACGGTTATAATGGATGCGAGTTCTGACGAAATTGTCGTTCTGACGAATACGTCAGAACAACGGTTTGTCAGAATGGTGTGGCTATAGTACGGGAAGCATATTCAAATAAACATTCAGGATCAATTTACTATTCAATATTATTAATTTGTATTAAAAGGAATAGTTTGTAACATAATGTGAACTAGGCCTAACCATCGAGGTCGGCAACAATGTAAAGACTTTCCAGGATATTACATAAAGAGCGCTATTTTAGGTTTCAAGTTTTAAGGTTATGTCAAAAACGCACATTAAATAAAGTTTATTTTACATATTACATGGTGGCAGCGTAAACAAGACAATGGTAGCAGCACTAATACCCCCAAAACCGTTCATGTCAGGGAATAATCCTGCGGTAGAATGGGAAAAATACCGCCAATTAATAGAAATTTATTAGACCGCGGTAGACCTAGAAGGAAAACCATTAAAAACCCAAAGGGAGTTGTTATTGCATACACTTGGTAAAGAATGCATAGTATATACAATACATTCGTATTTGAAGCCGCACAGATGATCAGGGCAATCCTGGAAACATCGACAATCTCCTTACTGTAAAAGTAATTTTAGACACTTTTTCAAGCCATTACAATCCATATAAAAATGAAACTTATATAAGAAATATCTTTTTTACTGCCAATCGAAAAGAAGGACAGTCAATGGACGAATAAATAACAAAATTAAAAATAAAGGCAAAAGACTGTGGGTTTGAAGGTTTAACAAATTCCCTCATCCGAAATAGAGTTATATGTGGAATTAGAAATGATAATCTTAAAGCAAAATTATCAAGGATAAGAAATTTAGACTTGCTTACTTGCGAACAAACTTGTAGAACTGAAGAAGACTCAGAAAAAGAAGTAAAACCAAATGGCAAAGACAACAGAAATATTAGAAATAAAGCAGAAGTACGATAAGAACGAAAATAGAAGGCCCCTCTATCAAAGAAGAAGTACCAATGCAGCAAATGTATAACGACGCATGAGTATGGAAATTGTCCAGCATACAAACAATGCTGCAATAGGTGCAGACGTCTCAATCATTTTACAAAAGCTTGTAAAGCCAGAATGCATGTAGATCAACTAGATGTAAATGACGCTGAAGAACAAAGTGAAGAATTTCATATAGGAGCCATCTATGTAAATGAAATAAATAAATATAAATCAGAAAAAAATGAGTGGTTTGAAGAAATTCAAGTTGAAAAGCAACCAATCTTATTTAAATTAGACACAGGTAATCTGATACCATACTGCATATATGAAAAATTATTAAACAATTAACAATAAAAAATTACAAAAAACTAGAAACATGTGTTGTCATGTACAGAAGATCAAATTCCAATTCCAAATTAATGTGCCATACTAAGTATGTCAGTGGAAATTTAACATTCTATATTACAAAAAAATAATTCACAACCTCTATTAGGTTTAGAAGGAATTAAAAAAAATAGAAATCCTTAAGAAAGTAGAAAATATCACAATCGAAGAAAAAGAAGAACGCCTTAGATGTTCAAAAATTATTGACACTTACAAAGATGTATTTGAAGGTCTTGGCTCTACTAATTTTAAATACAACATGAAATTAGAAGAAAATGCAAAAGCTTCAATGGTCAAGTGTAGAAGAGTACCCCAAACTCTATTATCCAAAGTTAAATGAGAATTGGAAAAAATGTAGAAGGAAAAAATAGAAGAACCTGCAGACTGGGTACATCTTATAGTGACTGTCATGAAACCAGGAGGTGACATAAGACTATGTACGGATCCCCGTCCATTAAATACATTTATTAAAAGAGAGAGACTGGTACTTCCAACCTTAGAAACAATTCTAGCCAGCATAGTAAATGCAAAATACTTTACACTTTTAGATGCAAGCTCTGCATTTCATCAGGTTCCATCGAAAGAAGCCAGCTCCTAATTATGCACTATAGCGACACCTTTTGGCAGATACAAATACTTAAGATTACCATATGGCTTATGTAGCTCATCAGAAGTATTCCAAAAAGCTATCAATCAACTAGTGGAGAAAGTACCTGGAACAGTAGCTTATGCTAAAAATATTTTGCTTTATTTAAATACACTTAAAGAACATAATAATATATTAGAAGAATTATTAAAACAAGCCAGACTTAATAATTTAAAGTTTAAAAAAAATAAAATGCAACTTGTTACTAAAATAAAATATTTGGAACATTGGATATCACACAGAAAAGTAGAAAATTCTGAAGATAAAATTAGAGCCGTTATAGGACTAGAACCACCGAAAAATAAAAAAGAATTACAAGTCTTTTTAGGAATGATTAATTATTTGGCAAAGTTTTTGCCAAACTTATCTAAAGAAACAGCAACACTTAGAAATTTGTTAAAAAACAACACAAAATGGCTATGGACTCACAATGAAGAAAAATGTATTACAAATTTAAAAGAGTATCATCTGCACCAGTCCTAACTCTATTTGATAGTGGTAAAGAAATGACAATATCTATGGATGCAAGTAAGGAAGCAATTGGAAATGTACTGCTCCAAGAAAATAAACCAGTAGCCTATGGTTCAACTAGCCTAACACCGGCTCAAAGTACTCAGTTATAGAAAAAGAAATGCTAGCTGTAGGAACGGCATATTAACATTATCATTACTATACATATGGAAGAAAAATAAAAATAATAACAGATCACAAACCCTTACTAGGTCTCATAGATAATCTATCCCTCCGATTTCAGAGCCTAGTACTTCGACTTCTGAAGTAGGATATCATATTAGAGTACCAACCTGGGTGAACTATGTATATACCAGATGCACTATCACGATTGGCAAGGGAGAACAGAAAATCGCTACCGATTGAAGTAGATTAATTCAAAGTACAATCTATTGTTGTTCCAAGCAAACAAAGAGTAGAAGAACTCAAACAAGAAAACTTAAATGATTCAGAGATGAAACAAGTAATATATTACATTAGAAACGGATGGCCCAGTAAGTTAGGAAATGTATCGCAAGGAGCAAAACCTTTCTCTAAACACAGATACGAGCTTTATGAACATAATGGATTTGTATTTTTAAATAAACGTGTGTTTAAACCAAAAGTGATGAGAAACATTATGTTGGAAGAAATTTATGTGGCTCATCAAGGCATCAACTCGAGTGTCAAAAGAGCACAAGAAGCTATATATTGGCCCAACATGGCTAAAGATATATAAAAGTATTTAATTATAACCGACTACTTTTCAAAGTTTACAGCAATCCAGCCATTGAAAAACACAACTTCAAAAGAGGTGATTCAATATGTAAGAACCTTGTTTGGTTTAGTTGGAAAACCCACTCAAATATTATAAGATAATCGACCACCATTTAGTTCAAGAGAGTTCATGGAATACTTGAAAAGTGAAGAAATATACCACAAAATTACCGTCCATATCACCTACAAACCAACTGACAAGTGGAGCTACAAGTACAAACCATCAAAAATGTAATACTAAAGTCTCCAAATGAAGACCCTCAAAAACTAATCTTGGTATACAACAGTACTCCTAAACCTGACGCAGATTCACCTGCGGAATTATTTCTAGGAAGACTAATAAGTATTAATACAGTATTAATACAAAAAGACAAAAGGAATTGGATACCAGCAACAGTAATAAAAGAAGACGAACATTCAAATTCATATTGGATTAGAACCCAGGATGGAGCGACCTATAGAAGAAATAAAATTCACCTAAAGAACTACAACGAAAGAGCAGCAAAGAAAGAGACAACTCAGAATCAAAGGCATATTTAGACATTACATGATTCAGACAGTCATTCAGAACAAGAAAACGAAGGAAATGAAACCACTGGACAATGCAGAAGAAGTGAACGAGTTAGAAGAAATCCAGCCAAGATATACAAGAATACATATGGGGCCGAAAACCATCACCCATAAGCAAGTACATGTAACGTAATGTGAACTAGGCCATCGAGGTTGGCAAAATTGTAACAACTTTCAAGGACATTACATAAAGAACGCTAAGTTTTATGGTTATGTCAAAAACGCACATTATTAAATAAAGTTTATTTTACATATTACATAGTTGACGCCAATTATACTTGTCTTACTAATGTAGGTGGTTTAGAAAGAAAAATACTTTGAGAATGCCGAAAGAAGAAGATATGTATGCACCTTACCTTTTATTAGGTGATGAGGCTTATCTCAAACCAAACTCTAGACAAAATATTACAGATGATAAAAGGATTTTTAATTATAGGTTGTTTAGAACAAGACATTGGATTGAGTATGCATTATGGAGATGCTTAAAGACATAATTACAAGTTAGTTACAATATAATTATTGATTAGGAAGGGATGCACAGGAAATTCACTCTTCATACATAAAGAAAAAGTAACTTCTTCAAGACGTTATGATCATTATGTCACTGCAGCATGTGATATTGAAGAAATCTATAACAATTATTTAAACAAACATTTTTAATATCACTGTTTCTCATATTAATTATTGTAAGGTCGTTGAATTCTGAATTATGTTATTTAATGTGGTAATCTTTGTTTTTGATATCCCACAAAACTCTATTTTCATACACAAAACTAATTAGGTTCCCTATGTTCATTTTGACTTCGCAACAATTCTGCCAAAATTAAAATAATTTGAACTAGGGATTCGTACATTCGCACCAACTAGCGTTTCATCTGGCAACCGATATGCATGCAATATAAGATAAGCGTAAACACATTAGGTATTCTATTGTTTTGATTTATTCGTGCTATTCAGACGCATTCATCCACAAACCCATATTATAACCGTAGGTAACCTAAAATAGGTTGTACTTTAAATTTTCTTCAACTATTCGTACTTTCCGACACATTTGGCAACGCGGCCCGGGTGACTGACACAGCTGCGAGTCGGGTCCATCCGTAATAATCCGTATAGAAGTTATAAGTGCGTGTGTGTGAATTTCTCGAGGCACCGATACGATACAACAACGAGCAAACAGCAAACGATCTTTCAGCTTTAATAAAGCAACGGTTGGTTCCCCTTTAAGTGCGCTACGACATCAGCGAGAGCCTACTTACTATCCGCATATTATAATATATCGTACGATTGGTTGGCCTATACCGTGCCTAGCCTGCTTTGTTCGTTTTGCGACACCATAATATGGAATATTTATAGAGTTTAAAGACAGACAACCTGGCTGTGGTGTTGCTAAATCGCTATTATTGCTATTTGCTATTATTGTTTGATGTGTTCAGTGTGTTGTGGTCTTTATATGTTCTGGTTTTGTCTGTTTTATGTTAATGATGATGCTTTGTTAGATTATTTTTATATTTCTTTTAGAAGGTTAAGCTGTATTAGTGCAGTCTATTTGTTTTCGAAGGTTATAAAGTGATTGCATGTCTACCCACACCTAGAGCATTTTATCTATCTTTATAGGAGTGGATCGTAATAATAATATTTAATTACAATTCAAAATTTTACAAAAATAAACATTTTATTCGTCTATCGGTTACCTGAGCTTGGCAGTAATTGCATCGAAAGTACTTGTATGTGTGCAAAGAGAGAGTGGATGGTATTGATTTTAATATTTTGCCACAGGCACCTCGAAAGTGCTTGAAAATGTGCTTCAAGCACAATAAATAGTGCTTCCACAGTGCTTGCAATTATTTTTAAAATACAGTGCTCGGTAATTGGCAGTTGAAGCCCTTTATAAAAAGTGCTTGATAATTGGTGATTGAATTTCGCATTTCAAGCCATTTAAAGTGCTTACAAGCACTTAAAAGTACTCTAAACATTTTAAAGGGCTAGTAAGCATTAAAGGACTTGCAAGACTAAAGAACTTGTAAGCATTAAAGGACTTGCAAGCACAATTATGATATTTGTGTTGTTGCCACCTCAAAAATGTTACCACCTACATAACAACATAATTAAGTCATTTAAGTTTTAATAACCTTATTACTTTTTCTTTCATGTTTTCTAAGTACTTTCTGTCATTAAACCACAAATGTAATCCCCCATCATATTTTCGTTGTTTGGCTCTGATAACGGTATTCGAAGTCTATGATGTCTTGATGAAAACGTTCTCCTTGTTTTTCTGAATACGCTCCCATGTGTTACCTTCTGAATGCCCCGTATAACGCAGTCCGCGTTCAGGTCCAATGGTTGCCACAAAATTATATTTACAAAGGCAATTTCCAACTTACGAAGATCCACAGGTAACGCAGATAGTTTCGACTGTCTGATGAACAACCCTGGCTCCGGTTTCGTTCTGAGTGGAGAAGGCGTGGTCCGTTTAGTACCAAGATTCACAGTATTCAATTGCAAGCGCAGGACCGATTTAAATGCCAGATAAATATTCTTCGTTGTCCCTAACTTAAGTCAATCAAACAATAGGAACAAAATATGACAACGAAAACTCCTGCTTATATCATTTAATAGATTATTAAACCTTTCTCTGTGGTGAAAATTAACAATGTATCCCCAGGCTTAATTTTAACACAGCTGCGGTAAAAACTTCCAATATAAAATATCAGCAATCACAATTATGTGACAAGTATTTTTATATACACTGTAAGAATGTCCCTTGGACAAAAAGTAAAAAGAAAATACACTGCATTTTTAAATACTACCATCCTTAATTAGTAAGCTCTAAGCTCTGATTATCAGTTGAGTCGCTGCTGTCACGTAGTAACGTGGTACATACGATTTGTCATCTAAACATGGATTTGTCTAAAGAACATGTGCGTGCTATGATCACAGCTTATTCACTAGTAGTGAATAAGCTGTGCTATGATCTACTACGATTTCAAGGTCGGTTTGAGTGAACAACAAAGTTTTGAACGGTTGCAAGGCGCATTTGGTGATGAAAATCTTTCATGGGCAACTGTGTTTCGCTGGTATAGCGAATTTAAAAGAGGACGGACATCGCTTGGTGAGGAGGCACGTATTGGTAGGCCCTAGTGTTGTGAATATCCGTATCTTTTTAGTATTCGGATAATACGTATTCGGAACCAAGAGATATTCGGATTCATCATCCGGATACGTATCCATATGTGTGAAATCATAATACGCAACCGTAAATACACCGCGACCTTGGGAATCGGAATCGGGCAGTGTTGTCAACCCTAGCAGAATTTATGTTTGAGAGTGAAGTAACAGGAGCTTTTAATGTTTTAGAATAATAAACACAAGATAAATCTCAAATATTTTGTTTTTTATCATAATATCAGAAACAAAATAATAACTTCATGTTACCTTTAAAATATGCAGTGCATGCCGACTAACCGATTATGAATTGCAACAACGCTAGACGATTCCGAATTCTGATTTCGTATCCATAGTTCGTATCGGCTGCCACCCGCAAAACCCGAATCAACTCTGTCATAACAGAACTTGCAGCGTTCGATTCGTGTATTACGATTTTGTTTCTGTTCTTTTTGATACCGAATTCGTATTCGAATTTACACTATTGATTCCGGAATATCCGGATCCTTTTAATATTCGGATTCATCGGATTTTTGGATACGTATTCTTACATCACTAGTAGGCCCTGTTCTTCAGTTATTGTGAGAAACATTGAGAGAGTGAGACGTATGATTGAGGAAGATTCAAGATGCACCTATCAAGCGATTGAGGCAACTCTTGGTGTTGGATCCGCAACAGTACATTAAATTTTACATGCCACATACGCTTAATGATTTACAGAAGGCAGAGCGAGTAAGAAATGTTAAATAATGGTGGACATCGTATTCTTTATAAAATATAACAGATGATGAAACCATACATACCATTTTATGATATTTCTACTCGCCAGGAGAGTAATTTGTGGATTTATGAAGATGACTCCAACAATGGCAAAAAAGCAAAAGAAAGTTATGTATGCAGTTTTCTTTCGTAGTACAGGATTAGTAAAAGCAATTAAGCTTGAAGATCAACGTACAGTTACAAAAAACTGGTACACCACAAAATGTTTACCTGCTGTTCTTGAGTCAGCCAATATTCGCGATTTAATGTTGCATCAGGACAATGTATTATCACACACTGCACAGCAGACAGTTGAATATTTACGTGAAAACAATGTAACAGTCATTGAACATCCACCCTATTCGCATGATTTGTTCACGTGTTACTTCTGGTTGAACTGTAGCCTAAAGAAACATTTACGTAGCCAACGTTTTAAAACGGAGGATGGGATAGATGAAGCAACTCATCAATTTTTTGAGAACATTCCAAAATATGACTGGCTTCATGCTTTGAAGTTGTGGAAGCTTCGGTTACAAAAAGTGCATTGATATGGTTGGTGATTACTTTGAGCATAAATAAAATAATTTTCCTTTTATTTCAAAATATATAGCGTGACCCTCGTATATAGGTATATATTTAGGTGATTATGACATAAAAATAAAAATGTATATGACCAAAATCATGGTCAAACATGGTCATAGGCGCTGGTACCAAGGTTTAGTCTTTATGTGCTATCTGTACAGTGTTAAGTAAAAAAAAATTATAAAAAAATCGATAAAAATGTCACTTGATTTCGGTCGTACAATTACCATAACCTATCAGCTAATAAAATTAATAAAATCCCATTACTATGTAATTATACCATTTCGTATAAAATAAGAAAATCCCCTTCCCAAAATATTACTTTAGAAAAAACTTAAATGTCTACCATATTGTTTCAGCCATAAAAGGGTATGAATGTAATTAATTAAAATAAATAAAACATTCTTTCTCGAGTCGGTGTTCTCCGAACTTTGGTGTACCTAACAGCTATGTCTCCGCAGCTCCCTCCAATACAGATGAACAATCCTCAATCAGAGATGAAATCTCAGATCACGCTCTTAGTCTCTGTGGGGGTAGTAGTAGATCCCTCGGAGGTGGAACACCAAAATCAACTCGTCCACATTACCTGATAGTTTCAGTCCGTGTAAATGTGCCCTAAAATCTTAAAAACACGAGAAATACAAATGATGAGCAGGCTCAGGATGTATAATATCCCTTTCAAGTTTATAAAAACCCATGAACTAAATATCAAATAATTTACCCACCCAGTTTATATTTAAAACAAAACCGGCTCTTAACTAACTGACTTTCCTTCACAGAAAAACGAGTAGCACATGGCCGAATTTACTGTCTTTTTTTCCTCGACCTCATTGATATAAAAATTATGGGGAAAGTTTGCGGAAAATAAAACTAGAGAAAACGAAGGTTACCTTTTAAAAAAAGGGTTTTACAAAAATGAGGTTGGGGAAACAGAACGATTGCTTCCCTTGGCTTGACTCCAGCAGTCGGCGCAATGACGAAAAAACTTTATACTCTAAAAATAATCCATACAAAGTTTCGTACACCATTAGCACTCAGAGAGACATCGTCCACACAAATGGGTTTAGGAAGATAATCCCTACACTCGTAGGAAGGAAGATTCTTCCCTAATATCCCATTACTTTTTCGCAAAACGAAATCCGACTGGTCTGTACCACGAGCTAATGTTCCATTCTAACCTAATTTCTAATCTAAAGCATTTCCATAGATCCGTCATCCGATATCCGATTCGGGATCGTATTGTTATTTTTCGGACGAATAAAATTGTCATTCTCCATGTATCCAAAATCCGTAATACTGGTAGTAACTTTGATGACAATTGACAGTAAAAAAATGTAAAATTTCCCAATTTCCGGACTCTCCATTTTGCAATTTTCAGTGTTTGTTGATAGAAATAGAACATTATTAAAGATATACGGTAATAATTTGATGAAGGTGGAGCTAGTCATTCTTAAATAATTAAAATAATGTTCACTGTCAGATAATGGCATTTCTTGTACCAAATTATGAAAAGCTCTCTAAGCTTTTCTTTTTTTATAAATATTTCTAACCCAATATCGTGAAGGTTTTCTAGTTTTTTCCCTTCTATTAAATAGAAGACTTGAAATTAATAACGTGAATAAACTTTAAATAAACCAAACACTCAAACTCAAAACATAAATAATAAAATGAAATGTCAAATGCCAAAAATCAGATCCGATGTCGGATAAAAGTTGAGTATTTTTTAACTTTTTACGTCAACGGACGAAAGTAAAAACATTTGGATAAACATTTGACATATCAAAATTTCCACCAATCACAGTACTTTCGGACAATTGTATCGTCGGATAAAGATTCTGTGGAAATGCAGCATTAGCCTTTTGCTTTCACAGAACCACGGAACCCGAAATCGGTCATTTCAACCTTAGAACGCGTTTTAACAATGACAGCGTCGACACTTGACTTTTCCGAACGTCAAGTCAGTTAACTATCAAACCAAGTTTTGAACCACAATAAACATATATTATAAATTAATCAAATTATGAACTAAAAATACTATACGAGCATTATAATATCCCAGAATACTAAAGTACATGAGGTTAAACATTAACCACACGAAAGGTAAATAGAGGTCCCATTAAAACTATCTTAATTACACATGACTATATTTTTAGATCCTGTGACCCCAGTAAAATGTAGTTTCCACCAAACTGAAACGATGGGATGTGGCGACATCCACAGGAAAAACATTATTGACGAAGTGAGACTAGGTGACACTAAAACCTTAGATCGTTTTAGACGTAATGTTCATGGATTAATCCACGACTATCAAAAACTAAGCAATTAGATCATACTGTTGAACTTGGGTCATATCCATTATCAAAAACAAACTAAATAAAATGAAAATAAACTCACTCTGCTGATGGAGTTTGAGGGATTACAACATTGGCAAAAAATGAGAAGTTTAAATATATCCACCAAGCTCACAGGCACCCTATCAACAAATGTATTAAACAACAAGTCAAAAACTCGTAAGTTTAGATTAACAAAACCAATTAGGTAACATATAAGTGCCACCACGATAGGCCCCGAAGAAAACCTATGGACTACCATAAGCTGAAAACTCGAGTACCACCATAGGCACTCTAGGGGAGAACTTTCGTTTCAAGTGACACAAAACATTTCCAATTACTATACTCTGTTTTTAAACTAGGAGGAGCGATTTGAATTTAAGTTAGCAATTCTGTTTACTTCTGATTGGTCAGTTTGAAGTCAGGTTTACACATCACTTTTTAGCATTCACATCAGCTAATAATTGATATTGTTGACAGTTCTGACATTTTATATTTTAATTTCTCATCATTATTACTTAGTTTTTAACTTTATTTCTTAAATAATAGTTCTTTTATATAGGTATGTAACACATTTGACATTCAAACATCATAACCATCACAAAAAACATAGCTCTAACATATACAAAGTGTGCTAAATAGCAATCAGATCGTAACAGTGTTGCTTGCAAGCACTCTAGGAGTATAAGTCTTTCTAACAACTGCAGTCTGGCATTCCGTTATGCATATAATTTATTTAAACGACAAACCTATAAACAAATATCTCCTCTTTTCTTTAAAAATCTTGTACTGACACTCTTTGTTATCCCATTTCCCATATAATGACCTTTAATTTCCACATCTTACCATCTATATGAAAGACTGCGTCAGTGACTGCCATATTCAAAAAGGGAAATAAGCTTAACCCAAATAACTATAGACCGATAAGTCTTGTACTAATAGTTTGTAAAGTAATGGAGTCCATAATATGTGATAAGGTAACTGATTTTCTTGTAAACGAACGTGCACTTCCCACCCAACAACATGGATTTATCAGAGGACGATCTACCTTAACTAATCTTCTGCAGTCTGTCAATGACTGGAAAAACGCCTTAGATGCTGGTATTCATACAAATGTTATATACTTGGATTTTTCTAAAGTCTTTGACATAGTTCCAAAGCACGGACTTCTCAAAAAGATTGAACACCTGGGAATCCGAGGCAACTTAATAGATTGGGTAACGGACTTCTTAACCTCCAGACAATTTCGCGTAAGAGTTGTTAATAGTTTCTCTCAAACCAAATCCGTTGTCAGTGGAGTGCCTCAAGAATCGGTTCTTGGTCCCCTACTTTTGATTATGTACTGCTGATATTTCTGTGCACATAAAAAACTGTTGCTCCTTCTACACAGACGATACAAAAAATTTACGCTAATCCGATTGCGGACTATCAGTCTCTTCAATCTGATCTAAGTGCGGTATCAAAGTGAAGTTCAAACTGGTTATTACGGCTAAACGTTGATAAATGTGTTGTTCTTCATATCAGTAAAAACAATCCTAAATTGGTGTATAATCTTAATAATAATGCCTTAAAGACAGTATCGTCCCATAACGAACTCGGCGTTATTATTACTAAAGACTTAACGTGGTCAGAGCATATTTTATCAGTAAGTAAACAATCAAACTCTCAACTATTCTTATTAAAAAAGACTTTTGGCAATGTTTCTCCCTCAACATTTTTAAAAATATACACAACATATGTTCGTCCTCGCCTGAAGTACTGTGATCCTGTTTGGTGTCCCGTATTAATGTCGGATCAAAAGAGGTTGGAAAATGTGCAGCGATTTGCGACAAGGCTTCCGTATGGTATAAGAGGGCCACCGTATGAACAGCGTCTGCCTACGGCTAATCTGACTTTTTTTAGTGACCGTCGACTGCGTGGTGACATAATCGTTTGTTTTTGCGTAATTAGGCATACGTTCGGTGTCGATCTTTCGGATTTTAACTTTTAGTTAGAGAGTTAGTTAGAGTTAGGCAAAATTTTCTTTCAAATCGAGTTTTCTCTGTTTGGAACAATTTACCTGATAACGTTGTATGCGCACCTTCAGTTAACTCGTTTAAAAACAAATTGGATTCCTTAGGCTATGTATGTATATAACTGTATAGAGACAATAAATTATAATCACAACAAATTATGTAACGTAATTTATTGTCTTCATATTTTCATTTTTTTTTTTTAATTCAAATTTTTTGAATAATGTGAGCTTTATAAAACTTCGGTTCTCAGCTCATGTCAGTAAATAAAAATAAATAATAATATATTACGCGTGACTTCGGCCAGACCGTTTTGCTTACGATGATCATCGTCAGAATATAGCTACCGAACTGTTAACTGCAATAATTTGTAATTTAGTTTTTGATTATACGATTATACCCGTAATAGACGTTATTTACTGCAATTATTGTTTTATTTCTGTCAATTGGACACAGACGATACAACTAACAATCATTTCTTACGCTGCGCTGATGCAATGCAATATCGCTCGGCGACAATACTGACACATCTCAAAAGAATTTAAATTTACATCAAATATTTGGATTCTATTTGAAATTTGTTAAAGTTTCATCAAACAATACTGCTTTAAAATTAGTGTAGATAATTTCCTCGAGATTGCAAATGTGTCACTATCGCAAAACATGTATTCCGCCCACGTGCGGCGTCAACAACGGTATATTTTTAATATGCCATTAACAGTAGTTAGCAACGCTTTGTTTAAGCATTTTCTATATTGTTACATAAACTGTAACTCTTGGAGTCAACAATAGTGGCATATCTTTCAAATATCACCGTTTCTGAAAACACATAATTTTTTAACAGGCTACACTACAAAAATTTAGTACACAAAAACTCACTGTAATCACAGCCAAGCTCATTAATGCTAATCAAATGACATTTTCAACATGAAAATTAAAATACTTAAAACTTTAATACTCATTTTCTCCATAACTTTTATTTTTGAGTTACGCCACTATTGTCGCTTTCGAGACATCCACAAAAATTTAGTACTTAGTTTACTTATCAAAATTTAATGTTTCATTCTTTTTTGTAGTTTATTATCTGCACTCTCCTTTTTTTTATTAACTCCATTATTATACCAACAAAACTACATCAATCAGATATTTTATTGTCAGTATTACAGCACCATAAAAACTTCTTACAGAACAAAAAAAAAACATGAATCAAAAAAGGAGTGGATAAACAAGTTTATGATAGTTCGATTTATTTAATTATACAGTCAGGCGACGAATGGTGATAGAAACAGATCTGGCTTCAAGGTCATCGTTAGTATTAATAGCGTTTATTTTCAGATACTTTTTCTTTGACATTCAATATTACGGTTAACGATGGATTTGTTTTGTTAATAAAGCATTTCTGAAGAAGTGCTTCAAGGTAGGATTCTTGGACTTTAACATCTGCTCTGGTTATGTACCATCTACGTACACCTTGTACCATTTTATCAACCTTCATTGATGATATTGTAATTTTCTATCTAAATATAATTGAAAAAGGGGGTTAAAAATAAAATAAATTATTATCATCCCATGACCGTATTAATCATTTTTTTTTATTGTCGCACTGTCTCAAGTATTACGTTAATCCAATTTTAATATCTACATGTCGCTTCAAACTTCTTATTACATCCAATTACGCCTTATATCATAGAACCAATAAAAAAAATGATCTGGTACCGCTTCAGCTAGCCATCCGACTGATTTTTTTCTCTCTCCCTGTCTCGATCTCTCTTCCTCCATCCATTATTTCTCCATTAATTAACTCGAGAGACGCCTCGAGAGTAGCAATCAAAGAGAAGCGCGCCTGCTTGATTCTGTAGAAAACGGTACTCGCTTCTTTATTTATTTCTTCTTCTCTTTTTTTTTCGGTCTCGTAGCAGTTAGGTACATGAGTTAGGTGTCTCGTCCAACGGTGCCTGTTAGTTATAGTAACAGTGAGTTATGTATTACATAATACGTAATAACCGGAAGAATTATGAAGATGTGGAGCTTTCAATGGTTCAACGGAAAACCCGTTATGCAATTTTTGGATTTTTTGTTTAGTTCGTTATTGATATTTTAATTGATGCACTTTTTATAGGCGTTATTACATTTCTGAAACAGTTTTTTTTTTTTGAAGTTTAATTCAAACTTCAAGCCAGATTAGTAGAACGTATTACAAGAACATGGTAAACATGTATTGATTGATATTTTAATGGCAACAGAAGCAAGCAGATTTACTTAGCCTAATCACTTACTAGAAAACTGTAGCAAATGAGTATTTGGTTTAAATTTAAATAAATATTTTTTTAATCATATTTAACTTTTTTGCACAAGCTGACTCGCCTTCTAGGGTTAAAATTTACTAATTTTGCAATTTACCTTATATTTCTCGAATACGGTCCATTTTAGGACAAAATAAGAAAGAATGACAATTATTTGAAGAATCAAGTACATATTTTTTCAATTAATTATTGTATTACACATATTTGTCTTTAGTTTTTATGCTTATCAAAAAGTGCTTAGATTTATTTGTTTTCATTAAATAAAGACAGTTTGACAGTTAAGATTACAAAATCTCAAATGTCTTTTTATCAGATAAAAATCAGGATTGCATCAGTCGGCAATTTTTTTGGTCACATGATCTATCATCAGCCCATCATTTTGTTTTTTTATTTATGGCCTAGGTGTATGTACCTAATACACATACTTTGATTACTATACGGTTCAAGAGAGACGTCCGAAACGTCCAACCTAGGGCGCGGCCATTTTGATACAATTACTACTAGGTTAGGAAACACATTTTTCCAAAAAGTTAAACTGGTAGCCCACATCTTTTTATTTTAAGATTTTAAATGAAGGCAACAAATGTAGAAAAAACGTTTATTTATTTAAATAATATACTAGAAACTTCTTTGAAGTAAAGTTTGTAACGGTTGGAACCGTTATTTCGTTATTTCGGACACAAGCACCTCTTACTCAAATGTCATTTGTCGTCTATGCCTTGTGTCAAAGTAAGTGAGATTTTTATTTTATCTAACACAACGACGACTAGGTCACTTCCTTTCTCAGAGACCAAAATTAATATGAGAAGGAAGAATCTTATTTAATATATTTAAACATAGTAAAGCATAATATCTTATTCCAAAAAATAATATACGAGTATAATTTCATATAGAAGCTAACACATGTTTCATTCATTGCTGATATAGAGGTTATTTTTAAAATTTGACAATTTGTTTAAGAAATCATTGCACAAAATATAGATATTTAATAACAAAACATACCTTATAAAATCAGACGGTCATTAACATAAATAAATATAATTTAATACATCCGAAATACAATTAAAATTGAAGTGACATGTAGCGTTTTTCCGTGTCAAAGCGCTTTGAACCAGTTGCGTTTTGATTCAAAGCGCTTCATTTTCTTGTTTCATTCATGACGTCACAATCAAATACGCTTAAATCAGTTTGTTTACGATTTGAACCGTTCTAAAAGTTTGGTGTGACCTTGGGTTTGAGAGAATTTGGGGTGAAAATGACAAATGGCAGAAAATATCCGTATTTGGAGAAAGTGTTCTGTGCTCATATTGTGTATTTTACTATTTGTGATGTTAAATATTAAATAACTCCTTCTTCAAAGCTAAAAAATTATGAATATTCAACGGGATAAAGACATTTCTGTATGTGTCGACCAAGAGACAGCAGAACAATTGAAAAGTAAAAAAGATAGTCACATTTTTGCGGACCTTCATTTGTTTACTTTTATAGATCCAAACTTTGCAGCTTCATACTTGAAGCTGGTAAAAGAAAAACTACTGGAGCCTACTCCTAGTTCTTCCCAAGAAGACAATTCTAGTGAATGCAAGCTCTTGAAGTCAAAATATCCAACAAAATAGTTTTTCGATCAAAAAACGTCAAATAACCACTTATGGTCAAAAACCAGAGACCAGATGAATGAAATGGGGTATTTTGTTGGTGCAGGATTTCTTGGAAGAGAAAAATGTCGACAAAAATTCTCAAATCTCCAGAGTTCTTACTTTAAAATAATAGAGAGAAAAAGAACAACTGGAGAAGACAAAATTCAGATTCCACCATATTTTAATGAAATGGAGGAAATTTTGGGCGATCAACATAAAACACAACCACTTTTGGTAATTCACAATCAACTGCTTCTATAAGCCTTGCAGAAACAATCGCACCAAGCTCATTTAATCCTAAAAGTTATGCAGAACCAATAAAATTAAGTTCGTTTAATCCTAGCACTCCTGTGACCCTCAAAATGTGAAGTAAACATGTTTAATAATAAACAAAGTGTAAAGCCACCAACAAATAGAGGTAAAGTATTAGAGGAATTAATACAAATTCAAAAAGAAAACCAGGTCGAACGAAAGACTGAATTTAAAACCATGATGATTTTTTTTAACTCACAAAGTTCCAAGAGGCCTAAAGAAATGATGGCTCTCATAGGGAATATGAGTAAGAATGGAAGCAAAACTAAAAGAATGAGAACTGATGAAGATTCTGATTAGCTACTCTCCATTAACTTAATAAATGTTACTTATTTTAATGTTAACTTTTTTTTAATGTCAGTAAACCTCATATTTGCTCCAAATAAACAGGTATATTATTTCATTAAAAATTAAAGATTGTACTTTTATTTTACTCAGAATAAACTATAATTTTTATTGCTAGTTTAAGGAATTACTTTTTTGTTCTTTACTATTTTGATTTATAAAAAGATTGCTTATAAATAAAACAAATACCTTTTAATTTTTGTTTATTTACCTAATTGACAAAACCTTTACATTATTAAAGCGTATGTTTATATTCATTTCAAAAATAAGAGAAACAGTATGAAAATATTAAATAATGTAGTATTGAATATAATAAGAAAATAGTACAATCGAATTATAAGTTACGAGCAATATTCCTTTTTAAATCGGCAATATTATTATTATCATTTTAATTTCTGTTAACATTTTCTACAGGCTCTTCAAAATTATTGCAAATATCCATATTTATATAACAAAAGTTATGTAAAATACAACATGCAGCTACAATTCTTACAGACTTAATTACGCTATTTACATTGATAAACTTTAAAGTTCGCCACCTGGACTTTAAAATACCAAATGCATTTTCTATTACTACTCTTGTTTGGCTATGAATGCGATTGTGGCGCCGCTGAATCACTGTTAAGTGACCATTATCTCTACATATTAGAAAATGAAGTTGAAAAATATATACCAACTAAATATTAGGAAAAAGATATACACACCTATAGGGTGTCATTAACCAGGAATGTAACGGATAGGCAGAATCTCCAACTATGTGGAAATCTTCATTATTGAAGTATCTTTGACTATTTCCATTTTGTACTTCACGATACAAGTTTGAATTTTTGAGTACCTGAATAAAACAATAATACTTAGTTGCCTTTGAAATGATTTATATTTTAAAAGATTTACCCTACTATCATGCACTGATCCTGGAAATCCAACCATGATATTAATGAACATTTCTCAGAAGTAGCCACAGCTTGGAGTTTTGCATTTTTCTATCAATATAATTGAGTTGATGTTCTGAAGGAGCTTTAAAAGGAATGTTACATACATCTATGACACCTACAACTCCTTAAAAAAACAAATTAGTATGATATATGTTGATATCTGGATATCCAGCTAGATCTTCAAAACGCCTTTCTATCTCATTTCTATTAGGCCAAACTATGTACTGTTCTTGTAAATTTACAATACGACTTAACATAAATCCAGTACATTTATAAACTGTGGAAACCGCGACATTAAATCTGTCAGCTATTGCCAATAATACTTCTCCATTGCCTAACCACAATAGTGTCAATAAAAGTTGCTGTTCAGGAGAAACTGACGGTGCTCCTCCTTGGAAAAATCTTTCATTGGACCTTTTGCCCCCCCCCCCCCCCCTGGAGCCCCGCCCTTGACCAGAGGAATATACTCTTGCAGGCAAGCTCCAAAAGATAGTTGGTTTGTGTTTTTATCTTATAATTTATCTGAGACAGACACGTTGAATTTGTATAAGTTATTTTTTTTAATTAGTTATATGTAGTTGTTAAATTTTTAACTAAAACAGATATATTCTTCATCTACAAATGAGTTTTCTTTCAGTTGTTACACAGTGAGAAATTGCTGAATATTTTCTATTCATGAAAATACCCCTATGAGCATTACTGCCACCACCTGCACCAATATTCTCGTTTTCAAAGATTACACAAGTTTAATTGTATTAACATTAGATTGCCAGTGTACATTTTCAAAACTCTTGCATATCTCCCTATTTTCTGCTTATATAGCAATCGATGGTCTAGCTATGCTTTTCTTAAAAAACGTGTTTGTTAGTGTTATGATTCCTGCGTATGTCTAACGTACAAAATCAATGTACCTGGATCAGTGGTACTTTTGCTTCTCAGAAATTTCCATTTATCCGAAATTGTTACACAGTTTACTGTACCAAATAAAAAAAATATTACAGATCATTTTCTAACTGTTCCAGATAAACTATTTAGCAGAGGGGGCTATTTTCTTAGTGAGGCTGTGGGTTACCTCTACTTTCAGGTGTGTAGATGAGCCAGAGGTAGTTAACCTGAAATACATAAAAACAATTATTATAACATAAATGTTCCAAAAAGTAAACAATATTACTTACATGTTTATTTATATTATTTCGTTTGATTTTAATACTGCTTCTATCTATTGAAGTAAATGCATCAATTTTCTTGGTATTTGCCTTCTACAAAGAATTGTTTCATGATTGATCACATAACTTTTACATAAGAGCAATAAGCGTTTTCCTCAAAATGCTGAGAACAGACATAACAGATTATAGCTAAAAATAATTTCTAAACAATTTAATTAATGGTTTGTAAACAGTGTTCAAGTGCTCGAAATTCCTAGGAGACCTGAAAAATAAAAGGCATTTAGATTACAAGAATAGGAACATAATTAAAGTAGTTACTGTTACTTACAAATGGACAGATTTGACATAAAATCACCTAGTAAAGCAAGGTTTATAGCTAAAGAATAATTTAGCTCATTCGGACCAATTGGATGTTCTAAAATAACATCCACTCCAGGGATACAAATTCAGGATGTGCAGAAGCCTGCTGTTTGGATATAAACGGTTGTCATATTGTATTCGTTACAGTAAGAGAGAGCCCACTGCAAATTTCGACCGTCATCTGATAACGAAATGAAATATGCTCCAAATGCATGTAACAACATTGTACTTTACCAAATTGCACCTGTGCCAATCCCTATCCTGAGCAAAGTGGTTAAAATAGTATATTGTTTCACGAGTGACGAAAAAATGATTTTCGACGAGTAAAACACTATACTTTTTCTACGAACTCTATTATGTCATGTAGGTACCTACTAAAATGAAAAAAAAAAAACAAACGTTAGCAAATGCTTTATTTTGTGTTAGGAATAACAAAAAATTAACCAACAATTAAATATTTCAGAAATATTATTTATTATTTAAATATTGATTTATTGTTATATTTGAACAATTGTTCAAAATTATGGGGGTATCACACTCAAGCTTTTTATTTATTGAGGTAGATGCCGACATATTTGTTCTACTGTTAAATGTCATTTCAGATGATGATGCGCCATAATCGGATGAACTAGTAGTTTCCTTATTTTGTACAGATTGTAAAATTTTGGTTTGTATTTGGTTTTTACTGTTCGTGGATTCATCAACATATCCTTCCGCAACACTACTAGATTTCCAACCACCGTGCTTTTTTAACAGAAGCACGTCACCTCCTGCATCCACTAATAGCGTTGCGGATGTTCTGCGGAAACAGTGCCCAGTGTAATCTTGAGGATTCGGAAGCGTTAAAAACTGAGCAATTTCGTTAGGAAATTTACTGATTTTATTAATTCCAACAACCTGTCTGCTACACTTTCCATTCTGATAGTTAATAAAGAATCTTGAATTAATTTGATCCATGTTTGCGGGACGTAGGCTCATATATTTTTTAGAAATATCATAAAAGGGTCCAGAAATATGAAAAGAACGCGGAACTTCTGTTTTTGTATTACGGATTTTAACTAACAGAATACTTCCAGTATCCTTTACATCGCTTATTGTTAAATATTTTAGTTCGTGGCAACGACAAGCGCCAGATAATCCAAAAACTAATGCTACCTACAAATATTAGTAGTTATGTATTAAGTATTTGTTAAAATAAAAATAATAATTCCGTTACCTTTGTTATTAAATATTTATAGTCAGGTGCATTCTTTAGGAAAGTCTTTATGTCTTCAGGCAAAAAAATTTTGGATTGTTGGCTTTTAAAACCATCAGATTTTCTTTTCAAAAGCGAACGTAACTTTGGATATTTACTAATATCGATATCATTTTTAACAGAGAGCATCGAATAAATGGACCATAACGTCGACGGATTAAAATTTGAACATATTTCTCCAAAGTATGCTAGTAGTACAGTTTCCGAAAATGATTTCACTTTATTTTTTCTCTCCAGTCCAAAAATTTGATATAAATTTCTTCATATCTCTTTTTTGAATTGGCCGGTAATAAATCTGAAGAGGTTTCTTCAGCTTTAAAAATAATTTCTGGGGGAGTACAATCGCTTTCTGACTCAGACATCATGAAAATGTGTTAAATTTAGGACGAACTGAAACTGACAGTTCTCAAATGTGATAAACTTCAAATAAAAAAATGAAAACCAGGAAACTAGATGTAGATTGGTTTAATTTGCACTATTTTTATACATTTTTATTTTATCTTTAATTCATTAAAGTTTAGGTAAAAACGCATATAGAATTTAATGAGCATCTTTTTATTTCATTATTAATAATTATAAGCTGCCAAAATATTATACGAGGCGACTGATATATGAAAATATGTAACAACTTACTTTCGTCACTAGAGACGAAAGTAAACGTTATGGGATTTTTTCTCACTAGTGACGGAAATCAAGTTTTCGCTGAAAGTATCCTGTGGCGAAAGATGTCTTTTTGTAAGAGTTCGTAGAAAAAAATTATTTTATATTCAAAAAATTATATAAGACGCTGTCATGTCTTATATAATTTTTTATTTTTTATTATGTTTTCCCTGAAAATTGCAATCCAATTCATTTTGAACCTAGCTTTTAAACCTAAATTATTAATATGTTGTACCCGTTGTACCTACCTTTTAAACCATGTGTATGTATGAAAGATTTGTCGTTTCTATGGCAACCTGTAAAAATGAATCACAATAATAGGCATCCAAATAAATTTTTAAATCAGTAGATAGATGTTTTTGTGCGATGTTAAGAGGAAGAAAATGTTTCCCTTTAACGATATATATCAAGATATGTTTGAATATGTTATTTTCTGGAAAACTTTAAGGGTAAGCAAAATCAGCGCTGTCATGCCTTATGTGAATTTTTTAATATTAAATTATTTTTTTTTAACCGCTTTGCTCAGGATTGCGAGTGACACAGGTGCCATTTGGTAAAGTACATTGTTTTTACATGCTTTTGGGGTAAATTTCATTTTGTTATCAGATGACGGTAAAAATTTGCAGTGGGCTCTTGGACTATTATGATTTGATTGAGTTGCGCAATGTGTAAACTGGAACATTGAGATCAAAAGTGCCGAAGCAGAGTGAGCGAACTGATTCTTTAGCTATAAACGATCGTACAGGTGTACACATGTATAGGACAAGAATTATAGAGAATGACATTACAAACAACAATTTGGAAACGCTAGACTGAGACAGTTGACAAGCAGCAAGTAACAAACTGTATATAGACAAGGAAGTAAAAATTGAGCGCTGATTAAAATTCCCATGCGTAAGCGTTGACTTGTAAGCGTCAGGAGATGCATCAATCGGTTTGTTCTATTGTATACTAAATATGAGGCTTGATATTTATTTTATGTTTCCTTTATCCTTATATTTAACTTTGGCGTAAAATAAACATTAAACGAATCCTATAGATATTTCTATTCCAGGTACATCATAGTACGGAGATGTGTTTGTTAGCAAAAAAAATAGATTATAACGGAAACAATGAACAATATCTACATAAACAACAATAATAGTTCAGTTCTCAAATATCATCTTCATGCGAACGATGGAATTCAAGGTTTTCAACCTTAATACATTTTACATTCTCCGATTCAGCACTTTCTATCACAGGAAATGCAATATATACGTGCATACACATTCACATACCTATTATACATGAAATGTGCGGAATTCCCATAAAGGAAAACACTACCATTTGCATAATCCAGATCTGCATTTCAAATTCGCTATACGTAGTATTATTATTATTATTACAATCAGGTTTGAGGGTTTGAGTTATAGTTTCGACCTTGGCGTTGCTAAACTCTTATTACAGATTCAACCAGAGGCGAGTAATGGCGAAGGGGAATAATTCTCTTTTTAGATAGTAATGGAAACTTTCTCGCAATTGGTTCCAAGGACAGGGTCATCATCACCATCATTTAATATGTGTCTCTTAGTACAAGAAGAGTATGCAATGAGAAAATATGAGAAAGGTAAATTGACAGCTATATAACTGTTGCAGAGCAACTTTATTTGAATTAAAACCTTAGACGCTTCATATATTTTATTGACAATATCAAAATAAAAAACAAAACTACTAACTAGTAAACATAGTGAGTATCAAGAATTAATTTTAACACTACTTCTCATTCTTGATAAACTAAACCACATGCTTCTCAAAGCTACATCACAGTGTTGCCATCTTGGTGATTTTTTCATCATTTCTGGTGATTTTTGGCCCGCTTCGGAGAATTTTTATGCTTGATTTCGACACGTCGAAAACCTGGAGAATTTCAGGTCACATTGGAAAATTGTTTAGCAAATTTCTGAATAAAGTCCATAGCCCTCAGAAAGTCTAGATACCGCTTGACGTATACTGTCAATACAAAAAAATGACCCAATTCAAGCTTGTCGCCATGTTAGGTAAATTTATGTTTTGGCTACACTGATTTTTAGTTTGTGTGTTCTGTAATACGTGAACACCGATAATCTGCACTTTGTTATTAGTTATAAGTGAGTGAGACGCGCAATTTCTAATTTCAAATTAAGAACAAAACTTTGACAAACCTATTTGATTTTCCTAGATCTGTTCAGACAGGACCGGTTTTATAAAATTTCTCGTTCTTGAAATGTTATTTTTACATGGTTATATATTATTGGATAAGTGGTTTGTGTACATATTGCTATGAGAATTATAGAGAAATTCAGTGAGATTTATGTAATATAATTCAAATTACAAGTAAACCATCTGTTCCCGTTTGGCAATATGGAGAAAATACCTACTTCAATGTCAAATGTACTATTTAAAAGAATGTGATTGTTAACCGGTCATTTATTTATATTATATTATGAAAATAAAAACTCGAATTTTTTAACTAGGGAAAGATATACTTACATCGGTAACAAGGTATTTTTAGAAAAACTAATAGATTACTCCTATTCCTATAGTTTATTTGAAAATGAATAATAGCAAAATTATATAAAAATATGGACCTTTGCCATAAAAACTGTGCTACCAAGCATTTTCAAATAAACTATAATGATAATTTGATTTAATAGAGCAGAAAGTAAAAAAAAACTTTGTAAATGTTGGAAAAGGGCACAGCAATAGGCCCAAAACAATTCCTTGGTTTTTTAATAAATATAATCTGAGATGCAAAAAATACTGTTAGAGTGGAGAAGCAGTATTGTTCTAATGTAGAAAACCCAGGGACATACAGCAGTGCACTAACCATAGGCGAATAGTCACTAAATTATACAAGAGTCCCATCTCGATTTTATTTTTAAATATTTTTGAGAATACCTATTATTATTTGTTACATTGAGTTTAATAAAACCACAGATTTCGAATGTATTGAAAGTTATTTAAAAAGTACCTCTATAAATATATAGAAAATGTGTATATGACTAACTGGTTTTATTAATCTTTTTTTGGGGTAGGTAAATATATTTTGAAAAATTTACAAACTTCTTTTGAATAAAAGACAAAATATTTCTGTGTTTATTAACTGAACAATATTTTATAGAAACATAATATATACCTATTTAAAAGAAAATATTACATTTTACAAGTATCGCATATTTATATGAAATAACTTACTCAATAAGAAAGAATTAAATGAAACAAATTAATAAACAATGGATATGAAAAATTGCTTTAACAATTAGATAAACTTATTCTTACATATTGCTTTAATCAATTTATTTACTATAAAAGTATATTTCCTATCATTTATTACATATAATAAAATAAAGCATAAAACATACAAACTATAATATGTACCTACTTAGAACGGAACTAATATTATTGTATCAAGGTAGTAATAGTGGACATTTTCCGAATAAAAAGAAGTAAAAAAGAAGTAACGGTCGACACGTTTTTCTGACTATTGGTCTTCATCAGTACGGTGCAGCCAAGTTCAAAGGATCATGGAACTTGTGTTGGAAAAATTGTACAATAGGTCACTAACAAGGAGCCAATAACACATTTGCCGTTTCAGCTAGTATCCCCAAATTTTCTGGGCTTATACTAAAGTCACAAAATGATTCAATGGTCTTCCTATGGCTATCAGTTATTCTTTCCTAAAAATGTTTGGTATGCTACAACAAAACATACAAATTATTTGATTTTGTAAATACACAAAAATTTGTGAAAACTTACACATGAAATGTTATTCCTTCCTTGTATCTTCTACCGTTAGATGCATTGTTACATTCACGTACAAAACAAAAAGAGATTTTGAAAATCCTGTAAAAATTTAACACCAAACCACAAATGTTTTTTATTAAAATAAAACACTAAACGACTAAACTAAAAAATAATGTTTTAAATAAAACCTTTACTAGAAGAACAAAATAAACAACACAACAGATAATAAAATCGATTATATACGTCGAACGCCGATCTTACGCTTATTACTAAACTTGCGCCGATTCTGTCTTGTCAGTAGTGCCAACTTAAAATTTATTGACATTTATTTATCATGGCGCCCATCATATGGGGGGTCAAAATGTTTTTACGATGCGGTATCTAGACCTTCAGAGGGCTATGATAAAGTCAGACAGTTTTTGGAATTTATGTTGGTCACACTGGTCTCTGCTGAACATTTGACATTTATTTGAGTTTGTCATTTGTCATCGGCGTTGGTCGTTGTCGTTGGTCTTGATTCGATTTGTTTTTGTTACTTATAGTTGTGAAAAGTAAGCCATTGTTATGATTTTTCCTAGTTTACATTTTTTTAGAGGCACATCACGTTCAAAAATATAGATCAAAGTGGGAGAAATGATCAGAAATGAAGCAGTGCCTGCAACCATGTAACTCTGATACCTCTAACGCGTTCTGCAAGTTTTGAAAATGTATTCTTGTTAGTAAATTGGTAGATTTGAAAGATCATGCAAAATCAAAAAAGCATGAAAATGCAGCCAAACCGTTTTTTTCATGCCAACATCAGCAGAGAATTAAGTTTAAATTGAAAAATTTCATTTCCCAAACATAAACGGCTCAATTAAGCCTTTATGTGGCTGTACACACCTCAATTCTAGCAGTCGGCCATTTGTGTGATTTATACAGGGACATCAATTACTGAGGCACTTCCTATGGTGCCTCAGTATTACATTCGTATTAGCGAAAAAATTTTCTTACCCCCATTTTTTAAAACTTTTTCATATTTCCAATCATTCCGAGTCCGAAAATGCAAAAAAAAATATCGTCTGGTCATCTGTGTGTATGTATGCCGGCACGATAACTCTAGAACGAAAGTTCTGATTGACTTGCGGTTTTGATTTTCTTGAATAATTTTACTTCTAACTTAGAACCCTATTGATTTTCAAAATTTTCGGTACATCCTAACTAATTTAATATAAATTTTCTTAAAATGCATTTCTTATGTGACAATTTTACGAATTCCAATTATTTCTAACATCAACATTCCTAACATTCTTATTATTCCATAAATTGCAAACATCCTCTAACGACCTGTCAAACAACAGCTGTTGATAAGGTGAAATTTCTTAGGCGGGTTGCGACCTTCATACTTGCAACCATAGCCATTTTGGAGGCTATTTTTATTCGAAATTAGTCGCCAAGCCTGACAATTTATGAAAAATATATAAGCTGTTTCTTAAAAATGATTTTTTTTATGGTGGTGCTTACTTAAGCGTATTACTATTTCGCTCCTAGCCACAAAAACACCTTCATCAAATTTACTGACCCTCTGTCGCAACCCCATAGAATAATTAACCGGCCATTTTATTTGGCAAAAATCAGAATAATGTTTGGCTGTGCCTGTCAAGTATCAAAATGTCAACTATGATGTGTGAATGGCTCTTAAATGTCAAATTATTTAAAAATGTATACTTTTGATATTTATTGCAAATAATTTAGGCTTTCCATAAATAAAAGTACAGCAAGGTAGATATAATGTAATGTTCTTATACAAAGCACTTTTTTATTATATAAAAGAGAGGTTGGATATGTTTTTGACACAAGGTTATTAATGTAATTCCTCTGTCCAATGAAAAAATTTCCAAATTTGTTTCTTCCGATTTCGAATCCGCGATATAATTTTAGCTCTCCCAAACCGCTAATTTCGAATTTTCTTTATATGACCTTCACAGTTTTCAAGACTAATTTCTTTTATAAATTTTAGATCATAATAAAATTTTCGTTTTTAATATTCTTAACACATAAACATTTATCTGTCATACTTTGGGAAAAGTCTAAAAACTTCAAATGCTCATCTAAAGCCTCGTTCCATGCTCTCGCTGCCTGTTATAGAGAAAGTAAAAGTTGAAAAGTCTTTTGGTAGGTAGAGAGGGGGTAAACGTCAAACCACGTCGGGCGGCTCCGAGAATTTCACAGTAATGTTTACCTGCCAGTGTCGTTTCATAGAATAAGTAATTTTAAATTGTTATCGGCGGAACCGGACAATCGCATGTATTTATGGATTATAAATAATTATTAAACATGTATTATAATATTCAAATTATAATTTTACAAAATTTCAGCAGCTATTCACAATTTATTAAACTATTTACTCGAAATTGTTATTAACATCTATAAAATAATTTTGTACGCCAATGTATCGCGTCCACTTCGGTGAGATCCGGTGCCAACCTGTCAATTTATGTGTATAAAGTGGGAGAACTGGCAAAAGCATTTCCAACTTTTACTTCTGTTCTATATATAAACTTTTCTTTAGCAAGCATACTTTATTTCATTCCTCTTCTTCAAACCCTGGTGGTTGTTTCATGTATATTGTTTCTTTTAATTCTCGATTTAAAAATGCTGTCTTTATATCCAGATATTGGATATGGATTTTTCTTTACCAGCTATCGATAAAAAGATTCTTAACGTTGAGTGTCTTACAACAGTGGCAAAAACTTCATCGTAGTCGGTTCCATAGATTTGTGAAAATCATTGTGCATCTACATTACCTTCTGCATCTAATTTTGGCTTGAACACCGATTTGCATCCAATTGGCTTCCTGTCTGGTAGAGGTTCAACTAATTCCCATGTATGGTGTTTCTTAAGTGAATCCAGTTATTAAATCATTGCGGCTTTCCATTGATCTTTATTCTCATCTTCGATGACTTCTTTGCTTCTTTTGGTGTGCTGATTTATTTTTCTTCTGCGTCTTTAGATACCGATGATACACTATCTGAAAATCCTTTTGGAGGTACAGCTTTATTTAACCATTCTGACCGTCGAGGTTAATCCAATATTGCGTTAGGTATGTTTCCTATATTTCTGAACTTTTCTTTAATTTCCCGTGTTCCACATCCTCTATTTCCTGGACCCCTCTTGATGATACAGTATCTGAAAATTCTTTTGGAGGTACAGCTTTATTCAACCGTTCTGATTGTCGAGGTTCAACTTATATTGAGTTAGCTATGTCTCCTATATTTCTGAACTTTTCTCTAATTTCCTGGTCTACATCCTCTATTTCCTGAAACCCTCTCGATGATACAGTATCTGAAAATTCTTTTGGAGGTACAGCTTTATTCAACCGTTCTGACCGTCGAGATTCATCTAATATTGCATTAGGTAGGTCTCCTATATTTCTGAACTTTTCTTTAATTTCCTGGGTTCTACATCATCTATTTCCTCAAACCCTCTCGAATCATTTAAAAATCTAACGTCTTGGTTTATAATTAATCTTTTTGTGCCTTCATCTACCAATCTGTATCCTTTAATATGAATATCGTAACCAACGAAAGTAAGAAGTTTTGACTTGCTATCTATTTTTTTTTACCTGCGTGAATGTAAACATATACCTTGCAGCCAAACCGTTAAAAATGATTAATTTCTGGTTTCCGGTTACACCATAATTCATAAGGCGTTTTATTGCTTGGAACATACCTTGAAGGCAATCTGTTTTGCATATAGTTGGCCGTGTTTAGTACTTCGCCCCAAAAGAGATTCGACATACCTGAATCAATTATCATACAACGAGCCATTTCCACAAGAGATCTGTTCTTTCTTTCAGATACACCGTCCTGCGGTGTATAGGGTGCAGTGTACTGAAAATTAATTCCTTCTTTTCCTCAAATATTCTTTAAAAACTTCTGATCGAGCGTAAAATTTTAGGTTTCTTCCCAAACATAGTATTAGTCATTTTTGCGAACTCCTTGAATTTATCGAAAACTTCGGACTTTTTTCTTAATAAGAACATTGTACAAAATCTTGTGCTGTCACCAATGAATGTCACAAAATATTGATAACCGCCAGGAGTAACTGGCTGGATCGGACCACAGACATCTAAATGAATTAAATCAAGGACATATTCTGACTTTATACTGGCTTTTGGAAATGGAAGCCTACTAAATTTACCTTTTAGGCATACTTCACATGACTTTTTCACACCACATTCACGTAAATAAACTAAATTATTGTTGCTCAACAACTTTATTGCTTCTACATATCTGTCCAAATGCCAGAAATGCAAGGATTTGTCAACGCATTGAAATACCTTCGAAGCTTCTTCCTTTTGCCGCAAAATGTATAGTCCTGCTTAAAAATCCGCAAAGGCTATTTCTTCATTATACTTTATTCTCCGACAACCTTCATTTGAAAAATTTTCCATTAACCAATTTTTTACGGACAATAGATTCCTATCCATTGTGGATACGAATAGGACATGTTGAACTTCGACAGTTGATAATTTTCCTTCGGTGTTAAATAACGTCAATTTAACAACCCCAACCTCTTCGGTAATTTCCTCTACCCCGTTTGCAACAACTACTGTGTTTGTCGTGGGAATTAAAAAATGAAATTAGTTTTGCAATTGGAGATGTGGCAGGAAGCTCCTAAATCAATTGCCCCCAACCTGTTTGGTCAACTTCTGTCACTGCAACAAAGCTGAATTGTCTATCTTTGTATACCTCTTTGGTTACTTCATCAACGCTGGCTTCACTTACGTTCTTCGCATGCGGTTTATTACTGTTCTTCGCCTTCCAGTGATGATACTTTCTACACTCGCTCTTTAAATGGCCAGATCTATTGGAAAAATAGCATTTCTTTCTACATTTGTCTTTTTAAAGTTTTAAGGCAGTTTCTTGGCAGTTCTCTAAATTATTTTGACGTCTGCTTTCTTTGATTAATTTCGACTGAACTATAATTAATGTCAACTCATCTTCAGTACGAGTTTCAATGCAGTAATGAGAGTATCATAACTTTTTGGTATGCTACTCAAGAGCATTGCCAACAGGTTTCATATATTTTATTGACAATATCAAAATCAAAAACAAAACTACTAAAGTGAATAGTGAATATAGTGAGTATTAAGAATGAATTTCAACAATAACCAACCATAAAGAGATATCAAGGAAAAATAAGGTAAGGGTGGAAAATAATGGTACACGTTACCAGGTCATTTAAAAGTGGAAAAATTAAGGAATCCGTCCCTGTTTTCACAGTAGAACAACTATCTGGTACTAAACAGAATAAACGGTAATAAATTCGCATACGTATTAGATTAATATAATTACTAAGTGAAATTGACCGGTGTTCCACTATGCTCACAACTTACAACCATGTTAAATCTATAGTAATATGTAATAATCACAGATAATTACTCATTAATGCATTTAAGAACAACATTATAATTCTGTTGTGATATAACTATACGTGCATCGAATCAAGGGCACGGTAATAACGCGAAAGCTTTCACTTCGCCATTTTTTCCTTCTACATTTGAGAAATTAAATGACGTTATAAAATATCTACGGTGCATAAAATATTACCGATATAATTTATTTAATGAGATACTTACTTCAAGAAAAGCCATAAAAAATTTAGATAAATTATTTTTAGATAATTCTATAAAGCTATATAATAATCTATAAATGTGCATGAAACAGTAAAATGTATATTTCTATAAAACATTGGAAGAATAAAACAACTGATAGAAAATAACATAGACAAGGCTTTTATAGATATCGAGAAAGCTTTTGACTGCTTATACCTCGATCTGATATAGAAAGGGTCTTAGACAAGGAAGAATAAACAGTAAAATGATAAAATTGCCAGAACATGCAATACCACCAAAAACAATGTGGGAACAAATAATATGCAATCAGAATAATGCTTGACTAAAGTGAATATCGTGCGGTCATAAAATTCTTCGTTTTGGATGGATTAACCCCTAAGGAAATTCATCCGAAGTTGACAAAAATTTACGGGGACTCTACTCTTTCCATGTAAACCGTTAAAAAGTGGATAGCTGAATTTAAACGTGGTCGCACGTCCCTAGAAGATTGCTCACGTGAAGGACGACCAAAAACCGCCAGCACCCTGGAATCCCTCGAAAAAGTGCACGATATCGTGCAAGAGGGGCTCTAGACTGAATGTTATTTTTTTATTCCGCCTAAGTCCTACTTATTACTTTAGCCTGGTAATAGTAGCATTTTTACAGACTTTGCGAATGCTGATTCACGGATTGTTACAATTTTAACCTCGGAAGAAGGACATAGTCCCTTGAGACTCATCACGAATATCTGTACATATGGTCACCTTGAATAAAAGACTCTCTTCAATTGAATAAACATTTCTGGATTGGCCCTTGATATCGTGTAGGACGATAGGTGAGTGAAAATGAGTGAGATAGCTGAGACTATGGGGATATGGAAAGAACGGGTGCGAAACATCTTGCACAAAGAATTAGGAATGTGAAAGCTCTGCCGCGTTTGCTGCATGTCGATCAAAAGCAAACGCGCAAACGATTTTTGCAGCAATGTTTGAAACGATTCAATAGGGATCCGATCGATTTTGAGCGGCCATTTGTCTCCATGGATGAGACATGTGTCCGCCACTACACGCCAGAAATAAAATGGCAGTCCCAGCAGTGGGTGGAAGCTGGTTGTTCAGCACAAAAGAAAGCGAAGATGGTTTTGTTTACATTATTAGATATATGACAAGGATGACATCTGAGATGTGTCATTCATTCTTGTGCAGTAAAACCTTTATGAAATGATTCTTGGAGTAACTTAAAAGTACATTTAGTACAGAGTATGTAATGAGAACCTTCTTTCTTTTTCTCTCTATACAAAGAGATATCTAATTTATTTATTGTTTCGGCCTTTACTTGATGAAAATCCATTTTATCTTGAATGAATAAAACCAAATTTAGTAGATTTTCACTAAACTTTTATTTTAAAAAATAAAAAATAAAAATTAAAAACACTATACATGACATGTTTCGAAGTACACATTTGAAAAAGAAGTTGTACTTCGAAACATGTCATGTATAGTGTTTTTAATTTTTATTTTTTAAAATAAAAGTTTTGTGAAAATCTACCAAATTTGGTTTTACTCATTCAAGAAAAAAAAAAGAGATATCTATCTCACTTCTTACTTAATTAATTAAATAATAGGTAATTTAAGGAGTAGATCAATTAAACTGGTTAAATTCTACAATTTCACCAGTAAAAACATCAACAAATTAATATTTTACATCTACTAAATAAATAAACAATTCTCAAATAGTTCGACTGCTTTTTACCCTAATATAATGTGAAGTCATAAAACTATAAATAGCATTTTTCTCAGAATACCGAACGTCGAACACCTGTGTTTTCAGGTGCGCAGCGGTGCATTGGAACAAAATGAGTGTCCGGCGCATAGTTAACGAAGCACAAATGACGTATTTCATTATGTCATGATGTTTTCATTGGTTGAAACCGAATAGGTGCGTCAACTATGCCCCGGACACTCATTTCGTCTCAACAGTATATATTAGGGTGAGCTCGACGCGAGCAGTTTAGTTGTATGTTTGCCATCATTCAGTAGTTGTCTTATTGCCATCGAGTTCAGTTGTCTTTTTGCCATCATCGCTCACAGTTGTCTTTGCCAGGTGCTTTCTGCCGACGGCACGTTACTTTCTACATGTTTACAAGCGTTTAATGCATTTTATTTTCTGGTGAAAGTTATTTCTTCTACAATTGTTATGGCATAAGAAATTCTACAAACAAATGTTTTCAAGTTGGTAACTAAAAAATCAACTATATTAGTTAATCAAATTGTGATGAACTTAAATTGTAAATATTTAAAAGTGTTTAGTGAAGATAAGAAAATTATTATATCTAAATGGAATCAACCACTATGTATTTACTTCAGTGAAAATAGTAAATTAAAAACACTTCTTTTTCTACTACCTATGACTCGTTAGTTATTTCTACAAAAGAACCCAATTCTTCTAACACCAGCGACATATGCTACAGAACATTTTTACCAAAGAAATATTCGGAAGTAACACCGGTATTTTTTCATAAACTAAGTTCTGAAACAGGAAGTACCTGAGTAAGGTTAAATCTGACATTCTTCTTAAAAAGTTCATGAGATCCGCATGGCAGATTTGTAATTTGTTACAGTTTTTGTTTCGTAAGCTAAGCTATTGATACCTACTAAGAGTTGTTCCAGTTGAAACTCTTCCGATTAATTGGATTTGAAAGGAACCATAGCTACAGTTTACTTCGGTTCATACTCAAGTATTCCCTGCTTAGAAACAAGTACATTCACCCAAGGGTCCCATTACATACCTGGTAAGCATTATAGGTTATAATCAACATTACTTATTATATTTTAAACATAGAAATAAATACTCATGAAGACTTACTTCTTTTTAGGCCGCATCCCTTCGGATATTTTTGGTTTCTACCCTGTATAGGTATACCTCTGTATATAATTTTGTAAATTCTTCTGAACATACTCCTTTTTTTCACTATCTCCCCTGATTAAATTATAACAGTAGATCGGGCTAAAATTATTGTTATAAGTCTAGTGTCACCAATCAAAACATCTTTTTCTTGTAGTTCTTGGGTTTTAGGTGTTTGTTGAGGAAATGATACTCGTGTTAAAGTAAAGTAAAGTAAAGCTTTCGGCCCCGCTCAGGGCCTTCTTCAGTAGTTTTTTTAAATTTTTTAAAAATATTTGTAATATTATTGACAGTTGTTCTTTAGTACATTTTATGGGGTGTGTAATTTATTATTATTACAATTATTGACTGCCCAGTTTGTTCAAGTAGGTATGATTTCAAATTTTTTTTGAATATATGCGGATTAGTTATTAGTCTTAATTCTAGTGGTATCGTATTATATTTTGGGCGTCCCTGCTGCCCAATATTTTCACAGCCTTCCAGACTCTCACTTCCGGGAAGGAATACTGATATTGGAGAAACGCTGGACAAGTTAAGGGAGATTATATAGAAAAATAAAAACATTTATTAATTGAAGATCGCAATCTTTCATTGTCAGGTCGAGAACTTTTCACCTTACCCTCGTATGAGCCCTAACAACGTTCGGACGATGTACGAAAAAAATATATTTATATTTATTTTAAACTGTCGATCGTATGCTACTGGTTATTCTGATGTGGAGGTAGCTGTGAGCATTAGACTATGTAAGGTTCTTGGGTTCTCCTAACTTTAGTTGGTGTACTAAAGGTTGGGCCAGAATTTAAGATTTCCAATACCTCAATATAAATAAAACGATAAAAACTATGCACATCAATCAAATTTATTTTTACCTCCAGTAAAGAAAATTAGAGATATCAAAGTCACAAAGATAGAACATGATTAGTCCTTGTTACAGAAAATAATTACAAAATATATACAATAGTCAAGTCGTATACAATAAGTCCTATACAAAGGATCATCCAACAGCTTACAAATAAAATATTACAATAAATGCCTAATACATGTACCTAGATAAGTTATATAAAATGATGATAATTAAATTTAACCAGGTTAAAGCCAAAAAAACAAAGTATAACCTACCTAAGGCCGTCAAGGTAGTAAAAGTAAATAAATGCAAAGTTAATAATTACTTAGTATAGATGTTGTCAAGATCAAGTTAAGATTATAACATCGAGGACCTCTTTTATATTATAATAAAGTATCAAATACACTGATTTGGTAATAATGATTGAATAAGTTGCTTAAAATTGTAACTATAAAATTTTTAGATAAAATTAGCAAAGTTGCAACTTATTAAATCCCAAAATTATAAAATATCAAGCCTATACATGGACATTGGTAAAGTTCAACAGGTTACGTCAAATTTAAATAGGATTTCAACTCAAACGAATCACTAAAAATTTGACAAAATAATATAACCTATGAGTCTATGCTCGAGACCACACTAATTATAATACAAAATGTACACCCCCAAAATAACAATCATATCGAACGCTGCCATATAAACGATTTATAACTACTGAGTTACAAATCATCAACAGAACGTATCCATCACGTCACAGTCGTCTGTCGAACAGCTGTCAATAGTGGCAATTAGAGTCAATTAGAGTTTAACTTAATCAAAATATCAAAATATAACAAATATTTAATCAAAACTATAAGAGTTTATACGAAAATGGGATGAGAATTTAAATAAAAGTAAGTGGAATTGCAAGACAGAAAACTATGAAATTTGTTTAGAAGAAAGAAAAGAAATACAATGAAACAATAATGATTTGAATTAAACAAGAAATTCCTTACAACATTACACTCTAATAAAGAGACGAAATATTAAAAGTGTCTCAAATAAATATTTGTTATGTCGGAGAAATGAAAATAAACGAAAATGTTTAATAAAGTGACATAATGAAAAAAATTGCAAAATCTTATCTTCCGAAAAAGGCAGAACAATTGCAGGCGAAAATTACTTTCTGATCACACTTTTATCCGAGTTGGGTTTAGTACAAAGAGGTTAGAAAGGGTAGAGGTAACATAGGAAGCATTTGTCACTGCGCGAATTTTACCTTAAAATCCTGAAAATCCTTAAAATTTGTTGTCCGGTCTCCATCATAAAACAAATGTGAAATAAACCATTTTCACTGATTTCTTGTTGTAGAAACGGCTAATATCAATATAAGACCATTCATAGAGCAATAAACCGTACCAAGTTTTTTCATAAACGATCAAATTTTCTTATTTTTCATTTTAAGTTTATTAGAAAAATAAATAAACATAAAATTATTTTTAATGACAATTGATGTATCTAGTTTCTATAAATGCGGTGTTGCCAAATCGAGTAAGAAAACATATAAGTCAGGAAATAATTCGGTTAGTGAAAGTTGGCTGAAAAATTACATAGTGTCTGGCCAGCAGGTAAATTTGGATCTCAAAGTGAAAACATTTGTAGTAATCACAGATAACCGTCTTTTTATTTTATTTTATGATGATTGTACGTTAATTACGGCATGTCGGTACTTACCTAATATTTAAAAAAAAAAATCATTTTGAGCTGTGTCCAGGCCGTTGGAGTTTATGCCGGTAGGCGTAGCCAGGTATGGTTTAAAAATTTTCTGGTGGCGGCGAAGCCGCCACCTTACTAGAAGTTCTTTCTTTCTTTTCTTATTGTATATTTTCTTATTATTAGATGCCCACGATACAAAACATATTCGTTTAAAGTTGTGATCGAGGTTCACTGGCCAGATGCTAATGAGGGTTGGTTAGGTTAGGCTAGGTTTTTTCTTCAATTTGAGCTGTGTCCAGGCCGTTGGAGTTTATGCCGGTAGGCGTAGCCAGGTATGGTTTAAAAATTTTCTGGTGGCGGCGAAGCCGCCACCTTACCAGAAGTCCTTTCTTCCTTTTCTTATTGTATAATTTCTTATTATTAGATGCCCACGATACAAAACACGTTAGTTTAAAGTTGGGATCGAGGTTCACTGGCCAGACGCTAATGAGGGTTGGTTAGGTTAGGCTAGGTTTTTTTCTTCAATTTGAGCTGTGTCCAGGCCGTTGGAGTTTATGCCGGTAGGCGTAGCCAGGTATGGTTTAAAAATTTTCTGGTGGCGGCGAAGCCGCCACCTTACTAGAAGTCCTTTCTTTCTTTTCTTATTGTATATTTTCTTATTATTAGATGCCCACGATACAAAACACATTCGTTTAAAGTTGTGATCGAGGTTCACTGGCCAGATGCTAATGAGGGTTGGTTAGGTTAGGCTAGGTTTTTTCTTCAATTTGAGCTGTGTCCAGGCCGTTGGAGTTTATGCCGGTAGGCGTAGCCAGGTATGGTTTAAAAATTTTCTGGTGGCGGCGAAGCCGCCACCTTACTAGAAGTCCTTTCTTTCTTTTCTTATTGTATATTTTCTTATTATTAGATGAGGAAGAAGATCTTGATATGGGTATTTTTTAAATTGTTAGTTTTATATAATTTTTCTGATACCGAAGGCAATTGGTTGGCCTGGTACAACGCAGGGCATAGGTAAAAATTACCATTGCTATGTAATACATAATTGATATGGCAACATTGTATTTCTTTTAGACACATGTCACACTGCCGAAGTCAATTGTCATTGCGGTTATGAAATTTGTATCATTTTGACAAAATGTAACTTGGTCGTAAATTAAGAAAATAATACTGTTTATGAAAAAATTTGGATGGTTTATTGCATTATGGATGGTCTAGTGTTATTATTTAGCAGTTTCTATAACAAGAAATTAATCAAAATGATGTAGTTCAAATTTTTTCAACATCGAAATTGGAGGACACATTTTAATAGTTTTAAGGTAAGAAAAAAATATTTTATAGCGTTTGCAGGGCAAAAAAAGTATTTTGAAATGTGTTTCAGAAGGTCTAAAATCGTTAAAAAAAAAAAAAAAAAAAAATAGCCCGTTCGACCGTCGGCGGATTTTTCCGAAATGGGTTACCTTTTCGTTCGTTATATTTTAAGTTTATTTGACATAAGCCTATTCTTCGAAGAAAAAAAAATGTTTTGGTACTTATATACCGGTAATTATTTATGATTTAATTATTTACAGAAAATACTGTTCAATGATTTAAAATATTAGGAAGTCAATTAATAGCTATTTATGTAACCAGTTACGAAATGTCTTATTTTGTGTATCGAGTAAATATTTGCGGGACGAGCGGAGCGAGGTCCTGCAAAATGAACGAGTTACACAAAACGGCATTTGGTAACGTGTTTACATACAAGATTTTTTCTAATTTTGTCTTGATTATTTATAAAATTGTGTTGAAAAATAATTCACCAGCATTCTTTTGTAGGTACTTCCAATCAAATATTTCAGAAAATTGTTGTATTTGATTGCCCTACGACGTTTTTTTTTTCAATAATAATAAAAATAAGGAACATGTGCAGTGTTGTCGATCTGATTTTTGACATTACCCGCGAGAAATTTGAAAAAAAAAATTTTTACCCATTATCCTTAAAGGAGTACGTCAAAATTTTACCCCCAACATTTCTGGGCAGTTTTCAATAACGGTGTTCGGCCTTTTTTTCGATATTTGTTTTTTTCGATTTTTGGTTTTTTGGATTTTTCGATTTTTTATTTTTCGATTTTTAGATTTTTCGATTACTCGATTTTTCGACTTAAAAACCAAAAAAGAGGCAGTTTTATTTATTTTCATTTCGTAACTGGTGACATAATCAACTTTTCGTAATCAGTTGCATAATGTTCTACTTTAAAAAATATATTACTTTATATGTCAAAATTAGAGAAAATAAAATGTAATTAAATGGATAGATCCCATATTATTATAGAGCAGTGTTTCTCAAACTTTTTTGGGGACGGAACCTTTTTGAAAAGCGAAATACATTAAACAGTCCTTCCACTTTAAAAAAAATTTTTCAAATTTTTTTCTTCAATTTGACTCTCATTTTGACTTTCAAGGTAAACGTGATAAAAAATCGGCTTCATATTATGCTCCGATTTTACATATTATTCAATTTTATAATTGTAATTTGACAATATTACTGCCCATCTACGTAGTCTGTTTGCTGAAAATTGGGGTATACCTTTAGCTGGGTTAAAAATAGTTACCAGAGGTAAGTAATCTGTAACTAGGATGAATAAATGTCTATATGAATATTCATTAAATTTATTTAAGCCAAAAATTATTGAAAGGCCCTCTCTTTCAATTTGGTTGGGAATATTTTTGTTCTGACTTTGATAAGGTACGCGATGCAGAAGCTATAGATTTCTCAATATTTTTTTAAAAAACATGACATATGGCCCTTATTCCCACATTTGATGCATCTACGATTAATTTAATCGGCAACTCAGGCTGAAAATGCATAAGAACATAATTTGTTGTTAATTTATTTTTGATTAATTCCAAAGATTCCTTGCAAGAATTATCCCAAATCCATTTCACCCATAAAAATAAAATAAAAGTCCTAAAGCAAAATCATATCCTCCTTCCTCTTAGTGACTTAAAAAAATTACTTCTCAAAAAAAAAAGGTCCTCAAGCCAGGTCCTCAAGCCAGGTCCCTCCATTTTGTGGCGATAGTACTGTTTTTTTTTTATTATGATTATTTTCTTCGCGGAGTCCTCACAAAGGCTTTGCGGAGCCCCAGGGCTCCACGGAGCACACTTTGAGTAACACTGTTATAGAGAAATACTAAATAAATAGTTTTGAAAACACTATTGAAACCAGTTGGGAAGTTTGAAACGAATAAATTGGCAATGAAATTGATATTTTTGTATTTGATTGTATGTTTCTCTTTCCACTTCCTGAAAACAGATTCACCATGAAACAAGAAATAGTAAACAGTTTATAAAAATAACCTTTATTTGCTACTGATAACATGTACCAATGACCAAGTCCGATTCTGTTTATTTTCAAATCAACAAATATGGACGTCGACAGAATCTTTAAAAATTAAATATCTCACCGAAATAAATATAAGTTTCTTTTATCTCCATCACATTTCGCACTTTTATTATAAATAAAGCTTTCTACAACACATCTTGGCATTTTAAACGTTAATTTCCAAAATTTAAGTCACTAAAATACCAAATTAATTCTCGTTGACACATTAAATTTGGATGGACAACGCTCTGACATGTGATGTTCTCAACTGTGATTGGTGGGTGTGAATAATTTCGAAATGGGATTATGCGCAGTGTCTTATGTTCCATCTAAGGTTTGTATAATCTAAGGTTTGTATAATCTAAGGTTTAGTACTACTAGCTTTTGACAGTTCTCAAGAACAGCCCCGGATCTGGGGGAGGGGGGGGGGGGTCAAGCCGGACCCCGTGCCCCGGGCGGCAAATTCAGAGAGAGGCAAATAGTAAAATATTTTTTTTTTCAAAAATAGGGGTTTGAAATCAATTCATAGATAATCAAAATGTATTTGAATTATATCGTGTTTATTGGGTCTTATTACCTGCTTAATCCATAATCGGATAAGTTTTCAATTGCCCAAAACGTTGAGTGATTTTAAAACGGTATTAGCTTTAAAAATTCCCAAAATTAAATACCTGTTAAGCATATTAGGCACCTTTTGTACTACCTGTCATAATCCATAATTATTTTAGTAAGAAATCCTTATAATGACTTTAGAATGATTCTTGCTTTGGGGAAAACAAAAATCTGATTTGTGGAAAGCAGTTAACTACCTGCAATTAGGATAATATACAGGGTGGCTCACGCTCAACGGGACGGAGCTTTATGGGAAAACGACCAAAGATATAAAAAATTCGTTTGGGAGGAATACGTAGGTTACAGACGGCTACAATTTAAAATTTGTTAGATGTATACAGGATGTCCCACATAAGAAAAAAAAAATTAGTTCATAAAAAATTATTCAAACAAGAGTAAACAATTAATTTCTGGGAGACTTTTTTTTCCTTAAAAATTCAAATAAATCGAAAACTAATAATAATAGTAATAGGGAACCTTTAGTTAACTGACATTATTTTTGATGTAGTTTTTAATTCTAAAATAAAAAACAGGGTGTTCCATTAAAAATAATATAACTTTGTATATTTTCTCTTATGTGGGACATCCTGTATACATCTAACAAATTTTAAATTGTAGCCGTCTGTAACCTACGTATTCCTCCCAAACGAATTTTTTACATCTTTGGTCGTTTTCCCATAAAGCTCCGTCCCGTTGAGCGTGAGCCACCCTGTATAAAGGAATAAAGCTAAAATCTAAATTTATTGTGCATTTCATTTTTAAAAAAATTTGTTCTTGAAGTTATTGGTACTTTGGGTTTACTGGAAGTGTTTTTATTATTATATCTCATATATAAATAAAGAGAAATAAAAAAAGGTAAGAAAAAAGAAAAAATTAATTAGACTTATCTGGGTTTATGTGTAGTAAAAAAAAATTATAGAAGTATGATCTCCTAACAATCAGATTATTTCGTTTTTTTCTTTTAAAGTTATTGGTATTTTAAAAAACTATAAAATGACTGATATTTAACACTGTTAAAATGTTACTTTTCAAGGTACACTAAATATCAAATTAAAGAGAAAAAAAAATTCATTATCGTGTATAGATCAAAATAATAAAAAAATATGAATGTTGTCATGAAAATTGGTATATGAGGTTGGGTTAGGAAAAACAAGTACCTATTGTATACCGAATGCAATTTTGCGGAACAAAACGCGTATCGTTGAGTTTTGCAAAGAATGAGGTTTACAAAGTCATTACAATACATATTTTTCACACTGTGTTTAACATATCAAATGTATGTTTTATAGGTTGAAATTATGAGTGCGCCAAGAAAATAATATCGGGAGCGGAATATAGAAAAAAGGCCAAAGATAGAGTCCTTCAGGGAAAACAATATGCGGAAAAGATGAAAAAGTGGCTCAGCGGAGGCGGTGGCCCGTCAGTACCTGCCACAGCTTGCGAAGATGTTCAACTATAGGATATTTCTTGCACTTCGCACGATCCTGATGATCAAAATTTATCACCTTCATCGTCTAGCCAAACTGCGAGAGTGCAAGAACAATTTGAAAGAATTGAGACAGAATACAAAGAATCTGAATCGCATCACTCGAATTCGAATGAATGAAAAACCGAAATTGATTTGACAGACCCGGGCAGACCCTTGAGTCAAGAATAACATTTTCTTATTTTTTTATATTGTCGTTCTGCTACTCTATTACGAACAATGACGTAGGAAATGAATTGCGAAATACCTAACTCGTTTGGATTCTGAACCGTAAATCGAAAGTTGAATTTATTCATATTCATATAGCGTATACATACGTGTTTATGTTTGTAATCTGCTTTGTAGGATAATAAAAAAATAGAATTTACTACGGTTTATTTCGAGTAATGATACGTTTCAGTTGACATGTTTATGCGGGTTTCAAGAAGGACTGTTTCAGATATGCATATATGTAGGATAAAGAAATGGGAGTAGCTCAAGATTTGCTCGATTATAAGTATGTAACCTTCGAAAGGAAATTTATGTGTTTTGTACTTCGTTACGTGTTGATCTGAAAGAGATTATATCCGGTTTTAATACGGATTATTACGTAAAAAATGGATTTATGACAAATAATTGAAAATATATGATTAATTTTTACTAATAAATTATGAGGGTAAATCCCTATGCTGCACCCCTGACTCCCCTTACAGTAAAACTACAGTGGCATATTTTTATTTTTCGACATAGTCTCCTTCTATACTAAATATGCAATAAAGTATGGAGGCAAAGAACTGACGATGAGAAAAAATCTCAGAAGAATTAAAACAATGTATGATACACTTGTTAAAAATGATTTAATTTTGTTCATGCAGTTGGTAACATTGTAGCGTTAGAAGCACTGCAAAGTTGGTAGCACTGCAAGGTTGGCAATACGGTTGACAGTTGACAGATGCTGTTATGACGCATGAACATGACGTTATACCCAGAAAAAGTGAAGAGGATATACTAGAGCGACCCCATACCTGCTTAATAGAACCTTAGCATCGCTAAGATTTTACTTACATACAAATCACCAAAGACTTTTTACCAATAATAGATATCTATAATTTTTTATTGATTCGGGAAAACTTCTGGGTATATAAATTTGAGGCTATATATTTTTTTATCGTGCAAAAAATATAATTTGGAAATTTCTAAAAAGATCATCAAAATTTAAAACCAGTTTTTCAAAATGTCAAGGGGACAGGCAGTGGCGGCTTGTGGTAATTTAAAATGGGTGTTCACTTTTTCCAATAATTTTATCATTTGTAAGTTCGGTTCAAACCTTTGTACAAGAGCCAATATCGTTGTTTTCTTTATTATTTGAGTTAGTATTAAGTGTAGTTATTATTATCAACATCATACTGTTTTCAAGCACTACAACTATTAATAAATGAATATTTTAGTTAGTGTAATATTTGTTTTGTTTTTAATACGTTGAAAACCATCTATAAATATTATTAGTTAGTAAACTGACTTTTCTTCATAATTTGAGATTATTTTTAAATATATATCAGGTTATATAGAAAGCTTGACATTGATTTTTGTGTAAAAATTTAATATGAAACTTTACCTACCATTTTTTAGTTTTTATTGTGTAAGTTTAATAATTTTCACAATTTGTCAAAGATGTCAAATAAACAATATATTTTTTAAATACCTTTCATTGGCAAATAAAATAAGAACTAAAACGTTTTAAATGTTTATTTTATAAGATCAGTCCCATCACAATACATAATATTACACAGACACAAACTAGAATAAAGATATGTAAAGCTTGGCAATCTAAATGATACTCTTCGTAGTTTAACAGACCCCTTAATCCCCATTTTCAAGCAGATTGTTTTCACAATCAATAGGCATCATCAATCAGGGGGTGGGTTGGCTCAGTGGTTAGAGTCATGACTCTGAGATCGGAAGGTCTCAGGATCGAATCCACCGGTGGCAGGAATTTTTATTTAATAGGATTAATAGGATTCCCCACTCGACCATTCACTGTTGGGTTCTAATTAACAGTGCTGTTCCTAAAGTGGCGCTGGGAAACAGTAACAAAGCCTACACAGAACACGAGGCTAATGGCCGTAGTAGTCGACGCCGATGACACCAAATTAAAAAAAAAAAAAAAAAAAAAAAAAGGCATCATCTCCTTATAGAGCTGGATTTTTACTAAAAATTTTATGTTGATATCGCTTTTCATTTTTGATTTTTTTTTAAATTTTAACCCCCTTAAATCACCCATATTTAATTAGCTTTTTTTATAATTAAAGGGCTTCTTCTCCTTTTAAAGATTGATGTTTGCTAAAAATTTCAAATTTATATCATTTTTCGTTTTTCATTTATTAATTTTTTTTTTATATTTTAACCCCCCTTAACTCCCCAATAAATTTATATTTTTTTCAGTATCAATAGGCTTTATCTTCTTATAAAGCTTAATTTTTACTAAAAATTTCATGTTGATATCGTTTTTTGTTATTAATTTAGGATTTTTTTTTAATTTCAACCCATCTTAACCCCCTATTTTTAATCATATAGAGCTTGATTTTTGCTTAAAATTTTCAAGTTGATATCTCTCGTTTTTGTCTTATCGTGCAGACAAAAAACGTGACATCGGACAGACAGACAGACAAAGTAAACCTATAATACTATTCATAGAATACTGTATAAAGAGTAGAACAAAAATGTATGAGGTAAAATAAACAATTTAAAAAGTCAACAATACTATTCCACTTCTTTTATCAAAGGATACTAAAAGTTTGAAATAACAGCTCATAAAGAACACAGAAATCTGTGAACTACACTAGTGAGATACATATCGTAAAATGTTATCACACTTAATTCTCCATAATATGACCATTTCTAAGTGTATTTCACAGCACATTCCAAAGTATTCTTGCTCTCACTAATGTCCTACAATCATGGCTGCTTTTGCTAAAAAATAATGTGTTTTAATAAGTAATAGAATAATAGTAATTTTGTTTAAATAGGTAAATCGGCTTCATCTGTATTTTCAAATTATTGTTTATTTGTAGATAGTATATTAATATTTTGATGTGTACTTATAGGATTGATTAGCCAGAGCATGTAGATATGTGGGATGTGACTTGTTAAGTGCCTAATTAAAATCACAATTTATGTTTGATATTTATTTCGAGACATTCTTTATTACCAACTGTAAACTAATTTACCAATAGCCTTATTTTTATTTAATGTAGTGATTCAAATTACCATAACATCTAATATTTTTGAAAATACTAAATTATGCAAACAAGGCAATAAAAAAATGTCATTAAAACAAAAAATTTCTGGTTTGTATGCAACAAACGATCTTGGTTAGAGGGTAACACGATTGATAATAACTTTATATAGGTAAACTATTTATATGTACATACCATTTCTTAGGTAAAATGTCTCATCGAGTATATTAAATTAACTGGTTGGTCCATTTTTCCGATTCAGACTTTTAAAGTAAAAAACCATTTGTATCTTTATCAAATTTTTATTGTACATTTCCATTTCCATAATGATGTCAAGTAGTTACCTTATCAGAATAATAAAATTTTTCCTTTTAGTGGGGTTTGTGGAAAAAAATTACAAATTTTTTGTTTACTTCTTACTTCATAGTATTTACAATTTGGTACAAAATAGACCATTTTAAATTAGTCTTTGGATGGTCTTAGGCACTGAAACAAAATATAAAACAAATTACAGTCGTAAAACTTTATTAAAGGTAAACGACATAACCTTAAAAAGTTTTTATTTACCTTGCCTTAAAGACATTTTTCAGGAACAATCGTTAAATTGACATACATTCTTCCAATTTATTAAAGTTGCAGTTCTCAATTAAACACATTTTTTTAAATGATCACAAATAATAAAATAATCTTAATTTTATTAAAACCGTTTAATAATGACGGGATAATGACAGAAAACGAACTGACGGTTTGTTTTATTTGGTACAGTGTTGCCATAATGTTTTTGTTATGTACCAGATTTGTCTAAAAAATGTACCAGATTCCTTAAATGTATTAGATTTTTCGAATTCTATTTGGAGTGATATCTAATTCATTGAAGGGGAAAAAAGGGGGTCTTTATTGATAATGAACCCAAACAAGAAACACAATATACCGGGTCATTCTATATGGGCGGAACGGATCATTCTATATGGACGGAACACTTGATTTATGGCTTAACTATGACTTGTAAGTTATTTTGACTTAGATAAAAGTTTTTGTACATTTTATGTACTATTTATTGATGTTTACAGATTTCCCGCATACGTAATTATTTTCAAGATATGACGTCATCGGGCAATATTTAAATAAGTCTGGGACCCACTTAATGTACCATTGATGAATTCAGACAGATCATACGAATTTTAAAAAAAATATAAATGCAGGGTGATCCATTTAAAATATTGCCCGATGACGTCATATCTTGAAAATCATTACGTATGCGGGAAATCTGTAAACGTCAATAAATACTACATAAAATGTACAAAAACTTTTATCGAAGTCAAATTATCGTACAAGTCATAGTTAAGCAATAAATCAAGTGTTCCGCCCATATAGAATGACCCGGTATATATTTTACACGTGAACACGCAGAATGTACTACATCTAGTACAATTGTGAATTGTACTAGGCTGGCAACACTGGTTTGGCAACCTTGTTTGTGAGCGGCGTGCCAATTAATGTGTTCTTTTACAGTTTGAAGAATCTGTTGACGTGTTTTCTTCTCTTTTTAGCTATATGCATTCACCATATCGTCTCACTCATGGAGGAAAGATTATTAAGAGTTGCCGTTTCTTTGTAGAAATTTGGCAACATGTTTGCTTGCAACGACCTGTGGGGTGGAGGAGTAGAACTAATCTTACTCTGTCGGTAATGTAGTTACCAGCAGTATTACCATCAGCTCTTACTCTGTCGGTAATGCAGTTACCCGTAATTTTATATTTAATTTGAAAATTGGCGGGTTTTTTTAAAGGAGAATTTACTTTTGCAATTATTTTCTAACTAATACGAAATATAGCCATACAAAATTTTGATAGTAATTTTTTTAATTTTTTAGTGAAATAAAAAACATGTACGTGTAGCTCAAATATGTTCCTCTGGAGCCACTTTTTCAAAATTTAATCAAATTTTGATGGCAATAAATAAATAAATTTTGTTTTTATAAAGATTTCAAAAATTGAGAAAATAAATCAAATTTCGGAATAGTGGCTCCAGAAAAACAGACATTTCACTTTTACCTGAAGGTATATATCTTTCATTCACTAAAAAGTAAAATTAAACTATAGAAATATTTGTGGCTCTATTTCGTATTGTTTAGAAAAAGATAATTGCTTAAGTAAATTTTCCTCTTAATTATAATTAAAATTTTCCTTTTTTATTAGCTGTTTGTAACAATTATGAAATGCCCAATAAAAATGTAAAATTCTATGACAAATAATTATGAGAGGATAAAATAAATATCATACAAAGTTTTATATAATTATATTTACTAAAAATTCCCAAGAAAAATAAATAAAAAATATATCAGAGATGGCAATACAAAAAAATATTTTTCATGCACTTCACCCCCATACAAGCGAGCTTATGCGAAGCAAGAATGTCTATTATTATTATTATTATTATTTACTATGGCGCTCCCGGACGTCTTATAAATGATTCTTTAAGAAAGTTACTCTAATATCACAAACATTACATTACTATTTCGGTACGTTAACTATCTTTGGCTAACAAAAATCAGAAATTGCATAACAAATAATTAATTTACTTGATATGAAAACTAATGCCTAAGTAAATAAATTTTTAAAATAAACAAAAAACAAAACAACAAATTCTTCTTGAATCTTAGGAAATCAGACAAAAGCAACCATCCATATAAACTGAAACAGAAAAAAATTAAATGCAGTAACTTCAAATCATTTTGTTTGTCGTTTAGACATTGCAGCAGCCCTCATACTATCATTATAATACTTTCTTATTATTAATAGTAGACAAGTTTCAACTAAATGAGAAAAGACGTATGGTTTATGTTCTTTATATGTAAACCAGAGATGGCTTGTGGCCTAGTCTGTGAGAAAGCTGGCTCATCCTATATACTTTATACAAATAATATATTTCTGCTATATATTTCTGCTTTTTGAATTCTTATAGACATATATTTTTATTAAGTATATAGGGTGTGCCATTTAAAAGTAGTCTCCTCATAGACTAGGCCACGAGTCGCCTCTGATCTAAACCATTTAAAATCAACATGGTCTGGCAAAAAAGTTTAATTTTTTGAATGTTGTCAATATGACCCAAAAGTTGTGAAACTATTTCAAGAATTTTTGAAAGAAATACAATAACATTTCTTTGTACATAAATAAAACGTCTTTTATCATAATTTTCTTTAAAATAAGTAAAAGTATCGATGGTCTTCTAACATGTCTGTAAATTAACTTTACACTCTTTGCAGTCAAAACTATTAAGTTTCTTAATAAACCCTGCAACATAACTAGTAGCCTGACTCAAATTCTGCTTCATTTTTTAATTTTATATATATTATTAAAATGAACTTTATCCTCACAGGACTCTGTTTGGAGGTGTGATAACAATATTACTAAGTACTACTATCTTTGGTGTATCTGGTTTTGAGGATGCTAAAGCAAGGTAAAGCAAATCTTTTAGCAGTCTTGAACGATTTGTGTTTGTAAACAATTTTGTATCAAAATATGATTTTCACATAATGTATAATGATTGGGGTTGTAAGTGGAATGTTTAAAATACGACACCATTCCGTTCTTTGATCAATATAAGGAAATTTAAAAATGTTTGTTCTTAAAATTTACGTTTGGAATGGGCCCTATAAAATGTTCTATAGCCATTAGAAATTATGCGTTTATAATGAATTCTGCCTGGTACAGACATGTTAAAGCATCAAAATACCTTTACTTGATTTTAAATAATCCTAAATAACTTATATCTAAAAAAATAAAAGTAGTTCCACTCACATGTTTTCGTCGACAACCAAATCATGACATAACCACACATTTGTTTGATTTTGATGTTATTTGTTGACAGCGCGCGCGGGGCCCGCTATAGCGGGCAGCCAGCAGTCATGCAGCGGACAGAAAGCCATCTTCACATAGTACAAATAACTAAGTGAAGGTATGTTTTTTTTAGTTTGTTGTAATATATGAATTAAAATTTTTGAAACAACACTTTTTGTGTGTTACTGAACGAGATGTTATTAAATTAATCAATGTGCTTTACATTTTAATACAATTTTGCTATTGTAAAACGGACTTCAGAGCACCCAAGCGCGGAGGAGTATGCGCAGAAACGTGTTTACGTATTGTGCATATGATATAAACCCCCGTGGTCTCACTCGTGTTAGGCTCACTCATCATAGTGCGCCACAGACACAGTATACTTATATATACTCAGCCAGAGGACAATGATGTACTAAAAAATATAGATTAACACGTATGAAAATAAAAATATTAAAATTAAATTTATATTTTTATGTTATATATGTAATTTTAAAATAATGTGTTTTTATAAAATTTAACTGGGTATTCACTGCACAAATAAACCAATAGAGAAATCGCCCCTGGGGACAGGAATTATGGATTCACAGTGGGAGGGTTATTTACAATTTTTGGAAAGAGCTTTTACCATTTGAGATTTACAATTAATGGGCTTTTGAAAGTTAAGGAATTTTTATACAAGTTGAAAAAGTTAAATAGAGGTTTTAAAAAGAAAAGGTAGAGGTATAGAACAAGGCAGAGAGCAGATAAAAGAAAGACTAAAAGACAAAGAGCTCAGAAAAAACAAAGAATTTTTTTTTTATATTTGTTAGTTTTTTGAGAATAATGTCTTGTTAAATATAATATGAGTGTTTTGATATCAAGAGGCGCCCAAGTGGCGTCACATTTTGCAATCCGGAAATTTTCCATATCATTATATATTTTTTAAATGATAAATTCTAACACACCTTCATTAGTGTAATACCTATAATAAAATACTTGTTTTATTTTACGATGATTAAACGAATATTTAAAATTGATGTCATTACATTTTAATAACATCAATTAATATTAATTTAATGTAGTTTTCGACCTGCTAAAGCGGTCTTCTCGATAGTGGTACTTTCTCTTTCAGCTGTAATGTTAAAAAAATAGAATGATTAATTAATGTATGCGCGCTAATAAGGTGTGTTTGTAGCCTGCATGCCAATTATGTTTTAATTACGCATTCAATTCGTACTCCGTCCCAAATTATGCTCCGTAATTTATTGGATACATTTGAATGCTAATAGCTAAAGTAAATAATATTATTCATAATTGCCTTCGAGTTTCTCACGCTTAAGAACGGGATAATCCTGTGTATTAAAACCGTATGTGTAGATCAAAAGTTAAATCGACTGATTTTCGAAAAAGTAGGCCAAGCCGTTAAACCATAAAATCCTTAGGTCAGTGTATTTTTTCGATTGGGTCCAAAATTTAGGGGGGATATAAACGTAATAAACTCCTTGCAACTAGCGTCCTCTATGAGGTAGGTGATATTTAGGCTCAAATTATGGTTTGTCATCCCAAAAAACCTCGGTGTACCAATTTTAAGCTATCTACTTAATAAAACGACGAAAATTTAATGAAAAGTGTATTTTTTTGAATTAACTTTATCACCCTGTATATTAAACAACTAAAAAAATAATAACAATAGAGGTTTCTTATACTCACCTAAGGAATCTATGATTAACAGATTGGCCTACTTTATTAGGACACCCTATATGTATATTGTGATGGTATTAATGAAGTCAAATCAAATTTTATTTAAAAAATAATTACGAGTCAAGAAAATATTCTTCGATGACCTAATTATATCACCCTGTACATCAAAAAGGTTATCAAACGTTGAAAAAATAAAAATTAATATCTTAACCTATATACAGGATGGCAAAACAGAATGGAGATTTCGATTTTCGCTACCCTGTATTCCGAATGTCACATTCGCGCATTAACCTTGAGAAGTTAACCTAGAACATTTATGGGTTATGGGTGTACAACAAAAGTCGTGCTTTTGTAATTAGAGGCAATAAAATGTAATGAAAGGCTCGCTAATGAAAATGTAGGATGATTCCGTTTTGTTTTTATCGCTGCTTTTAATTAAAACAAAAATGCATCTCTCGTGTTGCAGTCGTAGTAGAAAATGCATACTTGCGTGTTCGGCCCTGGAACGGAATTTTATCGTTAATTGCGTTTTAATGAAACGAACCAGGGGCGGACTTCGGCCAGGTCTGCGCAGGAACTGAATTCATTCAACAAATTAAAATTACTATACTCCATATTTGCGCTCTTCTTCTGCTTAAAAAATACTTTTGTAGCCATTCAATAGTTCTTCATACCAGACACATGAGTTTCATCAATCCCTCAGAAGAAGCAACACTGTACAAGGATCTGTGAAGAAGAAGGCACGTCTTGTGCTAGTATGAAGGACTGGCTGGATTGAGGTTCCTAGCACTATGCAAAGAAAAGCCAGTAGCATGTAAGTACATGCTGGAGCCACTTTTATAGTTACTAATAAATCTAATAAATAAGACAATAGATCTGAAAAGGTCAAAGGACAAATAATATCCAAATAATGTCCAACTTCTTTCAAATCTAATAGTTTTCTGGTCGTATATTAATCAATTTTGGAAAGACAATGGTATCCTCAGTGAAATGTATTTAGATAATGGCACAATTTAAACTCCTCAAGGAGACCATTTTGAATATTTCTCAGAATAACAACATTTATAGAGAAGCTACAGAAAACAATCTGATAACATAATAATTAGCTACTCGACAAGTATTAGAAATTAAAAATTTAAAAAAACCGACTTCAAAAACATGCAGATTCCATCACCACATCTTAACCAAATTTATATGAGACCACCCCTGAGGTACCCCCTTACTAACAAAAAAAAAATCATTGAAATCGGACACCGTGTTAAAGAATTATCGCTGAACATACATAAAAAAAAAATTTTTAAAAATTGCGACGAATTGAGAACCTCCTCCTTTTTTGAAGTACACAGTACACAGATGTAGGTATGAAAGGCATTTGATAGTGTTGGCCATTCCTTCGTAATGGAATAATTTTAAACCCTTGCAATTCAATGACAGTACTTAGCTTGAATCAGAAGTGATATCTTGAGAATCAGATCTCTGGAAGAAGACCTAGGTCCAATACTTTTTCCTTTATTAAAAATCTGATGTGTCCAACACATGACTTTCCTATCTAGTTATTATACGCTTTTTCCGGTTATTTTGTATAACCCATTGCAGTACCTCTATAAATATTTAGAGGATAAACTAAATATATACATTTTTCACATACATCTACCTCGAAACATTTTTCTATTCATTGAAAACGAAAATACTGAAAAATTTAAATTTAGCACTCTTCCTCCAATTTTTCCATTACGGTCCATTTTAGAAAAATCATGTATAAACAAAAATTATAAAGATCAATATCGCAAACAACTTTTAGTTCAACAACTTTCATAAAAATCAGAATTTTGCACATTTTGTCAAATTTCTCGAATACGGACCATTTTAGGAAATTTTGACATTAAATAGAAATTATAAATAATAATATTAGAAGTAACTTTTATTTAAAGCATTTTCTTCTCCAAACGTAAATAACATATATTCCATAAAATATAAAAACGGTCTCCCATAAAGTACCCCCCCCCCAGATGTTCCGACTTTGTCCAAAATCTATTCATTTCTCGTCAGGCCAAAATAAAACTTAAGTTTAAAATTTAATGTTTTTTTCTTCATCCGTTTTTGAGTTTTCTTCAAATGTGGAAATTTACACATTTTCCCAAATATCTCGAATACGGTCCATTTTAGAGAAATTATGTATGGGATAAAACTTATAGATAATTATATTATAAACAACCTTTGTTCGAAGAATTTTTATAAAAAAATATTTTTTTACATTTTGTCAAATTTCTCGAATACGGGCCATTTTAGGAAAATTGTATAAAAAACAAAATTTTTAGATAATGATATAAGAAGTAACTTTTACTTGAAGAAATTTCTTCCCCAAACGTAAATAACAGATATATTCCATAAAATATAAAAATGACCACACATAAAGTACCCCCTCAGATGTTCCGACTCTGCCCAAAATCTAATCAGCTCATTAGACGCTGAAACAAAGCTTAAGTTTAAAATTTGGTGTTTTTCTGTAAATCGGTTCATGAGTTATGCGACACACACACACACACACACACACACACACACACACACACACACACACACACACACACACACACACACACACACACACACACGCACGCACGCACGCACGCACGCACGCACGCACGCACGCACGCACGCACGCACGCACGCACGCACGCACGCACGCACGCACGCACGCACGCACGCACGCACGCACCCACGCACGCACGCACGCACGCACGCACGCACGCACGCACGCACGCACGCACGCACGCACGCACGCACGCACGCACGCACGCACGCACGCACGCACGCACGCACGCACGCACGCACGCACGCACGCACGCACCCACGCACGCACGCACGCACGCACGCACGCACGCACGCACCCACCCACACACACACACACACACACACACACACACACACACACACACACACACACACACACACACACACACACACACACACACACACACACACACACACACACACACACACACACACACACACACACACACACACACACACACACACACACACACACACACACACACACACACACACACACACACACACACACACACACACACACACACACACACACACACACACACACACACACACACACACACACACACACACACACACACACACACACACACACACACACACACACACACACACACACACACACACACACACACACACACACACACACACACACACACACACACACACACACACACACACACACACACACACACACACACACACAGACACACACACACAACACACACGCACACGCACACGCACACGCACACGCACACCCACACGCACACGCCACACGTACACGCACATACACACACACGCACACGCACATACACACACATACACACACATACACACACATACACACACATACACACACATACACACATACACACACACACACACACACACACACACACACACACACACACGTACACGCACATACACACACACACACGCACACGCACATACACACACATACACACACATACACACACATACACACACATACACACATACACACACACACACACACACACACACACACACACACACACACACACACACGCACACACACACAATCATCGCGAAAATAGTCAAAACGGATTCAGGGGACCTCAAAATATAAAATTCCGTCGAAAACTCGAGGTCGAAAAAAATCAATCATGATTCCTATACTTTCCTTATATCTGTATACAGATAGGAAAGTAAAAATGTCTCTTATATTCTGATGCCCTTATTTTTTTACAAAAGTACGTTTCATTAACAAAGTTACCCTTCAAAATTTCCAAAAATGACAATTTTTAGAACAGAACATTTCCAGTGCAGGAAGTGTTAATAAAACTTTATTACTCCATTATCCTGCAAGGATTTGTGTATTCCACTCCAATATTCAGTTATTTTAAAACTAACCTTAAAAGAAATTGAACTCATATTAAAGATTTAAAGTGTTTATCTATCTGTTTTGCTCATAAGATTGTTTAAAGTCAAAAAGAGAAAGGGCGTAAATTGATTTTTCTAATTTTGATACAACTACATAGTTACATAAAGTTGAACGTTATGAATTTGGTTAAAAAAAGTTCATTATGTCACCAGTTGCGTTTATCATTCTCAAAATGAAACTACCTATTTAGACTAAATAATTTTTCAGTTTTTTCCCTTTATCTATATCTTTTTTATCAAAATTATGAATAAATAACAACCATTCCTAAATTAAATCTTGTTTTACCATAGAATAGAATAATACTGAAGAGTAAGTATAAAGAAATTTTGTTTAATAATGTCAGACTTAGATGAAAGCTTTTCTAATGTCAATACAAACAACACGGTTGTGAGTGTGGAATGAACGTAGTTGAGATAAGATAGGAAAAAAATGTTAAAAGATCGTAAACCTTTAAATTAAACTATTCAAATACGTCCTACTTATTGTAGACAATAAAAATACCAGTCAAAATAACAGTACATATCTAGATTAATATTTATTCAAATGATATTCGCAAAGTTTGCACACCAGTCATAAACTTTTATCTGGCCATAAAACAAACACTCGACTTGTGACTGACTCATTTTATTGATTTATGTAAAATGGTATTTTTTTATTGTTTAATTTTATCGTAAAATTGCCTTATTACGACTTTGAATAGACGTTACATCAAGATTTTAAATTTTAAAATTTAAATTTCCTTCGTACAGGGTGTTCTTGTAAATTGTAAAAAGTCCATAGAACATAATTGAGAGAAAATTGATCAACAAATTAGTACTGACGCATATTATCCTACCGGTGGCTCTACTGACAACATCGATGCTATATCATTAGTACAATAAGCGTATTATTATTTTTGTATATATTGAGATATTTTTTGAAGCGAAGAATTTATTTTTTTTTAATTCTTGTTTTATATCACATTATTTTTTTATTAAAACCTATTAAAATCAAATGCAATTCAGTTATTTTCCTTTTTTATTATAATAGTTTTATTTTTTGCATGAGAAAACTCTTTAATTTAAAAATTGTAAATTATTATGATTTGATTCATTTATTTCAGTTAAATGTGGATCTTGAAAAATGTTACGAATTTTTTTTTGTTACTTTGTATTTGTTTGTGAAAGCCTTAATTACTGAGTTATAGTCAAAGAAGGTTCTAGTGAAAAATATTCACAATAAAAATTTTCTAGTGATCTTAAACCACTCAATGTTTGTTCACAATTTTTTTTTCTATTTTATGCCTTCATATTTACAATTGAAATAACCAACAAAGGTTGACGGCTGTGAGCACGTAGTTTAGATTAAAAAGGAAAGACAATCTATAAATATGTGTAAAAATAAAATCTGAGTTTCTATCAATAACAAAACCATCATTTTACAATTTTTAAACCTGTGCTTATCACAAAATGTCTTCACTTTTAACAACATCACCTATGAACAACCGGATGGCCTTGCTATGGAATGTGGCCTATCTCTTCTAATCGCTGATATCTTCATGAACCATCTAGAAACCAGCTACATTATTCCACAGCAACAATAAGGATTTCTTGTTTCTTAAACAGGTAGTATACACCTGGATCAAATTTTGCTTTAATTAAACCTATATTCTGGAGTGCTTCATCTAGTTTCTCATTCCAAAGTCGACTGGATTATTTTAAACCATACAAAGCCTTTTTTAATTTGCAGCCTTTATTTTTATTCTTATCTTCAAACATAAGAGGTTGTTACATATAGATCTCTTCCTTTTTTAATTTTGGCTGCAAGAATGCTGTTACTGCATCCATCTGATCTATATCCCAATTTAAGTTATCAGCTTTTGCTATAAGAAAACGTAAAGTCATTCCCCTTACCACTGATGAAAACGTTTCATCAAAATCAACACCGTGTATTTGTGAGAAACCTCGTATTACTAACCTAGCCTTGTAACAAACAAAATTTCATTCTTCATCCTTTTTCTTACGAAGAACCCATTTACATGAGATAGCATTACGATTTTTTTGGGAAATCCACTAATTCCCAAGTATTGTTTTTCATTAGCGATTCTTCTTCCATTGCTCGCTTCCAATCTGCAGCTAGAGAGTGATTCTTTAACACTTTTTGGATCTCCTTGACTTTCTACTTATGCGCTCTTTGAGGATATCGCTTTTCTTCCTCTTTGCACATGTCTTCAAGAACTTCTTGATCATTTTCTTGTGCATATATCTGATCTAACGTATCTATATTATTTATTTCGATTTCAAATATTTTCTTCATCTTCTATTGACTCTAATACTCTGTCTGTTTCCTTATTTTCTGTACTTGTACTTGTTTCAGTAATAACATCAATTTCTTGTAGCTATATTTAATTTGTAGGTGCAATTTCGTGTACCTGAAACTTTCATTAAATACTACATCTCTAGAACGAGTAATTGCTTTTGTTTTTTTATCTAAGAGTCTGTATCCCTTGAAATCTTCACAGTATCCAACAAATATTGTTTCTTTGGATTTTACGTCCCATTTTTTCTCTTGCTGCTTTGCAACCAAATATTTTCAGGTGCTCTAAATTAGATTTTGTACCACTCCAAGCCTTTTCAGGTGTTTTATTTGGTACTGAAGTTGTAGGATTTCTATTTTTCAAGTAGCATGCAGTATTAAGGGCTTCTGCCCAATAATCCAATGATAAATTTGCATCATAGATTATTGAACGAGCTTTTTCAATAAAACAAAAACGAATGATTTTCTCGTAAAAACGTCTGTGAAAGTGAGAAAATATATCTTACCACTAAATGACTTTTCTTGCATCGGGCCACATAAATCTGCATGAATTAATTCCAATTTCTAGGTAGCTCTCCAAACTGCATGTTTCGGAAAAGTATATCGGTGTTGTTTTCCTTGCAGACAACCTATACAGAAATTTGATGCCGTTAGCTAGTCCTCCTTTCAGACGTTGCATTTTTACTGGACTCAGGTGTCCTAAGTGACGATGCCAAATTTCAAAAGATTTATCATCTTTCATCAGCAAACATGCCAAATATTCTTCGTCGTAATCCAGCTTATGCAAGCTACCATCTGAAGATGTGGCAACTGCAAGTAAACGATCTGTAACATTGTCAAAAATTTCACACGTATTCTGATCCTTAAAAATTGTTCGAAGTTGTTTCCTGCCAAGTTCTTTGCAAGAAATTAAATTAAATTTTAACCCAGAAACATATCTAATACTTCTTATTGGAGTGTTAACTGTAGCTCCATAAATTTTTAATGGCAAAATTGTTTCTTCAATACCCGTTATCTAAAAATGTTCCCTTGATGCTGTTTTAACTATTTCTCCACTTTTAATTGGAACAAAATTACAAAGCCAATCTTTTCGGCCTGTTAAATGTACAGATGCACCAGAATCTATATACCAGTGATTCTCAGAAAATTTGCCTGCTCCTAAAGCTATATTATTTACAATATTTACAACCAAACCAACTTCGTCTTTTCTAGCATCATATCTTTTTGGAAAACGGTAGTATTTACTTTTATGACCAAATTTATTAAAGTTATAGAATTAAAAGCCATTTCTTCTCAAATTAGTTGGAGATTTACCTTTGTTTTGAGTTTTAGTGAATAATGCCGAATCTTTACTATTATGATTTTCATAGTTAACAGCTTCTGCAGATAATCTTTCTTTTACTAGATCTGTGATTAATTTTAAGCCACAGTTTTCCAACGCCATAATCAGAGGTTTGTAGTAATCTGGTAGACTAACGAATATTAGAGCTGCTAAAACGCCATCCTTTATTTCATTGTCGATAACCTTTAACTGCTGAGTTATTTTTACCTTTTTATTTAAATATTTATTCATACCTGAACAATCATTATATCGAATCATCACAAGTTGTTCAATTAATGATGCGACTCTTGAGAATCTCTTATATTCAAATACTGAAGAAAGTTTATCCCATACTTCCTTTCCAGTTTTTAATTCCTTTACTTCTATATAGATATTATTGCAGCCAAAGCTTTCTTCTCCAGCTTCTCGTCCTTTTTGTTACCTTCTACGTATTCCCATGGATCACAATTAATGAGGCGAATCTCCATACTATACTTCTAATCAATATAATTCTCGCTTCCTTCCAACTTTTCAAAATTTCCTTGAACGGAGGTGACTGTGAGTGACATTTTTTTCCTGTTCCAATTGTCAATTTATTTCCTAAACTTAATTTTCTTCTTTCGGAACTCTTGGAACCCCTTCTATTATATTCTGATTTTCAGAAATATAAATCGCCAGTTTTACAGCTTCTTCTGGGCCCACAACCACTTGTAATTACTTAATAAGAAATAAAATCTTTTAGAGATTGAATTATTAACGTTTTTATTATCGGTTGCTACAACAAGTGTTTTGTTTTAAGATAAAACATATATACAGTATGTACCAAATTTATGGAGGTATTTCGTTACAATATAACCAACACCCCCTTTTTATTTATTGGTTACATTTAATTCGTTCAATGCAACAATTTTGTCAGAAGCATAAGGTTTATTTTTATTATTTGAAAATAATATATTCAAAATGTAATTTACGAAGTGCGTATTTACCATTTTATATGACGTGACCTTATTTATATTACAGGAAACATATTGCTTATGGAATGTGACGTTATATCCCCACTTTTACTACACTTCTCTTTTATTCAGACTATAGAATAGATTTTACGGTACAAATTAACTAATACATATGTTAATTGTGAATTAAAATTTAACATGAATATACAGAATTTCTTTATATAATATAGATGTACCTATTCATTATAAAATTAACACTTAGAGGTTTTAATTTCCACTGCAAATACCTACCTAACAGTATTACCTATATATCTGCTAAATGTGCTTTACTAATTTTAATCTTTTGTTACAGGTACGTACCAATTGTTTACGTTAATAATACTTAGTTGAACAAAAATCAGGTAAGTTTATTTATTTAAAAAATAGCTATATAAGCAATACTTAATATTTGTAAGTTTTTTCGGTGCGGTATTGTTCTAATGATCAGAAAATTAAACTAGGAACTAGATAGGTATAATACTATACCTACCTACTTTAAATTTCTAACTTCTTAACTTTTATTCATTTACTTCCTCTTCTTCGTCTATTTTCCTAACTTGCTCGACTCTTGTGCTCGATGCGAGTAAATTCTTGAAGGTCACCTTGAGATTGTTCGAAAAAAACTAGTGTAGTTCTTCGAACCGCTATGTTAGAACAGTGGCGCTCTGGTTCGTCTATTTTTTTTACCTGTTCCGTATCAGATCTACCGTTTCATCGAATTGACCTCTTTCCTGGAATTCTAATTTTACGCGTATTTGTTGACGATCCATACAAATGCGAATCGAAATCGAATTTTGTGTGAACACATTGTTCGAACGAGCTCTAATAAATGTTTGGATGCGGCTTCTGGTAATTTTCCTGATTCCGCTTCCACATAACCCGATTACCGACAGCCAGTGGCGCCGTTGTAATTTTTTTCTTAAATGTTTTTAATAATTTCTCCTCTTTTCCCATACCTTCATTAGTCAATTTATCCGAAGATTATAGGATTGAAAGTTATTTATAGTTTATTTGAAAATGCATGATTACGTTGCTGGATGAGGATCGCAATATCTCATGCTTGCCATCGAAAGGGCGTGGTTAAACCAATTACTCTTTTCATCCCTTGCATCCAAATATAATTATGCGTCTCATATTTATTTTTCCTGATGCGTCGGGTTAACATACTGTATACAACATAATTATTAAAACAATTTCATTTTCCAAATGTCAATATATTTTACAAATCAATAAAAAACAACCTTGATTATTTTACATAAACAATAAAGACCATTAGTAAATAAACTAGCTAGTGGATTAGGTGGTTTGATAACTTCCAACACTCCCCCTTAATCCAATAGTTAGTTACTAAATGATGTAACAAACAGTCCTGATTTCTTAACACAAAATTCATGTTTTGGTTTTGGTACAGATTTTGTGCAAAAATCTGCTACCATTTCAGCTGTGGACAGATAGTCCAAAACTATTTTATTATTGTCAATTTTTTCGCGAATGAAATGGTAGCGAATGTCAATATGTTTGGTTCTTCTGTGTAATACTGGACTATCACAAAAGATTTGTATTGGAGGGCATGATCCCAACAATTTAAAAAAGAGGCTTTTCAAGTATATAGCCGCATTGGAAAATGTAAAAATAAATCCTGTGAATGATTTTGTGTCTTTAACATCGCTGCCTCAGTCTGCATCAGCATAGCCGATAATACTCTGCTCACTATCTCCTTTGTAAACTAAACCCAAGCTAGAGGTTTTCTTTAAATATCTAAATACACGTTTCAATGCCTGCCAATGTTCTAAAGAATGACTGGTATTAAACTGGCTTAAATACGAACAGGCAAAAGAAATATCTAGCCGTGTCATAACACTTAAATACATTAAACATCCAAGAACTTGTTGGTACGGTACATTGTCAATAGCAGTGTAGTGGTCTTGAAATCCTACACTACAATCAAGCGGTGTACTGACTGGATTGCACTTCTCCATATTAAATTTTCTTAACAAGTTTAAAATGTATGTTTCCTGACTTAAGGTAATCTTTTTGTGATGTTGCATAATTTTAAGTCCAATCAGTTGGTAGTTTTACCTAAATCTTTAATTTTAAAATTCATGGAAATCTCTTTTTGACTACTTCCTTGTGGTCATTATAAAATAAGAAACAATCGTCAACATACAAAGCTAAAAAAATCATGCTGGAAGTAATAATTTTAAAATACATACAACGTTCATTATTTGATCTGTTAAAACCCAACGTAGTACTTCAATAATTATTTTATTCCACGATCGAGCAGACTGTTTCAATCCATAGAGTGCCTTGTGAAGAAGGCATACTTTCTGTTCCTCCCCCTCAACAATGAACCCTTCTGACTGTTAGATGAAAATTTCTTCCTCCAGGTCCCCATTAAGAAAAGCGGTCACTACATTTAGATGCTCCATTTCAAGAGTATATTAAGCAGCCAAAGCAAAAAGTAGACGAATCGAAGAATGACGAATAACGGGAGAAAAAGTCTCAAAATAATCGATTCCATACTTTTGCCTAAAGCCTTTAGCAACAAGCCTTGCTTTAAATCTAGTTATTTATTTCTCTATTTGCATCACGCTTCAGTTTATAATATTTTTATTATTTGGTTTATTTACCAGCTCCCAGGTGTAATTCTCCATAAGCGAATCAAACTACTTTTCATAGCGGCCTTCCACTCATTACTGTATTCTCCAGATATAGCTTCATTGACAGTTTCAGGTTCCTCCGGTTCTTCAACTTTACATATAGTTTGGTAAAGTATAAAGTCTGGATACGTTTTAGAAACACGTTCTCGCTGTGAATATCTAGGCTCTAGGCTTTGGAGGTAGTTCTACAGTTGGGGTTTGTTGTTGTAAGGCGTTCTCTTCTTCACAGGATAGCGGCGTTATCATACACACCCTCTGGAACTTGGATTGCTTCCAAATCTTCTCGAAGAGGTATCTCTTCGAAATTTGAAGACGAACTCAGAGAAAACAAGTCATCTAAAGCAACTATACCTTTGTAAAAGTTATTTTCTGAGTTTCAGGATTAAAGAGTCTATACTTTAGATTCTTCGCTGTAACCCACAAATTTAAATTTTTGGCTTTGTGCATCAGGTTTTTTCGCTTTTCTTTAAGAATATGAAAAAAAAAACAATGCAACCAAATATTTTTAAATGGCCAAGGTCTATTTTATTGCCAGACCATTTTTCTTCGGGCGTAACACCAGGTAGAACTTTAGTAGGCGATTAATTAATTAATTAATTAGATAAACGGAAGTATTAACAGCTTCTTGCATCATAGTTCTTGCCTTTTCCATTATGGTTCGATTCATTCTCTCTGCTACACCATTCTGTTGTGGAGTATATGAAACAGAGAACTGATGCTCTATTCCTGATGTTTTAATCAAATCTTAGAAATTTTTATTAGTGAATTCTGTACCATTGTCGCTTCGTATCTTTTTAATCTTATTGTTAGTTTCGTTTTCTATTTTTATTTTAAAATCTTTAAAAAATGATTTGGTTTCATATTTTGATTTAAGAAAATAAACAAACACCTTTCTTGTACAGTCATCCACAAGACTGAAAAAATACTTGGAGCCACCCCAAGAAGTAACGGGCATTGGTCCGCATAAATACATATGCAAAACCTCTAACTTTTCTTTTGACATCTTATGTTTATCATTTTTGAAAGCATGACGGCTTGTTTTCCCTTAATGCATGGGTGCCACATACTTTGATTTTCTTTTACTATACGGAGAATGGTCGCACTGCGCAGCTTTCTGAGTGCCTTTTAAAAGGAGATAGAAAACTCCGCCATTTTGAACCCTTATAATACAGTAGCGACAGCTTGAGTCGGCTCCTTTGATGTCGGGGTGGTCGGATTTTTATTGACAGTTGACGTTTTTGCCGCTTATTTCTACACTGAAAAAAGTAACTTTAAAATATCTTGACCCTTTGTCTGTTTGAATAAAATATAAAACAATAAATGAAAGATGAAAACTAAATCTATATATGTTAAAAATGTATTAAAATGTGAATTAAAACCAATCATAATCAAAACAATCAACTACCATTGATCCATTGACAATTCACATATGCCAGTTTGACGTATTTGCCGCTTATTTACGGACATGCGCAGAAAAATATGGAACCCTTATAAACAATGAACTGTCGCTACTGTATTATTACTTATACTGGGCCCTTATTACGTGTTGCCTTCGAGCATATATATTTCATAGAGTCGTCCGCATTCAATAGGGTTTGTTTACGTTCTGAGGGGAAATGTCAAGACACTATTAACAGTGTCGCATCATTTTTACGGGGTTTGCAATTAATATAAATAATAAATTTGATAAATACCTTCAAAATTCTTTAAATTATGCACATATTTTATAAACTTGCATTATTTAAGTAGGCGCCTATATAGTAATAGTAAATAATAATAATAATAATGATTATTATTATTGTTTATGTTGGAAATATCAGATTTTTTTAATTCAAACATCAGAAAGTGTATAACGGAAAAAGGAAGGTTGAAATAATAGGCAATAAAAAAGATAAGAAGCTTATATTTAAAAATCAAAAATATAAATAAATAGTAGGTATATTATACAAATATTTATGATCTCTTGACACACGTGTACAAGAATTACAATACAAGAACATTTTCCAATAATTTATTAACTGCTAGTCGTTAACAAATAAGTGAAGCTTCCTTCATTTTTATTGGAAAACTGTCTTAAGCTTCAATTGTTTCTTAATTACTAGGAGTGCAAATAATAGAAGCTTAAAATGACTTTTTTATTGAAAAATTCACATTAGGTTTTGCTGATTTTTTAACTACTATTAGTCTACTTAATTAAAGAACATAGGTAGATTTAATAAAAAATAATTATTGTCAATTTTTGTGGTTTATAAAAAATATGGGTAGTAATAGGTAATTATTATAAAATAAAATGTATGTTGTATTAAAAAGTACTTAGTTATTTGCATGCTTTCTAATTCTGCGTTTTCTTTTTCTGCAACAGAGGCATGATGGTTCAGATCATCACTGAAAAATTAAAAATTTTAAACGATTAACCCACAAGAAAAGTGCAGGGTTCTTTACCTTTTAGATTCATCTTCTTCTGGGGCCACATTAAATTCTGATGGCAATGCACCTAGAATTAATCTAGTTCTTCCTCCACATCCAGTCTTTGACATAAATATATACCCAGAAAAATGATTGGAACATAAAACATCACTATTTGAAATGTTTTCTGGGGTAAGTTTAATATGTTTCACTAAATGCGTTTTATCGGCAGGATTAGCTAGAAACCTACAAAAAACAAAAATTATTGATTTAACATCTTCAACATTATCATGATAAAATGACTTAAAAACAGAAAGCTTGTTTATATTGAAAAATTATGATTATTTTTTTTTAACTTTTCAGTAGAGTCCAAAATCAAAAACAATGTTCCTTATACATATTACAAGTTCTTTAAATTTAATTCACTAAATTTACCATTTATTTTAAATTTATGTTTAACGGCTTTTTTCATAAAATGTAGGTAGTGTTTCTTTTAAAAAAATGGTAGAGACGCTAATGGTTACTAACCTGTGAAATGCCCTTGACGATGCCTTTTCTTATTTCTATTTACAACTTACACAAACTCTCACCATTGTTAAAATTTGTATCAGTAAAGTAACAAAATACAAAAAATCACTTATAAACTACAAAAATAAGCTAGAAATTAATGAAAATCAAAAATGAAATGACAGTTCTGTCAATTTTGAACGATTTGACATGCCAAGCAAAACGAAACAGACCAATAATGGGAATGCTGGACACTATTTCCCCCCCCCCCCCCCTATACCAAAACAAAGTCCATTTGAACGATTGCTCTAGCATGGAAAGGTAGATTACCGTGATGAGAGATGGGGAGTGCGAGAAATATTAGCAGTGTTGTCAGTCTAGTACAATTGTACTACATCTAGTACATTCTCTATCTGGTACCCTAGTAGATTCGAAGCAAAATCTAGTACATTTTCTTTTTCAGCGTGTTACCATTTGACGCGTGTAAAATATATTGTTGAGATTTTCTATATTTCACTTAAAAAGGCTTAAATTGAGATTCGGCGTACCGCACACCAAAACAAAATAACTATATTGGGCTGAGAACCAGAGGGTTCCAAGCGCCAAATCTAAAATTGTTCAGAAAATCAATATTAATGTTTGACATTGGTACAAATTTATTAAACGAAGTAATTATCTGATTTTTAAAATTTTATGTCATTATTCATTTATTTTCTAAGTAACTTGTGCTTATGTGATTTTATATAGATTATAAAAATAAGTAATATACATTAAAGTTTGAAAATTTGACTGTACTTAGAACCTTAAGAAAAGCTAAATTTAAAAAACCAGAAGGTTCCAAGCGACAGTTTAATGAAAATGAATATAATTTATTAACAAAAATTTGTGAAATTGAAATACAATTAATAAAAAAAAAACTTTTATTTAAATAGGTAACTATAATTGTTTAAATGGCAACAACGGAACATAAAAAAAAATATATAATGTAAACCAAAAAAAATTATTTATTTTTAAATTCTGAAATAAGGGCTTTCATGTAAGTTTTATCTTCGAGTGGCATCCATTTATAAGCAAATTCTATTGACTCAATCTTTTTGTTTGTAAAACTCTTAGTTTTAAAATTTTTTACAGGCTCAATACTAAAGGTTGCATCCATCCTATTTAGTTCTTTAGATGTAAGTTTTTCTTTGCGACCTTTTGTAGTTTTTACTTCTTTCTTTACATTTGTTTTAATAAATTGTGAAGAATGATTTTCCACTTTATATTGCACCTCAAAAGGACTACCTTGCAAAAATTTCAATTGGCAGACTTTGCTGTAAGGTACATTACCATAATTGAAACTATCTGTACTTTTTTTATAATCAAAAAAATGTCTGGACTTCATGTTAATAACGCAGAAAGGCTTTTTTCTATCAGACTTTAGCAAAAGTTTTACAAATGCAAGTGGGGACCATATATGTTGTACTCGCATAAATTTCTCGATACGGGAATGAATGTTGTCAACAACCTGTATACAGGAATATTTCATTGTTATATGTTTGATATTTTGATACCTCTGTAAAAAATTGGCTACAGCTAATGAGATAAAACTGTTCCTATTTTGAGGAACACAGCTGTCGCTCCAGGTTATTATTTCTGTAATGTTGGGATTGTTTATAACAATTTTTTCAAGAATTTGCATCAGTGCACTTGCCAAGTCATTTCCAGATCTACCGCATGTAGTTTCTGACCAAACAGCGCAATAACATTGCTTGTCAGTGGAATTATGTGCAGTTAAGTTATAAACATTCATTTTTTGTTTATAAAACAGGACTGAAACATCTGATTTTGGTACATTAATAACATTTTGTAAATCAAAACACACGACAGCACAGTTCACATCTGTATTTTTACCATCTTGTTCCCGTTCTGTTCTCATTAGGTTTTTCTTTAAAATGTGCTGGCTGTTTAACAATTCCAGTTCTTCACTCATTCTGTTCTCCCGCTGGGCAATTTTATACTCTTCACAAAAATCACATCGGTCACTTTTTGGTTTAAGAAAATCAAGATTATATTCATAGTTAAAAATGTGCCTGTACAACGAAACACTTAGTGGACGAATTTGCTTTTCTAAACAATATTCAACGTATAATTCATACATTTGGTTAATGTTTAATAAAGGATCAAGGTACTGTTTTTTAGAGTCGGATCTACAGTAATGAGACTCCACGTGAGGAAAAGACTCTATGTGTTGTCTTATTTCGTCTTTACTTTCCTTTGTAATACGATCTTTGGTATATTTCCCCCGTTGATCACTTTGAGGTGTACCTGCGTCAGATTTCTTCAAATGAACATTATATACTGGCTTTTGGCTAACACATAAGGTGGTCAAAAAAAAACTTTTACATATTCTTAATTTTTTGTTTTCTTTTTCAAAAAAATACTCAAATGAAAAAGACCGGTAATTTGTAACACTACTTCTTTTTCTTTTTATTAGTATTCTTTTTGTGTTGTTTAATAAAAAATAATTTTTACTATTTTGATCCATAGAGTAATAATTATTTTTTATTTCTTCCCTTAGTTCCATTGTAAAGTTTTTTGTGCACTGAAATCTGCAGCTTTTAGTGCAATATTTACTTTCATCAATCTTTTTTGCAGGTTTTAAATCTCCTTTACTGTTTATATAACTTTGCCTCTTTTGGTACTTTTCTTTTCTTTGATTACTTTTTCGTAGGCTAATATTTCTGTTTCGTTTACGTGTCCTATACTTTGCCTTCTCCTTCATTGGGGTTTTATCTGATGATGATTCGGATGTTTCAGAATCAGTGTAATTGACAATACGATTATCATCACAATAAGTATTATTGTCTTTCTGATAATTTCTACAAAAAAGGTTAATGAATTAGCAAAATATACTAGTACCAATTTCAATATTCCTTACTTGACTATTGAACGATGATCCTCTGGTATTAAGTTTTGAACATTCTTATTTGCTGAGCTTGAGGGCTCCCCAATTTCTGGAAAAAGTCTGCAATAAGATAAAATTTTAACTTAAAAACTTAAGGTAGGCAAATTGTTTTCATTAAATTGTCATACATTTCTATTTATTGAAAAATACTTTACCTTCTGACTGCTGCTACACCCTTTGATTTTAGAAATAAAAGAGTTCTCATGGTTTAAATTTTCGCTGTCGAAGCTGCTCTCGTTTGATAATTGTAAATTTCTAAAAACATTGAGGTTAAAAATTCTTAAATACATCGTTTAACAAACAAACCTCTTTTTAACTTCATAGTCGGGCATATATTCAGATCCAGAGCTTAAAAAGTCGTCAAAGGTCCCTTCTTCTGAAGTATCTGACATATTACACGGCTTTTAAGCCACTAAGAAGCATGAAATTGGCACAAACTTTTAACTTGATGACATAAACAACAGAGTAAACAATCACTTGGAACCTTATGATTCTTAAAAATGACGTTCATTGTCGCTTAGAACTATTTTACAAATAATGTAGTGGTGCTATCTATGGGAATAGGCTTAAAGTTTGTACAGCAAACGATGCAGGATTCTATGGATCTGATTTTCTTGCAATAAAACGTGTTTTGAAAAAAATGTCGCTTGGAACCCTCTGGTTCTCAGTAATTATTATTAACTTTGCTCGTCCTGCTTGTTTCAACCTTCTTATATTCACTAGCATGTTCGAGAGCTGTCTAGATAGAATCTGGATTATCTGGATCTCCAACTTTGTTGCAGTCTTCGTTCCATCGTCAACAAATTTTCTTCTCTTTTCATTGGAAATTTCTAACCCTAGCTGTTTTTGCTTACTGAGCATTTTTATGAATTTTTGACAATTTTCAATCATTTTGTTTTAGCTCCTCCTATAAATTTTAATTGTATATTTTTCCAAATGCATCTTGAAAATCTTTTATGTTTTAATTATTATTTTTTTGCTTACTGAGAATTTTTATGAAATTGTTTTTAAAGTTCCATTTGTGAATTCAGCGCAAACGGTTAGTAACCAGAATTTCGCAAATAACAAATACGATTTTTACCTGATTTAACGGTATTTTTAAGATGAAACGTTTTTTGTCAACACCTACTATAATTTATCGCATAACAAAGTTGCGATATCGGTTCATTTTGTGCAAATAAAAACCGGAAAGTGGGTCATGCAAGGAACGAACGGTAGCAAACAGGTAAAAGGAGAAGGCACTTCAAAGAACTAGGAGAGGTTTCGTGTATACATAGAATTTCGTCGAGATATCTCAAGGTGACCTTCAGCTTTAGCGTTCGGTTCGGGTTGACTGGGGCTGGCTTTCGTAGAGTGTGATTAATCGTAATTGTCGGTGGTGGTCGATTTTTCGAGGAGCGGCTCTTATCGTTTATTTTTAGAATGAACTCCGATACCCGTAGCGATTCTATCGGTGAAAAATGGTCGGATTTTTATGATACCTACGTCAAATTTATGGGTAGGTGTAACTAACGACGACTATTTATATTGAACAATGTTTAATAGGTGTATACTATATATTCCAGGTTGGTTTCAAAGAGTCTTAGGTCACGGTCTTCGATAAATATTTCTACGGAAATCCCAGCTCTGTTTTGAATAAGTAGTTTGTTTCAATATAAAAATGAACACATAAATGTTATAAAAACAATTAGTACCTACACGACTGCTGGACTGCTTAAGAATGTTCAGTAAGCAGAATAGCCAGAGTTAGAAATTTGTAATTTTTTACATTGAAAATAAAAGAAAATTTCCCACAAAATGAAGAATTTTCATGCAAGACAAGGGCGGCTCTTCAATCACATGGAATAATTTCAATTTCTTTTTAAAGTGATAGTTAAATAGCCCAACCAATAGAATTTAAATGTAGCCCTAAGCCAGTTGGGTTCTTCTCGATTCCTTCGTAGATTAGTCTATAATTGGACATCAAATCGTCAGAAACGAGGTCAGAAATATTTGATATATACTTCTAACCAACCCTTCCTAAGTACAGGATAGATTTTTCTCATTCTTACTTATGTAACGAGTAATAACCATAGAAATAATATAGAAGACCAATATTATAACATTTAAGCAGAAATTTAAATCTACTGTGAATAAAAACGCGTCTCTGCGCCTGACATCACAAAATACTGTGTCTAGAAGCATGCGCAGTATGCATGACTTATTCCTGTAGTGTTACCAAGTTTTTTAAACATACCTAACACAAAAGAATTTCAAATTAATTTTTTTTTAATTATGTATATGATTTAAACAGTTTGTATCTACGAAATATCGCCACAAAATAACTTATAAACATTTAAATAATCAACTAATAATATTTATGTGCAATTACATTCCCAAAAATATGTACAAATACCATATTAATGTTCAACAAGCGATTCACCTACAAATTCAATATTGATCTGGCAATACCACTTAAATTCAGTGTTTTAAAGCTATGTGACGCTGCCCTTACAGGACCGTTTATGATATTTTGGCTTGAATTTGAGGTTTATTATTTAAATACACGGTGAAAGTGGCATTTTATTTTTAGTTTTGTGTAAAGTTAAATCCTAGGTACAATAAAAGACATTTTTACATTGGCTAATGAAAATAGAATCAATGTATTTAGCAGCTGTTATATTTATTGCAAGATTTATGTCTGGAAATCTAAACCTACCTAAGAATTATAATTATGTAAATAGAGAGCTGCCCAGCGACGGGGAGACATTATCGGTATCTGACAAAACAATGAATGATTTTTTGTTAAAATAGTAAACAGGCTATGATCTTATCATCTGAAATATTCTGATAGTTTGATTATTTCCGTTTTATTTTAAATGGGATGCCAGGTCTATTATTCCTGACACCGATACTTGATACCAACATGAAATGTTGCTTAGTTGGAATATATACCTTTACACAACGCTCATGACGTCACAGACCGTGTTTCAGTCGGGTATAATTTAAAATAAAGAATTTTAAAATGAACCCTATTAAATTGTACCTTTATTTAACATTTATGGCATAACTGCCCGAGTTGACATCGGGTATATTTTCAAATGTAGAAACTGAAAATTAACCCTATTAAATTGTATCTTTACTTAACATTTGTGACGTCACTGGCGAAGTTGGCATGGTATACTTTCAAATGCGGATTTCATGGCATTTTAAAACATAAACCCGATTTCGCTTTTTGGCTGGCACAACAATTATTTACATTTTTTCATTCCTTATCGCGTGCGGTTTAATGAAATTTTAAAAAACCTACTTTAAAAATGAAGATGTCAATGATTTTCTCATGGATCCCATCTTCAGATCTATTCAGATCTATTCAGATCTATTCCTTTTCTAACAAAAAGAGAATTATAGAAATATCTGTATAAGTAAAAACTTGCATGAGCTCCGACACACCATTTTCTCCTTAATGGTCCGTATTCGAGAAATTTGACAAAATGTGCAAAATTCTGATTTTTATGAAAATTGTTGAACTAAAAGTTGTTTGCGATATCGATCTCTATAATTTTTGTTCATACATGATTTTTCTAAAATGAACCGTAATGGAAAAATTGTAGGAAAAGTGCTAAAGTTAAATTTTTCAGTATTTTCGTTTTCAATGAATATCTACAGAAAAATATTTCGAGGTAGATGTATATATTTAGTTTATCCTGTAAACATTTATAGAGGTGCGGCAATAGGTTGTACAAAATAACCGGAAAAAGCCTATAATAACTAGATAGGAAAGTCATGTATTGGACACATCAGATTTTTGATATATGGAATTGCCTTTCTGTACTATTTCTATGATATTCACCAATCCATATTATAGTCTAGAGAATAAAGGAGTGCAGGTCCAATGATTGCCACAAAACATTCACAAACACAAGGTATGTAACACATTAATATTTACAGTTAATAAGACACAGAAATATACAGAATGTGTCCAAAAACGAAGTTAATTGCCAAAATCAGTTATCAAAAGTGTTAGATCGAAATCATATCGTAACATCACTCCCCCACCCAGAGCCAGAAATTTTCCGCAGTGCTAGCTGCCAACCATCAAATCCATCTCAGCTACAGCCATAAGGTCTTGTAGCTCATAAGTGCACTGTTATTGGTCTATCCAGATCGACTTAATCCCCCAGACAGCTACTCCATACCTAACCCCACATTGGACTTCAAATTAGGTCAATAACATTTCTCAGATATACTCAACAAACTAAAAGATTACCCTGTGTCACACCACGGGGCATCATATAACTGGGCTACGATAACAGGCACAACTTTAATTCAACTGACACATGACATCTTAACATTAAAACGACTTATATTCCCGTTTAGAGAATTAGCCTGATTCACGACTCCACCAACAGAACTGACTTCATTCATTTATTCAACCTTCCTTGACACTTAGATTACCAACTTCACCATTATGACAGATTCAAACAAATTTAATTAAAAAAAAAAAACACAAAAATAGGAAGTAAAGTCACTAAATATCAAGATAACAATATGAACAAACCTTGATCATACACAGTGACCAAAAATCAATAACAAAATGAGAACAGCAGAGTCCCACTACAATCCAATGTAATCAAATACAACAACAAATTGGGATCTAACTGTAGTCAACAAAATAATCCTAAACTGAGAAATCAAAATCAAAATCAAAATACCACTCTGGGAGTCATGTATTAACACTTTGGGGCCAGTTGTAACAACAATAGAAACCAACGTTAGATGTCAGATGTTAGAATGGCAACTGGGTGAAAGAAATCCACGTTCAGGTCCAATGATTGCCACCAAGGCAATTTCCAATTCACGAAGATCTACAGGTATCGCAAATAGCTTCGACTCTCTGATGAACATCCCTGGAATCGGTTTCGCTCTGAGTGGAGAAGGCATGGTTCGTTTAGTACCAAGATTTACAGTATTCAAATTAGGGCGCCAGACCGATTTAAATACCAGATAAATATGTTTCCTTGTCCCTAACTTAAATCGATCAAACAATAGGAACGAAATGAGACAACTCCTGCTCATTTCATTAAATAAGTTGTTAAACTGAACAATGTACCCCCAGATTTTATAATAACACAGCAACGGTAGTAACTTCTAACATAATTTATCAATAACTATGTTCCATAAATACGTGACGTTCAATCATACAACTATTATTTTATATACAGAGTAAGTAAGTCCCTTGGACAAAAAAAATAGTAAAATAAATCGGATCGTAACATCACTGGGGGACCCATTAATATGTCTGACATTGGGGCACTAATGTTCCCCCTAACTTACTAGGAATGTCACTTCTAGTTTTTTATTTTAAAAATTTATATTAGTTAATTTTTGTATAGCCGAGATTAGTTTCTTCGAATTAATATTTTTTACATTGTGTGTCTTGAACTACATACTTTACAACATTTTCCTTCTTCCTTCTAGGCTTGGACCGAAACCGGTAGCATTTATTTGTAAATAAATGAACAATTTTATGAAGTATTATTTTAAGTATTTTATTTTTATTTAAGTTGTTATTGTTTTTAAACCAACGCATTTCAATTTCCATTATCTCTTTATGGGGACAAAAAAGATTCTCATAATTAGTCAAGCCTACAAGAATTTAAATATTAGTCATTTATTATATTCAATATACAGAGTGAGAGACTTTGAAAAACAAATGTTTAAAAAGAGGTTGAGTGGTGTGTACACACGGTAATAAGAAATGAATCGAGAGTATTTAAAGTGTGTAAATTGAGTTTTATTAATAAAACTGTGTAAAAATTTGTCTAAGCGCTTTCGGCCTATTAGGCCATCATCAGAGACTTTACAAAGCAAAAAAACGGAGCTGTAACAATATAATCAACTCGTAACAATACTAAACAATGAATAAAAAAACTTGAACTCGTCAAAAACTATAGAAGAGACATGACAAATGCACTAAGTTAAAAAGAACAGCAACAGACCTGTCCCAAGACACCACCATAGCTTGTAGCTATGAGGTTGAATTTTAACAAGTGAAGTGGGGGTTCATCCAAAAAAGTAAAACTGAACACTCCAAACCATTCAAAGGAAAAGATACTGCTGGTCTTCAACATGAAGACAGCCAGATTTTTCCAGTTGCTACCGTGAGGCGGAGGCAAGTTGGGGCACAAAAAATAGTAGGTACACGATATTTTTGAGAACGTGGCCATCTTGACAGTTTCCAAAAAAGACTGAGTGACAATTGACATTTGACAATGAGGTTGTCAAGAAAATTGCCAACTTGAGAAATTGAAATAAATTTCGTGAAAAATTGTCAAAAGTTGATATTGAAAATGATAAAAGTGGGTTGGTACCACTGATCTAGCAAGATAAAGTTATGGCGGGACTTTTAAATTTTAAACAGCAAAAGATTACAATGATTAAATAGAATTATAAAATATACAGTGAATGAAGGTGAAAAACATATTTTTTAAATAAAAATTGTTAGAAATTTAAAGGTGCCAGACTGAAAACAACAGAATTGAGCATGCCGACCCCAGTGGAACCAAAGTCGCAGGTAGACCAGCTTTTCCAGCTAAAAGAGAAGGGAAAACCGTCCTGGCCACAAAATCAGCAAACGCCGGAGAAGACAAGATCAACTCCGCTGCAAGAAGATTCATGGCGAAGCTGGCTAGGTAACTTCAGACCAACCGTTACCAATACTCTCAAAGAGAAGAGGCACTTTGCTATTGAGATGTATTTGAGTGTTAACACATGTGACATTTGTTTTATTAAACTCTCTGTGTATCTTAAGGTCTTCGAGCAGATTTAATTTAAAATTGCAATTAAAAATATTATGAAGAACAGTGACATTCTCAGAAGGAGTGAAATTATGATTATTGAATTTAATATGATGTCCAAAAGTAGACTTATCTGGATATCTGATGTGTTCACCAGCTCGTATGTGGAGTCTCCTCTCAGTTTATATAAGATGTATTGCAGTCGTTACAGCTTAATCTATAGATACCATTTTTGTGTAGCAACTTGATTTCATCCTTAGTATGTGATAGTTGGCTTTTAATCGAATTAACATTTTTAAAGGCAATTTTAATATTGTTGCAATCCTTAAAAACTGCAGCGACATCATTGGAAATTTTCCCGAGATAAGGTAGTGAAAAGTATTTAAAATTTGCAGGAGGATCGTTAATAGGATTAAAAGCAAGTTGGGACCTTTTCTTTAGTTTGACCTTAATAACTACGTTAATAATGGAAGGATTGTAGTTGTTATTAAAGGCTAATTAAAATTCAACCTCATGTTCGGTGTGGTTCTTTTATTTTCAATTATCCTAGCTACAAGCTATGGTGGTGACTTGGGACAGGTCTGTTGCTCTGCCCTACTAAGCGAAAAGGGGGTATCTACATTTTTTTCGAAATATGAGATATTTATGTCTAGCCATTCAAGGCACTTTATTTTATCTAGTACTAGAGTGAATTTGCCGTATCTATACTACAAATATTATAATTTAGACTATAAGTTTAGCCGTATCTACAAAGCATACAGTATATACTAAGCATTTGGGCGGGAAGTAGCAATACTAGACAATAATGGTGGTATCTACACGACCTTATGCAGTTACGGCTGAAGTTGCTTAGTAAACGTCACTTATTGTCAAAGTCGTTTAGTATTAATATTGTGATTAGTATTGCACTTAATTTTAAACTGTGAGCACGTTCTAATCGCCCACTGAAAAAAAATTGTATTTCTTTTAATTTTTTTCGTTTATTTTTGTTAGTTCGGGATAAAACAACGTTGGAAATATTTTTAATTGTGTATATGAACATTACATACAATAATTTTAAAGTGATTTACTAAAGATTTAGAGGTAAGTTCTTAATTTTACTACCATAACCTAAAATATTAACAAAATAATGTTTGCATAAAGAAGACTTTGGTTTTGCATATTCTGATCTCTTTTACGCAAAAAGTATTATAGATTTCGTTGTGAATAATGCGTTTCTGATTTTTTGCATTGTTTTAACAAACTGAAGATGTTTAAATATTTAATTCGATTTTGCGTTTATTGCATTTTATTAAAAATTTATGGACATAGTCTTGCAAAAGTTTTTTTTTATTTCAGATGAGTAGGGGGAAAAAGCTGCTTGACATAGCTCTTGCCTCGGCTCTTACGAACCCAACAAATAGTACAGATTGGGAAAATATTATTGAAAATGCGCCAGTTATTTTATTGGAGAATAGCGATATTCAAAATCCAGCAAATTCTTCGGATACAAAAAATATCACCCATAAACTTCCAGATCCAGAAACATTCAAAATAACTGGTAATTTAATGGAATATGAAGAGAATGCGTTGGGTTTACGTGAATTGGTAGAAAATGACATACAAATGGAAGTAGACGGCAATTTGGGAATAAATATTATGATGATGGAAGGCATGATAGTGGAGAACAATAATGAATTAATAACTCTTAACCGTGATGAAAACCCAGAAGAATATGTACTTGAAAATTTGGAAAACGCGTTTCAAGAAAATGGAAAAGAAATGGAAGAACGGTATGAAAACGAAGCAACTACGTTGGTTTTGCGTGAATTGGCAGAAAATGACGTCCACATCGATGTAGACAAGAATTTGGGAGCAAATATTACAATAATGGAGGCCATAGTGGAGAACAATCATGAATTAGTAACCCATAATCATGAAGAATACCCAGAAGTACCTGAACCTGACAATTTGGAAAACATGATTCAAAATAATGGAAGAGAAAAAGAAGAACGGAATGAAAATGAAATAGAAACTCGCATTACTAAAAAAGGGGAACAACGAAGGCGTAAAAAATTTAAATATTCAACCGAAAAAAGAAAAATAATTAAACGAAATAAACTAAGGGATTCACATTCAGTTAGGGATGGATGTGGTGATCAATGTAAGAAAAAATGTAACAGGAAGATAAATCAAGAAAGAAGAACTGATATAAATAATCAGTTCTGGAATCTAGACCGCGAACAACAGCACCAATTTATGCTGTCGTGCATCAGCCAGACAAGCGTGAAACGTAAAACGGTTGGATTAGAGTCTCGCAGATCTCATACGCTAATGTATTCTTTAAAAACAGCAGACGGAGAATGTAAACCAGTGTGCAGAACCTTTTTTCTTACCACTCTAGGGTTTCACAAAAATAACGACAAAATTCTAGAAAGATTTTGTACATCTTCGAACTCATTGCTCGCTCCAAAGCCACATAGAAATCGTGGAAAAGTACCTCATAATAAATTGGACCATGCAATAATTGAAAAACATATAGAGTCTTTCCACCCATCGATATCGCATTATCGTAGAGAACATGCACCCAAGCGACGTTATTTACCAAGCGATGTAAACATAAAAGATATGTTTGGCGATTTTCAAATGAGCAATCGAAAAATACCTTGTTCGTACGATTTGTATCGCTCAATAGTACAAAAGTTAAATATATCTTTTGTAACGTTGGGTCACGAAGAATGCGAAATATGTGAGAACTTTAAAATCCATCCTCATTCAGAAGAAAATTTACAAAATGATTGTTCCGACTGCGAGAAGTGGTCAAAACATATAAACCGGAGTAAAGATGCAAGGCTGCTTTACAGAGAATATGCCAACAAAGAGCCAGAAGAAGGGGAAGTTACATATTCTGTTGATTTGGAAAAAATCATAATGTTGCCCCGGTGTGAAATGTTCAAATCAGTTATATTCATTCCACGATTGATTGCATATAACGAAAGTTTCGTTCCGGTAGGAACTAAGAACAAAAATATTAAACCTGTGGCCGCAATTTGGCACGAGGCAATTCGAGGACGAAAAAAAGAAGACATAATAAGTACCTTTCACAAATTCTTTTTATTAAAGAGAGATGCGAAAAAAATAATTCTGTGGGTAGATAATTGCACTTCACAGAATAAAAACTGGGCATTTTTTACGTTTCTAGTTTATATAATAAACTCATCCGATATATCCGCCGAAGTAATAGAAATAAATTACTTCGAACCAGGCCACACATTTATGAGTGCCGACGCATTCCACCACCAAGTAGAAAAATCTCTACGGAAAATGAAGAAGGTTTATGACTTTCCAGAATTTAAACAAGCTGTTCAACAAGCCAATTCTGGCAGAGTGACAGTTTTGGAAATGGAACTCCGTGATTTCTACGACTGGCAGGATTTTTCATCCACTTACAAACTGAAAAAAGCAAATAGTACGCGGCCATATATCCATGATATGGTTCAAGTCACGGCCCACAGGGGATCAATGTCATTACTTTATAAAAACAATTTTAGTGGCTCTGATTTAACATTAGATTTCTTGAATGCCAAAATTACAAAGACTGGAATACCAGTTCCACCAATAAGAGAAAAGCCAAGAGGCATCACAGAAGAAAGACGTAATATTATTATCTCAAAGCTTTTAGAAGCCGACAATGCTATTATGCCGAAAAATCGTTTACATTTTTGGAAGGAACTACCTACCACTCAATGCCTTGAAAATGATAATGATGATGATTAATAATAGTTTTCCAATTAATATCTAAGTCATTTTTCAGAAAATATCTTGTTATTCAAACAAAACCATTTAAAAATAAACGTTTGTATGTAGATACTGTTTTTTTATTTTAGTAATTCGTAAGCATTTGTTAAGGCAGAATAGGGGTAACTACAATTATTTTAGAAAAAAATATAAATAAATAAATTGTATTATTTTCATAAAAAAAAACGAAAAAAACCGTATATATTTTCGCTTTTAACTTAAATATTGCACATAAAATAATAATGGCATTAAATGAAATCTTAATACCTGCTAAACTCAAGACACTATAAATCACAGATACCCCCTTTTCGCTTAGTAGGGCAGTGCTGTCCTTTTCAACTTAGTGCATTTGTTATGTCTCTTCTATAGTTTTTGACGAGTAAGTGTTCAAGTTTTTTATTCATTGTTTAGTATTGTTACGAGTTGATTATATTGTTACAGCTCCGTTTTTTTCTCTTTGTAGAGTCTCTGATGATGGCCTAATAGGCCGAAAGCGATTAGACAAATTTTTACAGAGTTTTATTAATAAAACTTAATTTACACACTTTAAATACTCTCGATTCATTTCTTAAATGTTTAAAAAATTTCATGACAGTATAATTTCTCGGCAAGTAAAAACGACTATATAATAATATTGATAAATATTTTATTGATTAAGACATGCAAGAAATAAATCTACGGGGTCCAATTAAAACAGTTTACCTGAAATATTTTCCTAGAACTTCTTCTGGGAAATCCACGAAATCAAAGGGAACTTCTTTGGATATTTATTTAATTCATGAATGTAGGTTCATTCCCTTCAAGAATACTAAATGGCACGAGCTGTCAAATGGCACATAATTTTAAAGGTATTTATTTAAATTATCTTTTCAAACATATTTTAATGTTTGTTTTCCGTAAAATAACCATTTTTTGACATTTTTCGAAATAAAAAATATTTTTGGACTAGTTTTGGTCTATCTAGCTTTTTCATCTTTTTTATCAATAAATTTCTATTATTTTAAACCTATTTAGCGTCATTTTTTAAAACTTGAAATTGAAAATATTTGTTTTCCGTAATTCAATCAGTTTTTGAGATTTTCAATTACATCATATTTTACTCACTGGTTACTTAGAAAATTTTTCGTTCCACTTTTTATGATTTTGCTAAATTTAATTTATCTCATTCCGTTTAGGACATAATTTACATAAAAAAAATGTCAAACATTATTCAATGACTTCATATAGATTTATAAGAACCCTTACTTCCTGCTTCAAGTCAAAATTTTTCGGCGCATTGTAAATTCTAAAAAAAAAACACACCCTTGAAGATTATTGTTCTGTTTCCTCTCTTTTAGTCGCAGAGGTAAACGACATTGCGATACACCTTGTATGTTCTATTCAACAATAACAACCCGAGGGTACGAAAAGCGACCCCTTTTATTTTCCTAAAAACGACCTTGATGGAACTCGAAAAATTCCACGTCTATATATATGAACGACGCCCATTCATGCGTTATCTTTATCTGCCGGTTTAATTTCCCGAACCCCATTCCAAGATAACCATAAAAAAAAGAACAAAAAGGACCCCATGCATGTGTACAACCCATCTGCTTTGCGCCGTGCTTGCTATCGCGCGATACTAGATCACAATAATGTAATCAGAAGTTCATAGGCGGAGAGGGAGGAGAGTAGGTCAGCTAGCTGGGTCACTTCAAACTCGGATCCAGATTTGAAAAGACGAACTAATATTTATAGATTAGAAATCGCTATACCTGCTTTCCTCAAATTGGAAGACAATATATCCAACAAGAACCTCAACTTTGCCCTGATCTATGACACAAATGTAAATTCAAAATGTATCACTCTACCTACAATAAATAAAGAGCAGAAAAAAATAGAAAAAAGGACACATAACAAAGACACTAGAGATAATAAACACGATGGACAATAGACTAGTTAAAATCTTGACACTCTTGAACAGCGTTTGCCTTGGAGTGTTAGATAAGTATAATAGTTACCTCTCACAAAGAATGTTACCAGTCATATTACAATTGAAATTCTATTACTAAGAATAATGCAGAATAAAGCACATTACAAAAAAATGTCAAAAAATTGTAAGTAAGGAAATTTTATTTTCTGTGAAAAAATGTTATATCGTAACAAAAACATAACTTAATAATCTGTATTATCGCCCCTCCTTTTAATCAATTGGTCAACGCGTCGTGGCATCCCGCGGATCAATAAAATGATCAAACATATTGTCCCAATCTTCTTGAACAGCTACAGTTAAGCCCTGGAGGGTTAAATGGGGGTTTCTCGGTTGGATATTGCTCTGCCAAGATAATCCTATATATGTTCATGTCTGTTGAGTTTGGAGACTAGTTAATTATTTGGATATTTTCTTTCTGCAGCATGTTCTGTACCCTTTGCTTATGACGCGATCCGGCATTTTCATCTTGAAAAATAAACCTATTTCCAAATTTGTTGTGCAAAGGCTGAATGATTGGTTTAATAATGTTTTCAGCGTATATGATACTTGTCATAGTTCTCTCATTCAAAATAAGTTTTGTCCTGTGACCAAACACTATACCTCCCAAAACATCACTGATCTGTCTTGATAGGAAATAACACTTCTTGCCAAAGTAAGTCTGCCTGGACTCCTCCAGACCCTTTCTCGCCGGCTATCACTCTGTAGGTCAAACCCTGACTCATCCGAAAAAAGGACGTTGCGCCATTGTGGCAAAAGGTCAGTTCCTGTACGCTTGAGCCCATTGAAGACGTGCAGCTCTGTGTGGGGTAAGTGCCTAGGCACTCTTAAAAGTCTTCTTGCACTTAGATTTGAGGAATGCAGCCTTTTTTATGGTACTTCTCGAAACTACTCTCCGGTACTTTTGCTAAAAATTACTTACCGTTATACTTCGGTTCCTTCGGGTAAAATTTGCCATATAGTCTTCTGTCTCTGGTGTAACTCTGTGTTAACCAGTCACCGTCCTTCGCACAACACTGCCCGTTTTCTGGAAAAAGGCCACTATGCTCCTTACCGAAGTCCGTGAAATGTTTACATGACCCGCAATCTGGTGATTTGACAAATCCTCTTGATGTAAGGCCACTATTCTTGCCCGGACAAACTGAGAAATCGGATGACTTGACATTTTATGACAAATTTACTTGATACTTTAGTACTCGATCTCAGCTTAGAACTGATTTTTTTTCAAATAGTGCATATTTTCGCACGAAAACAATTTTTTTTGCTTACAACCTGTTGTGTTTATGTATGATAAGATAGTGAAGAATGTATAAACAAAAAAATAGTCACCTTACATTGACCGCGGTGAAAGTTACCAAGGGGGGCCAAGACTTTTGAAGATGTGTGTATTATCTACATACCTTACCTAACCTAACTCACTGGAATATAAAAGAATTATCAAGAATGCATGTTTTATCTAATTTGCATTCCATTGATATTCAAAGAAAGATACCTGAGTCATCCATTGGTTGGTCCAGATAACGAGAGCATACAGCCCTATCTACCAAAGTTGCCTAGGCACTAGTATATGATGGGTCTAAAAGTACACTTTCTTGAGACACATCATCTCTTATCGATATCTGCAGTCAAGCCAGGCCCAACGCAGTTAGTAGTTAAATGGTTGACCATTTCAATGAAAGACGGCGTACGTTCGAACAAACTGCTCGTTTAGTTGCATACCACAGAGGACAGGCGTTATATCAATGAGTACAAGGTATAGCGTGGGATGTGTCATCTTTTCGGAGGAGATGTAAAACCGTCGGTCCCGAGTCCAGGGATGTTGGGCTCGTTAAACTACCTTTGGCGAGTGCTGTAATTCATCAAATGAGTTACAACCATTACATGAAGGGCTAAACTGCATTGAGTTTCAGGATTATATCAACATTAAAGTACCCCGCCCTGGCCTTAGAATATACTCAAGCTTTTACTTGCCAGCTGCAAATACAAATATTTTGAACGGTTCTCCAATTTTTCAAATGATCAATAATTATCATCGCCTTCAAGACAGTTTGGATATTTTTAGTTGTAAGAAAATAGATATTTTTAGAGCTATTACCATAGAAACTGAGTAGGTGTTTATCCTGCTTGGTAAGTTGATAATTTATCTTTTGTGTGTATTTATTTTATTTTAATTTTTCAATTTTTTTAAATTTGTTTTATGTTCCTTTAAAAACTTAAATATTACTGAATATTTTACCTTAAGTTTTCCTTAAAAACAGACTTCGTTGTACTTCTTATTTGTTTCATGTTCAGTCATATCTGATGTCCTTAACTCGTTTGTGATGTATATCATTAGTATATTGTATTTGTTTTTAATTTATGTTCATCCCACTCTGTAATTGGTTTTTAACTGTTGAGTGGTGTACTAAATAAACAAAATAAATAAATAAATTACCGCAAGTTCAATACTATACTTTATCTGCGACTATAACAATAAATACTAAGATACAAATATCGAGAAAGAACTTTATTCACAAATCTTAATAGTTATAACAAACAATTATAAAAAAGTTTTAGTTGTAATTACTCATTTTGTTTATTAATGATATTAACTGTAAAGTTTGAACAACCAGTAAACTGAGTATGTGGAACTGTATTTTGCAAGTTTATTGTTTGTTTTTGTGTTTGTTGTATATATGTTGTAGATGTATTAACTGGTTGTATATACTTTATTTGCAGTATCTTTATTTCTTTTTTTTTGTGTCATCGGCTTCAACTGCTAAGGTTATTTCGCCTCGTGTTCTGTGTAGGCTTTGTTACTGTTTCCCAGCGCCACTTTAGAAACAGCACTGTTAATTAGAACCCAACAGTGAATGGTCGAGTGGGGAATTCTACCAAGACATTAGAATTAATTTTAAATAATTAAATTAAATAAAAAATCCCGGCCAACGGTGGGATTCGAACCTGGGACCCTTGGATCCACAGGCAGAGACTCTACCACTGAGCCACCCACCCCGTTATCTTTCTTATTGTTTTCGAAATCAGCAACATTAGTTGAACGCCAACCGCCATGGCATTTCAGTGCCATTATAGCCCCTCCAGCATTTACTAATAAAGTTGCTGACGAGCGGCGAAAACAATACCCGGTATATAAATTACCACATGGTAATTTGAAAAATGTTGCAACGTCTTTCCCCATTGCTCCAAATTTGTTAATGCCAATTTTTTGTACGTGGTATTTTCCATTTTGTAATTTTAAGAATAATATTGTTTGCGATATATCGGTAGGACGAAGATTTAAATATTCTTAATTATTGTATAACAATTTCCCATAACAGTGAATTTTCTAGTAATTTTTGTTTTTGTAGTTGGTACACTGACCGTAAAAATAGATCCATGATCTTCTAAATCTGTAAATTGCATAGATTGCAATTCTGCTGCACCCATAATGCTCATTATTAAAGCAACCTAAACTAATTGTATAATTGACTAAATGATAAAAACGTTTGAACCTTTGGTCGCTAGATATTTCTCATCAGGAGCTTCATTTATTAAATTATTAAGTTGTTCTGGCGTAAAAGTTTTTGCCTTTTTAGCTATATGTTTCTCTGATTGATGTTTAAGAAATTCACATAATTTTGAATAATCTATATCAATTCCATTATTTATGTCGAGTGTACTTCTTTGCATGGAGTAGAAAGTCCATAAAGACGATGCTTTACATTTATTGCTAAGTTCATTAAAATATGCCAAAAGTACATTTTCTGTAAACAAGTTAACGTTCTTATTGCTACACCAATCTTGAAAATTTTTGTATACACCTTTATACTTGTTTTTTCATTTTTTTGGTTATAAATTCTGTACTGCATTATTAGCTACTTCTCTTATTTCTGGAGGTGTACATAATAACTCATCTTCACTATCTAAATTTATCTTTTTTAGCACTATTATTAGAAATTGATTTGAAATCGTCAAAATTATCTTGTTAAAATATATCAATGACATTACTCTCCTCAATGATAATAATTGACTGTTCCGCCCCTACTGAGAGGCGTTGGCAATTTAATAATTTTAAAATATTTTAATTATTTATTTCCAATTGTAAAGAAATCTTTCAAACATTTTACGCCAATGTAACGTATTTATCAGCTTTGAAATTTCCAAGAATTTACTACGCACACTATTTACATACCGAATTATCGTAGAATCTAGTGTGAATTATATTAACTCACTATTAAAACTCACGCTATTTGTTAATTGATACTATTAATTGCTCAGAAGCAACCTACGAAATGAACTCGGTGATTCCACCAAAATTTTAAACTTAAAAAAAATTATTAAAGTATTAACTACAATTAAAAATGTTGTCTACTACGGTTACACAAGTTTCGGTTGTTCCGGTGTCAACCTTCGGGCCTTCGACGTCGCTCAGACGGCAGCTAGGGGGTGGATAGCTTACAAAAATTCCGGAAATAGTAGACAAATAAATAGGCGCCAACTGGGTCTATATAGTGGCCAAACTATGATCCTATTTCCCCAAAAACCCAGTAAATGAGGAAAGAAATAAAAGACAAACCTCAACTTATGTTCCTTTATAAAGAAAAAAATATTTACTAAACATACAGACTAATTACTCAATGGCTTAGGTAATCAAAAAAAAATTGGAGGAAATTAAAGGAAAAATTTACACTGTATATGTATATGCATAACCCAAAATAAATTATTAAACCAAAATATGGCACGGTTCGTCGTTAGCTTGGTACCAGGCATGACGCTTGCGCAAAATATTAATTTCCACCTTACATAAAAAAAATAAAATATAAAATAATAGTTAACTTAAATATTGTGCATAACCGCACCTATTCTACATCGTATATTATAAACTAAACAGTAAACTTGAAATCCTTATTCGCTCCGTGCGCGACAGCAGCGCCAATTTGTTTTGGTATTAAAGGAGTATTTCTGCCTATACTGACAAATACAATTTTTAATAGAATTCGTAAATAAAAAGTATATATGTTAGTTTTAATAAAAGTATATGGATTTATAAAACAATTAAAACATTAATTTATTATTATTATATATATTTCACGCTTAAATTGAAGAAAATTATGTATAATCATTAAAAATCAATAATAAAATATAGGCAGGCAACAGTATTTACTGGAAAATGTATGAGAAGTTGCCTAAGTCTAATAAGTTGTCATTGAAGAAACCATTTATAATAGCGTGAAGTTAAAATGTATAAAAAGGATCGCTACTTATATTTTAATTTTTGTTCTAAAGAAAACATAGAATGAATGATTAAAACTGGTTTCCGATCAGTAAGTCACAAAATTGCATACCAGCCAAATATTATAATCAACGGCAGAAATCTTGAAATCTAGTCCTTGCTGAATGAACATTTAAGAATAAAGGGATATTAAAGAACATCGTAAAATGATAATTTATTGTTTATTTAAAAACTTTCTAGTTTCTGATGTCTACTATTTCCAGCATTACTGTTATTATCACAAAAATAAAGGTAATTTTTCTTCTTATTGTACACCTATCCATTTATTTCTTTGATTTAATTTCCACTTTGTTAGTGAAATTTGTTATATAAGTTTCACTGTTTTTTTTTTGCTAGTATTTGTACAATTTTCAATACAGCAACTCCGGTTGCTTATTGTGTTGTTTTTACCTACTTTTTTGAAAAAAAGTAAAATGTATACGTGTATTTGATATGCCAAAATTACAAAATATCCCCCTAAAATGCACGAATTATCCGCAGCTAGCGCTAGTATCGCTTTTGCTTCCCTTTCCATGACTTCGCACGGAGCGAATAAGCTTATAACCCTCTCCAAATTGGAAGGCGATATCTGCTTAACTTTTAGTTAAGACCAAACTACCCAAAAGAAAATTATTAAACCATGAAATTTTATAATTAAATATAATTCATACAACTAAATAAAAATAAAATAAACACATAAAAGACTTTAGACACAGAGGTTATTTACTTAAACTCCCAGGTTGGAAGAGGTTACTTAATCTCTGCCCCCACACGGGTCTTCTGAGATTGCTTAACTTAATCGTTAAGTCTGGACCATTTAATAATGAATAAATTAAAAAAAAGTAAAATTATGGCAGTAGCCCTTAATAACTGAAGAATTACAACTTAAACGTGGAAGCAGTCCAAGTGTTCTGCGACCCGAAGGATTACTACATCAGCATTAAGTGCTTAAATTAAGTAAACATTTAAAATATTAATCAATTAAACGATGTAACATTTGATAATACTTAAGTTATGAGTGAAAGAACCCTAGAACATTCTGTGCTCAAAAGTATAAATAATGTGGAGAATACCTTGACAACATTCGGTTGAAAGTGAATGTATAGTTTAACAATGCACGCATGAAACCTTCAATATAACGTATAAGAAAAACCTGATAGTAGGGTGTCTTCTTTCACAGCATTCCCATCTTCCTATCCAGAACGAGAATCATCATTGTAAATCTAGCTGCAAGTAAGCTAGGCGGCTAGCATACCACTGTTCTGTGTTCCCTCTATGAAACCGTTGAACTCCGGACGATATAACCCTCTGTGTACAACTGTTGAAATCCTGGGTCAACAACCCCCTGGGTGAAACTGTCGACGAATCTTGGGCTAACAAGCCCCTGGGTGAAACCCTTAAAATATTACAAAGAAAAATGTCAATACACATTGACTCAAGTATCCCGAACTATAGGATTACCCAAAAATGTACATAAACTAGAAACTACTCAGCATCTAGGATGAAGAAAAATTACATTGGCTCAACAGTGAGTCATAAACAGTATTATGAGCTCAAATAATTAATATTCTGTTACACCAGGCCATAACATAAAAGAAATTGCCAGCCACATGGTGCGTAACATAACCAAATATATACAAAACATACCTTTTTCGTAAAGGGTTAACTTGGTAGTCTTCCAAGGATGAGAAACACGTGAGATGATCCACAGAACAACAATATTCCACACTCCAAATGCTGTGATCTTCCAATTATTGCGTTAAAATCCTATAATAGATATGGGCTGGACCAATGACCATAGGAATTTACCAATACACTAAAATTCCTCTCAAAATACGAAATGTCCATTTACCCACAATTAACCATGAAGTAGAATCTAAAATCCCCTTTAATTAGGGTAAGCCGATGGGGCTAAATATTAAGAAAATTCTATTTCGACACAAAAATCGTCTTTTGCGTGACTCAACACCACTGACAGAAACAATCCGTCAGCCGTCCAAAATGGCCGAAATCCCTTTCCGATAAATGTCAAGTGGGTTCAGAAATTCATCCTCAAGAATTCCCCACTATATAACTTAACAGACCAATTACGAAAGGTACCCTAAAAACTATATTTATATACAGTATAACTACATTTGGGAAACTGTTCCCGACAAAAATTAATACCACAGCGATCGCAAAAAAATCCCTCACGACTTAAAATCGCTCATTGTGAAACTACCTTACCTCGGGTTCTGAGCCCGATATTGGAACGTACTACAAACAGGACACTTGTCGGTGTTCTGTCGTCAAGTGACGTTTATGTCATTCACTGTCACAATTAAAAAATATTAACCTAACCAAAAATAAACAAAGAAAATCTTAAAGAATGGTATCGTAAATAATTAATTACCCAAAGGTGAGACTATAATACATAATATATATAAATTTACAACGAAACTTTGTCTATTTTTAGGAGAACTACTATCCTTTTACTTAGTGGTGAGATGAAATAAATTGTAATAATGATGTCCGAAAGTTAGAATACAGGTGAAATTAGTTAATGACAAAAATAATAGTGATATCATCAATACGATTTTACCCTTTTTTTTTGTATGATTAACCAGGTAAGCCAAAACAATTTTATTAATTCGTGGGGCCAAAAATGAACGTTACACTTGAGTAATTAATATATAAATTAATAGCAGTAGATAAATTATTTTACGTCTTTTATTGTTTCAAGCAGTTTTAATTGTAAAATATTAATTTTCTTAATAAATAAATTGCATATTAGTAAGTATCCTTCTTGAATAGATACGCCGCTGGGATACTGTTACACTAAACACAGGAAGGGTGTGTATGCGGATCGAATTCTATATTCTGTGTTGATGGAGTAAGTGCACATGACATTGCACAGTGTTTTCGTTACATAGAGGCAGCTGGGAATCGTGAACCACCCACCGTTTGTTTGTTCTGTAGAGGACAGCCAGCGGCAACGTTGCCAAAATATGGTTGAAGTGTCATCGGAACAGATGCCTTCAAAGTAAACTTTGATGTATACGGTTTACGGTGAATTTAATAATATAGTAATATAGATACCGCAAAGGTTCTTAAAGGGGATGTTATAATGTAAAACTAATAAAATTGAAAATCTGAAGAATTATGGAATACACGATATTTAATCGTCTGGATTGTAGTTTTCATCAGCTGCATTTTGTATTTAAAATTGTTAATTTGTCTGATAATCAAAATGTTCGAAGAGTTGCTAATTTTTTATTAAAACGATTTGATGCATTATTATTCTTTGCTTATTCTATTTATAGATAGGCAACTAGGCAAATTTTAAAAGATTGTGGAGGAAATATGAGAAAAATAATGAAGAGAAGCAAACCTATTTATAGAATATGAAGTGATCTACAAAAAATGTTTTTGAGAGGCCCATGGAAAAATAATGCATGTCGGAAGGAAACAATTTATTATATTCTTTTAAATGACAGTTTGAATTTCATTTAGAAGCATTTAGTTATTACAACAATTCGTATATCTGTCTTTGTCAGTCAGTCATGCGCTACTTTAGAAACATTTTTTTCTACACCCACATGGATATTAGCTTATCTACGCACAGATTACAAAACGAAAAAGTATGCTATTGCCGTCAACTGAACGAATATATTTCATATCCATTCTAGGAAGTGAGAACACTGCAAAAAAATGAAATCCACTAAGCACCGTTCATATTTTGATCAACCGATTGCTATTATTTTTAAAATTTTAAATAAGTGACAATTCTGTCAAACTAATTGTCAGTATATTTTTTAGTTATTGAAATTAAACATACATTAAAATGAGTTATTCTTGTGTACAGTTCATCAAATTTCTATAAAAGCTCTGTTTTTAAACTAAGAGGAGCGATTTGAATTTAAGTTGGCAATTCTGTAGCCTTCTGATTGGTCAGATTACAGTCAGTTTCACACATTACTTTTTAGCATGAAAATCAGCTAATAATTGATATTGTTGACAGTTCTAACATTTTATAATTTGATATCTCATCCATTACTTAGTTTTTTACTTTATTTCGTAAATAATAGTTCTTCAGTAAGCAATTGTATTGAAAATCTACAATTATGGATCCTTCTACACTGAGTACTATTAAAGGTAGCAATTCCTGAAAAGCCTTACAAGAAAGGGAAGACACCTTATTATTTTACATGCTGATTCTGAAGGTTTTGTAGAAAATGCATTATTGTTTTTTGAAGGTAAAAAGATGGGAGATTACCATGAAGAGATGAATTTCGAAGTATTTTAGAAAAAAATAATTTTATTACTGATTTTTTAAAACTAAAAATTGATGAATTTCTAACCAAAATAATTAAAATGTAACTAAATATTTAAGCAAATTTTATTTATTAGAATAGAATAAAACTATTTACAAAATTGTTATAACATTTAAAACACCATCTACTACTTTAGGGATAATCTTAATTTGGCACAATGAGTTAACATTACTTTCACAAAAAATATTTTAAAAATACTTAAAATTAATACATAGGTATGTATGAATAGTTCACTTTAAAAAATATATGTTGACATGTAGTGCTATGAAAATGTTGGTTCCAGTTTTCAAAACAAATTCTGACTCATAGGCCTGTAAACTTTTGAATACCTTTATTTGCCCTCTAGCGCATTAACCATGGGTTAACACTAAATAAGTCATAATATCCACATTACTCATAGAAGAGATACCAGTTACTGTATGATCCACTTGTCATTCAATGATTAACTTTTACTTTTTATACCTATAACAAATTATCCTTAAAAATGTAAACAGATCTTTATATTTTATACTAACCTGGCTACATCTGGATATTCCATTAACAATTTTCTTAAATATTTAATATCCATTTTAAAAAGATCATAGTTATTCTCAAAAAGTCGATTCCAAAAGCAAGAAAAAAGTATTTCTGACATCAATCAACAACCATATTGACTTTAATTTGACAGTGACATTTCGTTTTAGACACACATTTCAGATCACAATAATGTGAAATTTGCGACCGTTGTCTGGGACCAATTAAAAAATTATTTCTATGACATTTATTCGTTTCTTAACCGCTCATTGGCCGTTCGCCGACTAAGGCCAATAAAGATAATTATTTCATAAATTTTGAACACGACTATATTTCGAAACTCGCTCTTAGTAACAAATCTAGTTACTTTTCCCTGTGTAAATGCGTCTTTTCAATTCGCTCCTCCTAGTTTAAAAACAGAGTATAGAGGTGTTCGACGCCCAGACAGAGAACGCGCTACGTGTGACTAAGATAGCTATTGTACAGTCTGCTAAACAAGTTATTTTAAATAGTTTTTAATATTTTTAGGTAATTAAATTTTAGAAGTGTGGAATAGTTTAGGGATTAAATTGGTCTGATTGGACTTTCTTAGAACGTTTTTAAAAGCAGCTAAAGATAGTATGTAGAATTGAAAATAATTATTATGCCATAAAAGGTGTTTTGGAATTCCTTCAACCTTTTGAAATTGAGTCAGAAAATATAAATTTTATAGGATAGCGGAAAATACCTATAATTTTTTTGTAGGCCTTTGTAAATCGTGGAAATAGTTTATATTTTATTTCTACCTTATTAAGAAAAATGGTACCTATTATTAATAACGGTTGTTTCTGAAACATTACTAAAATTTTCGAAATTTTGTTTTTCTACAAAATAATAAACTATACTATTTAGAAAAAAATTTATTTCTCTTATAATTTTATAAAAAATAACAGGAGAATATTTACATTTCTTGATCTATTAAACAAAACGATAAATTATCTCGACGAATGACATCATGTTCTAGTACGGAAGCCTAGCTTTACATTTTTGTTGGTGGTTTCATGGGTTTCATATCAATTTTTTGTAATTGTAGTTTACACGTACATATACCTCTTGACACTTGTTTGTTTTATTAAAAAAGTGTGTTGTTGTGATTTACGTCGAAATAAGTCAAAAACAACTTGAAACCCCATATAAAATCAAAAAGGAGAAACGGAAAAAAATTGAGCCTGTAAATGAACACAACTCAGAAACAAAAATAGCTATCTAATAATAAAAAAATAAAATTTGATTCTTGTGCAGCTTCATCTATATCATTAACTGTTTTTGGTTTTTTAATGGTTTTTCTTGGTGATGAAAATTCCGATATCTCACGGTTATCGATTCCTTTTCTCTCTCCAGAAATGCGGACGACAGTGTTTTTAGATACTCCTGTGGCTGCAGCAACACGATCATTTACATTTTTAAATGGTATTGAAGGTGAATTAAAGTTTCCTTCTCTTCTCATAAACTCTATAACATTGGCTATTATTTCGCGAGATTGACTGTTAATCACGCGGCCTCTTAATTTGCTATTAAACTCCATACTTAGGTTCTATTAAACTGTAATGAGCAAAAAACACAAACGAAAATAAAAGAAATGTTTTAGCGAAATTTACATCTGACATTTACGTCTGAATGAAATAGTGAAATACTTGATGCGCAGAGTGTACTTTCATTGCGTAAATCCGTCGGGATGCCTGTCAGTAGTGCTTTCTCTGTCTAGCCGTCGAAAGCCTCTAGAAATTTGATGAACTGTAGAATCGATAAATAATAGCGTTTCTGTTTTTATTTTGTCTATAATTATAAATAATTTGTTAATTTAGAAGATTGTTCCGCCAACTGCTTGTATTTTTTCCAATTCACAGGACAAACACCTGTATAACGTTTCTTTATATTTTTCACTGTTCATTATGTCGACGGGTATAAGATTTCCTGTTCCCTTATATGAGAAACAGCTCAAAAACATTTTTTTGATTGGATGTTTCACTGTTTGGACCAAGTAAGCTGCAGTCAACTTTTCATCCACGCCTTTCCGCACGAACTTTGATTGGTACCTCTGCACCAAAAAGTGTGTCTCATCAGAGAACAAGCCATTTCTCCAGAATTCTCCAGAATGAGCATATTTTTTTGCCCAAATCAGTATTTTTTTCATCATAGTCTCCATTAAATGCTGTTTTTTTTGTTTTGAGGTCTCACAGCTTTTCTGCCTCCATCCAAAAGGCGTCTTCGAATTGTAGAGTCGTGAATTTTCACTCCAATCTTTTCTAAGTCTTGCTGAAGATCATAGCTTGTCTTTTTAGGGTTCAGCTTGCTGTTTCTCAAAAGAAACAAGTCATCTCGAGAAGTTGTCTTCCTTTTTCTTCCACATTTCTCCTTTCACTGAAACTTAAACTGATCCAGTTTCCTTTTTTTGTTTATTTTATTTACGGAACACTCTAGCAATGTCCTTTTGCGTCATGGATGTGTGCTCACTAAAAGTTATTATCCTTTCTCTTTTCTTTGGCGTACTATTTCTTCCAAAACCACAAAAACACCTGTAACTTTTAGTCACAATAACCTAAAAAACGACTCACATTAGTAATAATTTGATGCAGAATGATAGGTTATGGGATACGTCAAGAAACAACTGTCAAAATTGTCACAGCAATGTTGCCAAGTTCAAATAATACAAAAATTCCCACATTCGCATAATACTGTAAGTACGGGCTATTTCAAATTAAAAAAAAAAAACTGTGAAGTCACTGGTATTATTATTATTATTATCATCAAAATTTATTATGTATGTATAAACGATCTAGATTATAATGTCACAAACATTAAAGATGTAAACTCGTCTGTTCCTAAAATCAATTAACGATTCTACAAACACATTAAATCGACGAGAGCGTTTTATGAGTGGCGCGAGTTTCGTTTGACCTCTGAACGTCCTCTACGCCCGGTATCCAATGCAAGTCGAGCGGAATATTTTCGTTGTGACACACATAATTAACCGATAAAATAACACAATAATATCATCGTATCGTTCGAAATAATTTTACGAGTAGGCTTTTATTGTAAATAAAAGCGAACAAAAGATAACGAAAGTAAATATCAAACATTGTATGTGGGATCTAAGGTAGGAAATTGATAATATTAATCGGTAGGTAATAAAAAAAATCAGGAAAATATGTAACATTGTGTTTATAGAGATAGAGATAGAATTTCGCGATTGTGATTCTAAAAATAGTTTCGATATTGTTTGATAGTCTATCTGCTTACAGCAAAAATATATGCACATACATTTATCCAGTTTTATTATAAAAATAATAAAATTATTGATATAAAATATCAGGTTTCTCCCCCTATGGCCAGTGTTGTTCCTAGGGATTTTTGAATTGTACAACTTTTATTGTACATTTATTCTTCTTTTTTAATGTGTTTATGGGCTTAATCCGAGGACTATCCACCCAGAAAATGTTATTTTTTCAAATTTTGTTCAAATGGAAAAGCTACACCCTCGTGCGTCACTCTTCCACTACACTTGATAATTATTTTAAATATTCTTCAGAATTCTTGGCACTGAATATTTTATTTAGTTTAGTATACTTTTTAAAGTCGGATGGTCACTTTTGAACTTGATATTTTGTGATTTTTGTAGGACTTGAGGTCTCCCGATTCGGAGACCGCCATTTCAATGTTGCCACGACGATGTCCGAATCGGAAGTCTAAAATTGTACACTTTTACGTTTGATTGTACAATCACTAATTAATCTTCTTCTTTTCAATTAATAGCCTATGACCTACTACTTTCCGATGCTTAAAAATCATCTTTTTTCCAGTTTAAAAAATGTTTTCGATATAAAACGGTGTACTGATTGGTCGCAAATGGCGTCAAATTTAAACTTTATTTTTTTTTATTAATTTTAATGCATACGATTTAATGAATCGTAGACATTTTAAGCAGAAGAAAACTTAATATATACCACATTTTACATAAATATTTAGCAACTTCAAATTGTACAACATTTCTACCTTTTTTCAAAAGTGCGTACAACAGTACAACCACATAACTGATGATACAACTTTTTGTACAATTTTACAACCAGGAACAACACTGCCTATGCAATCAAATATCACCTATAAAACAAGTCTCCATTTTTTGTTATTCAATAATTCGACTTGCCTGAGATTTAAAGAATAAATAGGTGTACTAAAATTGAAAATAAATCACGAAATAATTTTGAAAACTCTAACTTTGATTTTGTTTACTAAAAAAGTCATTATTTGACTAGTTTCGTCCTTATTAGGACTCATTATCAAGAAAAAGACATTCTAATCTCTAATGAAGTCTGCAGAAGAGTTAAATGTTTTGGCAATGAAAGGCTTGTGACCAAAATATGGGTGGTTCACAATGAAGGAATATAGATCTCACTACAGATTTAGGTAAAAACTTTCAGTGTTTATAATATGCCTATCTAAAACATTGATATTTTTACTTAAGGGAGAGTTGGGTAATGGTGCGCAACGGGTAATCGTGCGCACCAAAATATTTCAAATTTGGCGGGTTATCCGGAGCGCTCGACCAGTACGCGTAAATAGAAAACCTACTTCAATACGTCCCCCAGGTGGTGACCAACTAGACTAGGGTTTTTATGGCTCAATTCCTGGCGCGATCATTGGTGACGTTAGTTTGCATACCACCGCCGTGAGATAGACGGATCGTCGGATCTTTATAACTTATCGGTATCAGAAAATAAGGCGGTAAGTGCACATTTTTTTCAATCGTTTGAAATGAGATGTCTTCTTATAATCTAGTATTTTTTGAATAAATAGTTTTTTGTCGTATCATGGATTTATAAAACATAAACATGTTATTAAATAGTAAGCAGTCATAGTAAGTTTATTTATTGTTTCCAGATGCCTAGAAGTTACACACGTAAGACTGCCATCCTGTCCTACACGGTCGAAAGACTGCAAAATGCGCTGGATGCCATAAAAAGCGATGGAAGAAAAATTAGGGAAGTGGGCAAATCTTTTAACATACCAGAATCTACCCTCAGAAAAAAGATGCTAGAAAATGATCTGACACCACCTCGATTGGGTCACAAAACTGTATTATCAAAAGAAATAGAGCGTGAGTTAAAAGAATATGTTTTGTTACTTTCAAAACTATTTTTTGGACTGACACCTGATGGGCTAAGAAGGCTATCATTTAGGTATGCAGAACAACATAATATTGTCCATACCTTTAATCGAGAAAAGGAAGAAGCTGGAAAGGCATGGCTTTATGGGTTCTTAAAAAGATTTCCTGATGTAAAACTAAGACAGCCTGAGGGTACTAGCTTAAATCGGATTACATCCTTTAATAAAGAATCTGTAAAATTATTTTACGTCAGTTTGCATGCCACCGCCGTGAGATAGACGGATCGTCGGATCTTTATAACTTATCGGTATCAGAAAATAAGGCGGTAAGTGCACATTTCTTTCAATCGTTTGAAATGAGATGTCTTCTTATAATCTAGTATTTTTTGAATAAATAGTTTGTTGTCGTATCATGGATTTATAAAACATAAACATAAAGGGGTAATCGTGCGCATAAATGCGCACGATTACCCCTCATGTTATTAAATAGTAAGCAGTCATAGTAAGTTTATTTATTGTTTCCAGATGCCTAGAAGTTACACACGTAAGACTGCCATCCTGTCCTACACGGTCGAAAGACTGCAAAATGCGCTGGATGCCATAAAAAGCGATGGAAGAAAAATTAGGGAAGTGGGCAAATCTTTTAACATACCAGAATCTACCCTCAGAAAAAAGATGCTAGAAAATGATCTGACACCACCTCGATTGGGTCACAAAACTGTATTATCAAAAGAAATAGAGCGTGAGTTAAAAGAATATGTTTTGTTACTTTCAAAACTATTTTTTGGACTGACACCTGATGGGCTAAGAAGGCTATCATTTAGGTATGCAGAACAACATAATATTGTCCATACCTTTAATCGAGAAAAGGAAGAAGCTGGAAAGGCATGGCTTTATGGGTTCTTAAAAAGATTTCCTGATGTAAAACTAAGACAGCCTGAGGGTACTAGCTTAAATCGGATTACATCCTTTAATAAAGAATCTGTAAAATTATTTTATTTCAATCTTGAAATTCTCATGCAAAAGTTTAAATTTGAACCAAACAGAATATTCAACATGGACGAAACATGTATTACAACTGTTCAAGTCAAATGTCCAAAGGTATACGGTGCCAAGGGAGCACAAAAAGTGGGCTCCGCTAAATCCGTGAAAGGGGAAGGACCATAACTGGCGTTTTCTGTATGAGTGCTTCAGGGAATTACATCCCGCCTATGATTATTTATCCCCGCAAAAGAATGCAAACAACTCTTCAAAAAAACGGACCCTTAGGTGCTATCTATAAATGTTCGAAAAATGGTTGGTTGTTTTTTGAGTGGTTGTCTCATTTTGCAAAACATACAAAGCCCACTGCAACAGACCCCATCCTTTTGGTTCTAGATAACCATTCAAGTCATATTTCGATTTCGGCTTATAATTTCTGTAGGGAAAATAATATTCATATGGTATCCCTTCCACCCCACACCTCAGCCCATCTTCAGCCATCAGATTTAACATTTTTTAGTCCACTAAAGAACGCTCTTTATAGAGAATATAATCTTTACTTATCCTCTTCTGGTCATCAAAAAATAACAGAATATGACGTCGCTGAATTATTAAACAGGGCATTTATGAAAGTCGCCACAATGGAGAAAGCCGTTTCAGGATTTCGCACTTCAGGAATTTATCCATTAAATCCGGATAAATTTAATGAGGATGATTTTGCACCTTCCAAGCACGTACTCAACTGCACTACAGAAGATTCTAACGAGGATGGTCCTACCTTATCCAGAGCAAAGGCTAACGTTGCATTGCCTACTGAAACTGGATCAGAAGCTAATGTTTCATTGCCTGACACTGGATCAAATGCTTTAGTTAATTACGAAAATCCTCAGCCAAGTACATCCAAAGAGAACTCTTTTCTAACCATGGCTCCTATACCAACCAAAATGGTTACCAAACGAGTTAAAAGGAATAATCGAAATAAACTATGTTCGAAAATACTTACAAGCACACCTGTCCTGGAAGAATTAGAAATAGCCGAAGAAAAGAAAAGATTAAGAGAAGAAAACCTAAAGAAGAAGGAGAAAGACAAAACACTCAAAAAGAAAACTGTAAGAAGATGTTTTGATGAAGAAACAGAAACAAAAGAGAGAAAAAAAATTAAAGGCCAACAAAAAATGAAGAGAGAGGCAACACCTGAGACATCTGATGGCTCATTGGAGCAGGATTTGTCCGACATATGCGACGATGACGAGTTAGACGATATTGACTTAAGCTACATTTCATCTTCTCCAGTAACACCCTCCAAACCTAACGAGATATGTTCGATATGTGGAGAAATTGGCAAGAGTGGGGAATTATGGTACCGCTGTGTGTTATGCTCTTCTTGGAACTATGCAGACTGTACTGGTGTAGACACTTCTGAAAATTACAAATGTGACTTCTGCTTACATTAAACTTAATATTTTGTAACTAGTTTTGATGTTAATTTGAAGAATAAATATTTTTTTTATAACAAAGATTTATTGCGCACGATTACCTAACCAGTGCGCATCATTGCCTGCCGGGGTGGGTAATTGTGCGCAAATGCAACTTTTCACTTTTGTAAATGTCACTCTTTTGTAGTCATATTTTCTTCAAATATTATTTCCCACATATAAATTAGAATAAATGAGGCACCTCATACCGTTTTTCAAATTAAATTGTCTATCATAGTCTCACCACAAATAAAATTTCCGCTTAAGTGCGCACCATTTCCCAACTCTCCCCTAAATCTGTACTGAGATATATATTCTGTCATTGTGAACCCCCACTATTTTGGTTACGAGCCGCTACTGCTAATCAAGAACAAAAAGTCTGATTACTTCAGCACTGATAAAAATGCCCAAGTGTTGATTGAGTAAATTACTGACTTGTTTCTGAGAGGCGCAGATTCATTATTTGATTTGTTCTGCTGAATAGGGGGCAACATATTTATTTAATGTTTCTTTTCTCTTTAGAAATTGAAAAATTTCAAACGAATCCTATCAAATCATATTATTTATCTTGAAATATCCCCTTAATAAAACTGCACTATGTCGACATCAGTCTTACAATGTTTATTAGTACCTCTAGCATTTATAGATAAAGCATATATTTAAATTTATTAGGGACCACCTACAAAATAAAACAATTATTCACATAAAATTGTACTATGGTCAAAAAATTATCATTGTTCAAATAAAACCTAATAAAATTGTAATACTTCTGAAATATCTTCTGGTACAATAATTTTTCTTGGCTGGCAACTACAATATAAGATCTGTTTAAAGTTAGGTACTTTATTTCATTACCATAAGAGCCCAATTCTTAAGATTTGCCCTTATAGAACCAAGCCACAGAATTATTCTCAACCACCTGATAGGTTAGTCGTTGAAATTTGAACCTTGGACTCCAAAAGTGAAAGAAGAGTTCCAAAAAGTTTGCTGACAAGCATGAAACCAGACTTCTACCTACATAGATCATACCTAGGTACTAAGTTTGTCAACTGGGTATGAAAATTGACTTTAGATAATAAGCACTTAAGATTGTTTCAGAACAAAATGAATGACAGATGACTGACATTACTAGCAGTTAACTAAGGTTTGTCTTGCACAAAAATCAAATCAAGTCCTAACTACAAAACAAAACAATAACAACAATAACGCCATCCATTTGCGCCGCTGCTTATGATGGAACCGATAACATTTTTAGTTAGTCACGTGATCCGCCCCGTCCGTGACTAATCCGAAAGGCCAGAGGTGAATAAAACAATTACCAGCGCCTGACATTAAAGTAGGTTATGGCTCACGGTTTACTGCGTCATAATTATCAACAAATCAAACATTAGCGCAACGAATTCGTGATGGCTGCCTGGCCTGCTCGACTTCCGGATATTATTTGCATATAAATATTTTCTTTTTTTTAACTTCGTATGACGCATCTGATGTCAACTTTGTTTTTAATACTTTGTATCAAATCATTGCTTTGTTTACGATTACTATATGATTAATTTGTTTAGATTGGTTTACTACGTTTGATAGGAATGCGCCACGTGGCTCGATAAGTTGATAACATTTTTTTTTATATATATAAATAGCTCTGTTTATCTAGCGTATTAAGTTAAAATATATATAAGCATATTCCAAAAATATTACAATAGGAGTAATCACAGCGTTAACACGAATGCATTCAAGTGAATCGAATATATCGTTAATAGATCTTAAGAATTATAGTTGCCCTAAATTGGACCCTTGTGAGTGCTTTGCAATTTACTTAAAATTACTTCTCAAAAATCTAAATCTCTTCCACACCAACTGACTTTCCACACAATCCCCAAAATTCAAATTTATTGAATTATTACGATTTTTTCTTCTTATACAGGGTTGGGATAAAGTATGGAACCAAGTAAATATCTTTAAAACGAAAAAGACGATATTTATGAAACTTTGCAGGCAAGTACAATGACGCATAACGCATCTGATGCCATATTTTTTGTTACTACTGAACTTCCGGTTTCACCGGAAATACCTTCAACTTTTTTAATTTAAAATTTAAAAGAAAAAATTACTTTAACAAATAATTCCGACTAAACTTAGTATGTACGAATCTGCAAAAATATACAGGGTATCATCTTTAAATTAAAAAAGTTGAGGGTGTTTACGGTGAAACCAGAAGTACAGTAGTAACAAAAAATATGGCATCAGATGCGATATGCACTATTGTACTTGCCTACAAAGTTTCATAAATATTGTCCTTTCCGTTTTAAACATATTTATTTGGTTCCATACTTTATCCTAACCCTGTATACGATGTAAATACCGTGCCCTGATACAAATTTTTAAGGCATTCTATGTTCATCTAGGTTCACCAACTGAGACCCGAGAGCCGTATCCTAATCCATATTCAGAGATATATTCCATATTCTTCGCCATAATTATCATCTTAATCTTTTTTTATAATTTATTTCCTCTTCTTTTACTGTATCAATTTCGTTTACTGGAATTTTGTTTTCTTTGGTTATTTTCTTATATAATCGAAGAGTGGAAGTACCAAACACACAAAGTACCAAATTAAAATATAAAATAATTAGGAAAACAATTTTATTGAGTGTAGTTTTTCTAATATTCACGCGCCATCTTATTTTAATTCACATTAAGTTTAAGCACAACACATTTATTAAGCAGTAGTGCCTTTGGTATTTCTACTCTTCAATTCTACTATATCAATAGTATCAATAGTATCAATAGTTTCGTTATAGTCTTCATTATCGTTACTTTCTTTGTCTTAATATTCAACATCGTAGTCTTCCTCAAGCACAGCAATAATCTTAACGCGAAGCACTTTTAAAACAAAAAATGTACGCCTATGACTTGGATAATTACACACTGAATGCTTGCCCGAATTTGTATACAAAAAGTAATAGTCGATGAGGTAACTAGGTATTGTTTGGCTACCTATATCGCCTCGGGGAGCAGAAAAAATTTAAGGTTAACAATATTGAGTCGTTAACGAGTTGCTGAAGCACATAATTACAATTCCCATTTTTTATTTGTGTTAACTTTTGCGGTAACCTTGAAAAATCATGAGGTAACTATGGAAACTCTCGAGGTAACTATGAAAACTAGCGAGGTAACTAATGAAAACTCTCGAGGTAACTATATAAATCTTGAGGTTGCTATGGAAACTCACGAGGTAAGTACAGAAACTCTCGAGGTTGTCACAGATACACGTGTCTATAGAAACACACGAGGCTTTCGAGATAAGCGAACATAAAAAACGTGTTTAGCGAGTTTTTTTTTATTTAAAAAAATAACTTGATAACGTTCTAGAAAAATTAATTGATAACGAACAGCTACTTTACACACAATAGGCAGATATAAATAGCTCGCTCGGTGTAGTCAATTAAAATTAGTAGGCCATTAGTGGAGCGATAAGGAAAACATTAGTTGAATCATATATGTATGTATAGTACAATTCCACATATTACAAATTATCGTGATAGTATAAAAATAATATAAACGAAACGCACATACCTAATGATATATTAATGGTCGTCTATTTGATGACGATGCGACAAAAAAACAAACGATATACCAGCTAAGATCAATAAAAACGGTAGACTAATTTTTCTTTTAAAAACAAGCAACCTTACGCTACTAGTAAGCAAAACCTTAACAAGCTTAGAGGTTATGAATGGACGTGTGAACGTTAATAAGCAATAAAAGGTTTGTCTACAAGATATACATTAAAATACAGACGATAAAGTCAAAAAAATATCCGCTGCGTCTATCCAGGACAGAAAAATGGATATTCTCGATATTGGTAGACCAACTGACGAGGTCGCTATAGAAACTCTCGAGGTAGCCGTAGGAACTTTACAGATTGTTATAGAAACTCTCGAGGTTACTATAAAAACTTCAAGGCCGTTATAAAAACTCTCGAGGTTACTATAGGAACTTTTGAAGTACTTATAGGGACTCTAGATGTCTCTAAAAGAACTTTCAAAGTAGCTTAGGTATAGTTTAACTAAAGTCAATTGAAAATACCATAAAGCGCATTTACATTTGCCATACTTTTAAATTTAGAAACATATATTACGAAAAATTATACACTAATAGTAGAGTGAAAATTGTAGTAGGGGAATGGGCTAGTAGAATCTACATCTAATATACCACATGCGATATTACTCTACCAGATGCTATTTTTAGTACTCCACTGTCATTAACTCAAAGTGTCAGTGATGCCAACCCATCAAAAAATTTCCCCCCAAGCCAATTTTAAAATCCCCCTAAATTCCCCCTAAAACGTGATGAAATTTTTAAGAGGATTTACACAGTGCGAATATGCTTTTCTGTAATAATTTTTTGATTAGTTAATATAGTCAAGGGCGGCTCGGGGGGGGGGGGGGCAGGGGGGCATGGGGACCACGGCCCCTGAGATGAATTTTTTTTCCAATTTATTGGCCTTTTATTCAAAAAAATATATGCTAAAAAGGGAATGGCTAAAGGCAATGCCCCCCTCCCCCGAAAATTCGTCATGGAGCCGCCCTTGAGTATAGCAGCATAGAATTTTAATCAAATTATTTGAAAGTCCGGGGATTGGGTAAATTGTCAGGTTAGATACGGCCAAAAAATAAAAAGAAGAAGACATAAATAAATGTTCTACCGGTTACACAATAAGCTTATTTACTAAACAAGATGCAAATAAATTCGGATAATCATTAATCAACAAATGACACTATCAAGTTTAGCGATCAAATCATAGGGCGATATTCTTTTTTCCGTGGATCGCTTTCGTGGAGTAGTCATTTTGACTAAAAAATTTAAAAAATTCTCACTAGTAATACCACTAGAGGTCAAAAAATTTCCTGATATTAATTTGACCTCGCGTGGTATTCGGTAAGAAAATTCCACGCCGAATTATGGTTGAAAATTAAATATTTTTAAAATTTATTTTTCGTTTCTCAACAATGCAAATTATTTTCTCCAAGTCACCGGTGAAACATAAAAGGTGTTGTCGCCTTGATTGTTGAGTTGTCATGGTAACTAAGTGAGACCCTAACCTCGAATATAATTTCAGTTTTGAAGTTGTCAAGCGGCCCGACGTAAAAAAATGTTTCGCTGCAATTATTTAGGCCTTCAAATTGCTTATTTCTACTCATTGTAGTTGCATGGGAATACCATTTGAAAATAGAAAATAGTATATTCTTTAATTTTACGTAAGTTTTGAATAACTACAAGTGGTAGAAAATTGTTTTTCTGCGTTTTTATTAACATGCGTTATGAGCGCTTTAAAATGGTATGAAATTCATAACCAGCGTCAGCAAGCATCAATCGTAGGAGGCTGTGATCATTGTATTTTGACATTTCAAACCATTAAATAACTCGCGTTTTGTTGCGATAAAGAATATTGCACAGCAAGTAAAACCAACAAAATTACCTATTTGTTTAAAAATGAATCGATTTGAAAATCATACGCTATGCAAAATATGCGTGAAATTGTCTGATGTAATGATCAATCATTGCACCATGACTTACTTACTCGGATTAATAGAGGATTGTGGCTCCAACTTGGAAAACGAAAATTTGTTCCGAATTGTCCACGAATATTTGCACCTAAACTACGCAAAATTCAAAGTGCTGAATGGGAAAAAGGTGAATAAATTAGTGTCTAAATATTATATATATTTTATTAGACATAGACACATAAATCAAATCATCCAAAGTTATGCATTTTCGCCATTAAGAAGAAAAGAAGTGGCCGAAGAATATAGAAAACACCTTAGCATTGTAACTAAAATGTATCAAAACTAAACCTATTATGTGAACAAATAAAAACCAGTCTGTCAAAAATGGTCTGTTATTGTAAACGTCAAAAAATTTCCAGTATAATTCGCTGTTGGGTACCCCACGAGAAAAAAATTTCCACTAAAATACCTCCGTTGCCATGGTGATCTGTCAAAAACACGTATTTTGATTGGTTCAAAATTACAGGTGTGGAATTTTCCCTAAAATAAACCCTAAAAAAATTATCTATTTTTAATTCTTCCCCCTAAATTTAGGGGGAAAACCCCCAAGTTGGCATCACTGCAAAGTGTTTACATTGTACTAACGGTAGAGCTAGTGATGTGGGCCGGATAAATATTCAGTGGGAAGGGTATTTAAAAATTGGGTATTTACCCAGTGCTACTATAAACATCCAAAACGAGAGTATTTTTAGTTTTGTTTTGATCGAGTCTTTGGTAATAAAGGACTGAAACTCAGCTATTGCATTCGATACTCCTTACTATTGATAACATAACTATTGATAGCATTGTCATATATTCTGGGGCCCCTGAATTTCTTTCAGCGGCATAGTCTAAGTCTTCTTCCGCGAATTAATACATTCCAAATGTTTTCAAAAATGAACACGTAGTTTGCAAAAATAATGTTTACTATTACTTGAGTGAAAGCTGTCCCCTAACCCGATCGCTTACCCGCCCCCTCGATAACAGTACGTCGAAAATGCGTTGCATTGAAATTCCGCTGACAACAAAAGCGATAAATCAGACAGAAGTATGCCTAGAGGGCGCTGGCACGTTTCATTTCACGAAAGTGATTCGAATATTCGAATGGCAAAGCAAATCCACTCCGGTATAATGTATAATGGGAGAAACTAGGACGCCAAGCGGCGTTGCCGATGTAAATTACCTTTCGAGACGTTTGAAATTTAGATATATTACCTGAAGAGGTGCGTTGAAGGTATATATGCAGTTGTAGTACGCCCACGAGGTTGTTAAATGATAGGAAGATGTTTTGGATTAACATTTGCTGCAACCTTTTCATTTTGGCGCCCAACGTGGTCTGAATAACGATTTGAGACGCGAAGAAAGACTAAAGGTCTGTTTTGGTTCTTCAACATTTTGTTGAAAACTGTCCGAGTACTAGATGACCAGTGGCAAGTTGAAAAATGTAGTTGTTGAACTATTAGTATATTTAGATTTATTTTTCTCTGTCTCTCTTTACGGACAGTAAAATCAAGTTGCTTAGTAGTTTATCTGAAGCCAGTTGATGTTGATCGCATTTAAGCTCCTTTATATCAGGCCATTAAAAAGAAAGGAAGAAGAAAAAGAAGAAGAGGGCTATGTCAAGTTTGAAGCGCGATGCGCACATGTTGTATATTGTCTTGTCATGAGTTCTATCATTTGAATTTTATATTTAGTGTATTCATTAAATAGCATTCTACCAAAACAGTTGACAGAGCTGATTTGGCATTCTTATTGCTGACCAGCGTGAAGGAGAATAATTAATCTTTGCTATTCCTAGTGATTCGTTCAAGTTGGCCATGTCCTCTAAAAAAGACAATTCTCGTGGCTTAGGAGACTGCATTAATAACACAATACAAAAATCCAAAGTACATATAGTAAATAAATTACAGCCTCATGTGTTTTTAAAGAATAATTCTCGTGTATCTATGGCAACCTCGAGAGTTTACATATATTTACCACGTGAGTTTACTTAGTAACATCGTGAATTTCCATAATTACTTCACGAGTCTCCATAGTTACACTGAAAGTTTCTATAGTTGTCTCGACCTCGTGTGTTTCTATAGTTATTTCGAGAGTTTCCATAGTCACCTCGGGAGTTTCCTCAGTTACCTAGTGAGTTTTCAAGGTAACCTCAAAAATGCCTTCAAGATTTCGTTCAAAGCTAGTCAGTTAAATTAATAAAGAGATCTCAGTGTAAAATTCTTGTTCTTTTTAAGTGATAATTTGAATTTAATTCAGAGTCATGTGTAGTTATCACGAAAATTACTCATATTTATTTATTTGTTTGGGTTACACCATCCAACAGTATAAAACCAATTACAGGATGGGCACAAAAATAATTACAATTACAGTATAATTTACTTTAAATCATAAAAATAATAACAAAATATTAAATATTAATAATAGCATAAATATATATAAACAAAAAAATCGATTTTTCGATTTTTCGATTTTTCGATTTTTCGATTTTTCGATTTTTCGATTTTTCGATTTTTCGATTTTTCGATTTTTCGATTTTTCGATTTTTCGATTTTTCGATTTTTCGATTTTTCGATTTTTCGATTTTTCGATTTTTCGATTTTTCGATTTTTCGATTTTTCGATAAAAGCTATGCAATAGCTTAAAAATAGTTTACACGTTTTAACCATCATAAGAAAACGCAAAAAAAAAAACTTTGTTAGGAGAAAAAATTACGTTGTTTTATGAGAAAAAAACAGCTGAAATTCTAATGAAGGATGTAAAACATCTTCGTCAACAAATGGATCAAGTGAACAATTTACAGCGATGTCAGATCTACTAAAGATTAAATCGAGTAAACGGTTATTAAAATTAAGAGTATTATTATATTGGGTCCTATGATTGAACGTTTATGTTATCCATAACGTACATGTTAGGTCGAATTTTAACAGTAACGAAGCAAGTTTGTATGATGGAAAACTGTTAAATTAGAACATAACAGGCAAAAAAGTACAGTAATGTGTTGGAAACCGTTTTTCATCATACGAACTTGCCTAATTACTGTTAAAACTGAGCCTAACATGTACGTTACGGATAACGTAAACGTTCAATCATAGGACCCATAGTCTTAAAGCTAATAATTCGGTAAAATTATCAAGTGCATCTATACTAGCATTTTTCAAAGTAATGTCATTACGACTAGAATGATAATGTGGTATATTAAAATCCCCTAATATTAACAGTTCTTCATCATTATTGCACCATTCGTAATTACACAAAACATCATAAAAGACATCGTATATATCATTACTAGTAGAGGGAGGAATATAAAGTAATATCATATCTTTATCTTCGTCGGTCATGACCTACTTGAGAACCATTTTTTGTGGATCACTCTTTAGTTCAGTAGTTTTATGATCGAAAAATTAAGGGCAGTGAAGGAAAACAAAACAAAAGAGATAGAAAATATTGGAAAACGTAAATAGTAAAAAACAATCTTTAAAATTTTGCTGCCAGATGTTATAGATTTATTTCCATTCCAATCGAGAGAATTTTTGTTTATTGTTTGTCATGAGCCACAATAGACCCATCTGGGTCGCCTAACCTAACCTTGTACAGTTTACAAATTAATTTCATACTTTTTCACTAACTTGTATAAAAGTGCTTCTAATAATCGAATTTTAGCTAGTTTTTAACAACCTCTAGGGTATTTTCCAGCGAAATAATTGTTTTGTTGTGAGTAAATAGTAGTAGTGAATTTATAAATAATGATAATTCCTTACCTGTAAATTAAATTACTCAAATTTCTAAGAATATAAATATGAAAAAAAGGAACAGAAGGTATGCAGCGTTATCTAATATTTAATACACTTTAAATTATCATCTTTAATCTCTATGATAATATGTTAATCCATAAAATACTTGCTCAACATTTAGGTCGACAACTTAATTGATTTATATTCGAGTTTCTTGATCCCGATTAAACAGTATTATTAATTAAAAATAGACGTAATTGCGTCACACCAAATCTTTGTTATACATACGTATAAAAATTTCAATATTTATAATGTTCTGACTCACATAATCTCTAATAAAACTAAAGATAAGTATCTAAGTAGATATTCGATTTCGAAACTCAGAATATAAGTATTTTTAATCTCTCGACAAACCCCCCCCCCCCCCACGTGCTGATAGCGTTTGTTTTTAATTATTCAATTATGTACGTCAGATTAAAAGCATTTCATTTTAAATAGTTGTTTGATAGTAGGCGTTGAAATGTTGAAATCACACATATTAATGACAGTTTTCGTTTCTTTTGTTTTTTGTTGCTGTTGTTTTTTTGACCCAATGGAAATTGATACATAACATTTATCAAGAATGGTAACTGTAATGGCATAGATGGTTGGGTCTATGTCTATTATTAAACGAACATTTGAGGTTAATAATATGCAATGTAGCGGGTACGTTTGTTGAATAATTAAAGAAGGCATAGAAAGCTGGTTCAACGTTTTTTTACCTGTTTTTTATATCAAAATTGGCGAATAAGAAGAATATTTATTAAATATCTACCAGTCCGATGCAGATACTTTTTTAATATCTTGAACTGCTGGTCACCTGTCACAACTGATAATATGACAGTCACCTTACTAGTAGCTTTCGGATTAGTCAGGGAATGGAACCTGACAGGAGCAGAGTTTTTTAGGATGCTCTTAAATAATATTTAAGCGTGTTGAACTGTCACTAATCGGACTAAATCGAACGCTAAAAGGGTCGTTTGGAGTTAAAAGAGTTAAAGGGGTGGATGGAACTTATCAGACATAGTGCTACTTTTCTAAGGTCAGAAGTGAATAGAAGAAAAAGTTGGTCCAAGTATAGATTCTTGAGGAACTCTGGAAATTATTTATATTTTGTTTTAATATGGAACACGATTACCAATGAATACAAGCGGGCTCCGATGTGTTCTATTTTTTCTTAAAGTATTGTCTGCATATCTATTGTTTATTAGAATCTCTTCATCAATTTTATTTTACTTTGGGTAAACGTTGAAAAAACTAACAGAGAGAGCACTGTCATGGTTTAAATAACCTATCAGATTCCTTCTGGTAAAAGTTGGACTGTCAATAACTGCAATTCAGTCTTCAAAAGTCCAGAAATGCCCATCACTCTCACAGCATCATCCAAAAGATCACATCTTAGATATATTTTAGTAGAGCACTTTTTGTAAAGTTGAAATCCCCAGCAAGGGATACTTTAGAGTATTACTGAGGTAAATATAGCACCTTATTCTCAAATATCTTATCGCAAATACTTTAGAAAAAAGCTAATACATACTTAATACTGATTGATAATTTTATTGCAGAATAATACTCTAAAATCTTACCTTAGCCTTTAATTTCAGTTTCACAAACATCATTAGAAGAAAAGGTTAGTCCCTTTGTCCCTTTCTTCTAATGATGTTTGTGTGTGCTATAGCTCACTCCAAGCTTGCCAAAATTTCAAAATAATATAGGGCGTATTCTAACCCAAAATGTTTCAAATAAACCATGCAATAATATTTCTCTTTATAATTCAAATATAAAGCAATTCATTTGAAATTTGATGAAAATCATTTTTAATATAATTTATTGATTGCCAATAAAAACTTCGGATTCCTTTTTTCTTAACCTTTTATTATGAACATTACATGAACATCATTTCGTCAACCATTTTCTACATTTTATGAAATATGACAATTGACAATTTGACAAATGGCACAAAGGGGTATTTCAGCGTTACATATTAACAATTATTATATTTTTCCTTGCTGTTTCCTAAAATCAAACAAATAATGATTGAGAGTGAAAGCAGGTAGAAATACGACCAAATCGGAGGCGTGCTTATTATTTTTGAGAGGGTACAATTATTTAAAATATTCATACAATTTCTTTTATTTATTTCATGAAAACTTTGCAATATCGTAATTTACCTAATCGTTGTAGTCATTAGTGGGGCTTTATGAAAACGGGGTAATAATTGTGGTAATTATAGTAGGAACCAAATAAATTAAGAATATTAATAAAAAACACAATATATATTTCAAATTAAAAATAAGAAAGATACCTAATCAGGGGTTGGTTTGGTGACAGAAACAATATTATCAATTTTACTATTTTAATAATGAATTTAACTTTATTTCACAAATTAACGTATATTTATATATTATGTCGCGGCCGAAGTCAGTAAGGAACTGTCTCTTAAGTTTCTTCTTGGGTTACACATACAGAAGTATTACTTAAATTTTAAATTAAAATCATAATGACGGATATTGCATATCCAATGTCTACGTCCCACATTTTTTGCTCTTCTTTTAAAACATGCTGAATGCATTTCTTTCAGTCTTCTGCAGAAACATTTTGAATATCTTCTTGTAGGTAACGTTGCACGTATACTAATTTAAATGTTCTGTTTTCTCGTGCCACATATCCTTTTACTTGCGCCCAGATTAATTCTATTGGGTTTAATTCGCAGTGGTACGGTGGTAACCTTAATACTGTAATTCCACGACTTAACGCCATTTCATCCACTGCGAATTTTTTATATTTGTCTCTGTGTAATTTTGTTAACTGAAGTAGTTCTGTCTTTAAACTATCTTTTTTATATTGGATGTTTTTATTAATTAACCATTCTTGAATTGCTCGTTTTTTCCATGATTGTTTCGGTAATGATTCTAAATACCGACTATGATATGGGGCATTGTCCATGACGACGACAGACCCAGGTTCCACAAGTTGAATGATGCCTTCAAACCATTTTTCAAACACCTCCGCATTCATCTCTTCATGATAGTCGCCTGTTTTCTTGGATTTAAATATTAATTCACCATTTGGTAAAAATCCACTGTCGCTTCCTATATGCGTAACTATCAGACGACTACCTTTTCCAGACGGCTGTTTTAACCCAGTTGACAAGCCTTCAATAAAGGCTTGTCGTGCACTTGTTATATGACCATCCTGCCATACTTTTTTGACCGTATGTCCTTGGTTAACCCACGTCTCATCCATGTAGTAAATTTTTTTTTGATATTCCGAAATTCCTCAATTTTTCGGAGATAATTTCTTCTCCATACTATTATTTCCTGACGTTCAATGAGAATGCTTTTCCTGTCGACTTTTCCGTACGTAAATTTCATTTCGTGTAAAATTTTCCTCAAAGTTTCTTTACTCATTTGTGGGACCAATTCATGATCGCTAACAGCCTCCAGACCTTTTTGCAAAGTGGGCAGCTCACTTCTGAAAAAGAAACTGTGAATAGTTGTGCGTATACTGTTTTTGGCTTCTTCATCAACTGTGATTTTTTTTCTTCCGCTACTAGTTTTTGGCGTTTGTACTTCCCCATGAATTTTGTTTTCTCTTAGTATTTTGTAAACTGATGATTTTGGTACACCCGTATAATCAGAGCACATATCAACTAATTTATCTTTTGTAATGGGGCATGTTCAAAAATTTTGAAATTTTTTTTATGAATAGTAGAGTTAAAAATAAAACTACATTTTTTTTATTTTTTTTTTATCTATTCATTTGCCGGAGTTATGATTTTTTTTAAAATTTATGACGTCACCGGGAATAGACCAATAGGAGCTAGCGCACAACGTTGCCGGCTAGAAGGTTTACGAGAAGTGATGTACGTTCGTTTGTGTACTCCTTCTTACTTTTAGACTTCTAAAACATCGTTAAACAAATATCTTTTAAATATATAATATCAAATGTTTTTTGAAAGTATTGTTTCTGTTTAAACTTTTACTATATTTAAAGTTTTATTGTTTTAAAAGTCACTTAATAATTCAGAAAATGGCAAAACGGCAGCACTGTATGTCATCTGTCATAGTGTCTCCATCAATAATTTATTTGGAATTTGAGTGTTTATTTTGTACTTTTTATAAATAAATATTATGACTACGAAAAAGTGTTTTGTTCCAGAATGTGATAATGATTCACATTCATCTTCAAAAATATTTATTAGTGTTCCTAGAAATTTGGAAAGAAGAAAATCAACCTTCTACTAGCGATGTTTCTCGTAAACTTTTTAATAAAAATACACCGGATTATCAAGATGTAGCAGCAATTTCTGCTAATTGTCCCCTTCAGGAAATTGAAAATGACGCTTCTATAAATTCTTAGGTGTATAACCTAAAAACCCTTCTGGAAGAAAATGCAGAATCTCCTGAAAGTTTTGAAGATACCGAATTTATTCATCATTTTGTGGAAGAACTAGTGATAAAGAAATAATAGAAAAATGTGGGTATTTAAACAAACTGGTTCCTGGATCCCATATAATGGCAGATAGGGGTTTCAGAATATTTAGCTACTTGAAAACATGGGATGCACTTTAGTAAAGCCACACCTAGTGTATCACAGAATGAAAAAAGTTCTCCAGAAGATGTACAATTAAGTAAAAGAATAGCATCTCTAAGAATACATGTGGAAAGAGTTATAAGAAGGGTTAGTTAATTTAACAAGTTAAAACCACATTCGTGTGTGAATTTTAAGCAAGTACATTTACTTAGTAATATCTGCATAATTGCTTGTTAACTTACAAGAACCTATTTTGTAAGAGTAAATATTAATTTAATAAATTTTTTTTGTTTTTTTAATTTAATTTACCTAATTATCACTTTTCAGGGATTATAATGAGTTTTTAACAGCCAATGTAATTTTTTATAAAATTTTAACTTTTCGAACAAATCAAAGAGGAATGAGTACTTGCATGCATAGATTTTTTTGGGACTAAAACTACCAAAACAAAGGCACCTATTTACAGCAGTTTAAAATGAAACATTTTGACAAAAACGCTTATGTCACAGTGATAAATATTAAAAACAACCAAGTTCAGTTGAATGTGGTAGCAAAGTCTATATACCTATTCCAATAAATTGGGTAACTACATGTGGTATCACTGGTGATAAATTTAAAAATATCACAATTCTTGCTACCTTTTTCAAAAAACCAGAAAGTGTGCCTTCTTATCAATCCTTTATGAAAATGACAACAGTGATAAATGTAAAAAAAAATTTAATGTTGCTATTCGTTATTACGATAGTAAAACATGTTTGCAGTTCCGTTTATTTTTTATGAAAATCTAAGTAAACACCAATGTCAAAGGGTTATAATTTTTTTTCTGTTGAACCAAATATATCACAAAATTTAAAAATTGATCATAGGTCAAGCAAGTAATACCTTTATTGATAGTAGCTTTAAAAAAGGAGAAAGAATAATATTGACTTAAATTATTATTATTATTAACATTGGTGATTTTTAATAAAAACTCTTCAATTATTGTTTACAAACAAAAATATAAAAATCTGTGAAAATTTTATTTATTAATCTTTTAATAAAAAATGAGAAAAATGAAGTAAAAAACAATTTATTTACAAATAAAAAATATATATACAAATCCTAAGAATATAAAAGTACTGATTTATTTTCCTGTAGTGGATGAAGAGGTTTCTTTAACAATCTAGCCAAGTGTACATCAATATTTACGCATTTTGATAAATTAGAGCCTTTCCAATAACACTGAATAGATGTTACAAATAGTTCATCACTTCTTCTATGAAGCCACATATTTACAATCAACTGAAAAAATAAAAGGGTTACAAAATAACTATATAACCAGCTACAAAATGCCTTTATTTTATGTAACAAGACGAGCAGAGCTTTACTAGCTCTGAACGAATCCAGTAAAGAACCTCGGATTTTCAAAACTTAAAAAAAACAATCTCACCACATTTTCACATTTTTGAAATATAGAGCTTTTCGAAAAAAACTGCTATTTTTAAAAATACAATTTGTTTAAACAGCTATGTCTCATTTTAGGCTATTGAGTATTATAAAATAAAAAATTACGGGATGCTTTGTTAGCTTCAAACGAATCCAGCAGAGCACCCCAGTTTTTTTTTAAACCACACCACGTTTTTTGGCTCCTACAATATTATAAAATATTCGAAATTTGGCATTTTAAAAAAAATTCGCAATTCCTTGCTGACTTCAAAGTTTTTTTCTGAAAACAAATGTACTTACCACATTTTTAGGATTTTAAAACAGCCTAAACATGTGTCATAAGTAGTTGTTTTTATATATAAAAAAAAAATTAAAAAACTGAAGTGTCCTGCTGACTTTGTTCCAACAAAGCACCCTGTATTATTTAAAAATAGCAATTTTTTTAGTAAAGTTTTACAATATTTCAAGAGTCTAAAAATATTCTAAAAATGGGGTGTGGTTTTTAGAAAAAAGCTTTAAAAAACCGAATTGCTCTGCTGGCTTCTTTCGAAGGTTAGCAAGCACGATGTATTTTTAAAAATATAATATTTCAAGTGCATAAATATATGGTGTTGCTGTTTTTACAGAAAAAACTTTATAAAATAGAGGTGCTTTGCTGACTTTGTTCGAAGCTATAGAGCATTTTAAGTTTTGCAAAAAACGAGGAGCATAAAATTTTTGAAAAGGGTATAAAAATAGCCTAAAAATATGGCATATTTTTTAACTCAAAATTTCATAGGTGCTCTGCAGCATTCTTTGGTATCATAATTATTACTAGGTTCACTAACAAAATCTGTTTCTAGATTATTTTAACACTTGCTGCGATTACAAAAAATGTCTGTATGTCAAAATTAGAAAAAAAATATTTATAGGAATAAAGGGCCTTATAAACTGTTTATTATATGTAATATAAAAACAAAAAAGCATAATAAATATTACAAACCTTGACATGCAGCATATCCTTAGCATATTGTGCACTAAAAATTTCATTTTTGTTAATTACAATGCAACCACATCAGAAGGTTTTTGCCCTACTTTATGTTTAGGTGTAATTTGTCTCCTTTTCTCTTATGGAAAAAGAAATTATCCCCATATACTTGCTTGGCAGATCTAAAAATAAAACCTGAGATAAATATGTTTTACTTGCTCCATATAAACTGTAACTACCTACTATTAAAACAAAGTCTTACCTTTGTGACTAACAAAGTCTTACCTTTGTGACTTTTGTAAACTGAGTATTGTTAAAAAATGCAGTAATCATCTCGGTAATCATATTTTCGTTTACAATGGGTAAAACACTTGATTCAACTTTTATAAATCCAGCTGATTCATATTAATAATAAAATTAAACCAAAACAAAAAACTAAGGTTAGAGGTGTCAATTTTAATGTCACTTAGATGTGCGTTCACTTCGACATTCTGTGTGTTGGTTTGTTCGTTGGCTTGGTTTTGTATAACAAAAAAAACTTCGACACAAGATGATTGGTCTATTCCCGATGACGTATAATTTCAAATTTTAAATTTCAATTGGGCTTAATTTAAAAATTTTTAGCTTTTTTAACGAACTGACTATTTAGAATAACTTGTATAGCGACTAACTATTACAATATAATTTATAAAACAGCATATCTCACATGTGAACATGGCCCATTGTGGAAGTTAATGATGTTGGAACGCCCGGTTGGTTATTCGGAGGTACATCCGTAGAATTACAGCACATATTCACTAAGTTATCTTTTGGTCGCTGATGATCTCTTTCAAGACAGTGAAATACTCGAAGTACAATTTGTTTTTCATTTAGCGACCGAGACTTCGACCGTTTTACCTTTTTCGACGTTGAAGGCCCTTCAATGTCTTCCATTTTTTGCATAGTTTTAGAACGGTGTAGAAATATTATTATTTAATGTTTAAACACTTATTAGCACTAATATTTTCACCAATTGTTCTTACAACACGTCGATTACTTACTAACTTAACTGTAAAACTTACAATTCACACCGTATAATTCAAAACCCGATGTTACGCTCGTGGTTAGAAATACAATACTGAGAACGTCATCGACGAGATGGATTTTACGCGTAACAGACAAAGACACAAATATCGCTCCGTACACCGATGCCATTAGTTGTAACAAGTACTGAACAATCCATAAAATAATTAATTTTAAATGATCAAGAAATGTATAAATATTACTCATTACTGATTTTTGTTATAATTAATATCTTTTATTAGTACTATGATTGTATATTATCTATAATTTGCCACAACTTACAACTCTACTACTTACTCTATTTTGATTCTGCTAAAAACTAGTAAGGTAAAATTGAGATATGACAACACGGTTCACTCTCAATCATTATTTGTTTGAGTATAGTTTGTCTTTCAAAAAATCAAACTACCGAATCTACTATAAATTAAACTTAAAATTCACTAATTTTTCCTTGCTCTAAAATAAATGGATGCTATTTTTATTTGAAACATGTTATTTACATAATTTTTATAAAGAAAGAAATTATTTCAATATATTATGGTAATTCTGTTGCACATTCCTGAAATTTTCTCTATTATTTTAGTAACGTAATATATAAAGCGTGTGAGTTTTCATTAGCATGTTAGTAAAAAAAATTATTATTCACACCTGAATTATTTATGTATTCTTAGAAACGCTATTAATTTTTCAAATAACATGTGAAAATTACAACTCTAAAAAAAATGTAAATAATTATATAATAAATGAATAGACATAGGTATTTTCCAATTAGTTATTTTACCACTAAACCTTTATGTTTAAAATCCATCATTTAAATATACTCCCTTACCTTCACCTGTGAGGTACTTACCCCTTTTTGTCAGGTAGGGTCGATTTTGACCGCTGGTGAGGAATTCTGGCCACATTCTTTTTCTGTTTAATAAATTTGTAAACATTCTTTCTGCTTCTATAAAAAATGAGTGGCTGTAAAGTTAATTTAATTATCTGTTCATTGCTAATAATACAAGCAAACAAAATCGAATCGTTCGACACGATTCGCCGAAGGTGAAAGAAATAATTTTCGTGCATAAACAAACGGTCGCTGGCTAGCGTGATCTGTTTTACAAAAACCAATTAAAACCGTCGGACATTAAATGGTTAATTTATTTTTAAAACGAGTTGCCAGTAGGTAGGTAACGTATATATACATGTACAAAATGTAAATGATCTCTGATATTACCTGCATTCGTTGCCAATATATTAGGCGATTTGAAAAGGCATTGACCCCATCCATCCATGCCTACCGCATATCCTTTGGTTGTTGATTGTTAAGACCTCGTTTGATAGCTTAATGTTCGTACTGTGTTGCCAACTGATAGATAGATATATAATACGAAAGTTTTTGTTTGTTGGTTGCGAAATTACCCAGCTACCTATAATAACGTTAATTAATTATGCGTTAAAGAATTTATTATTTTTATTTGAGTTCCCCACAAGTGCAAAAAAATGTAAAACCTTATAATTATAATTAGACTCTGATTCTGATTAGTAATTACAGTTAGCGTACTAACGCTAAATTTTCATTAAAACCACTATGTTTAATAAAAAAATGTTAAGAAGTTAACATAAAATATTATTATTATAATCTAAATAATAATAATAATAATAATAAACTTTATTTGCAACTTCCAGTTTTTTATACATATAAAAATATTCAGAAAAAAAAGTGCCAAAGAAGGCTGCAAAAAGGACTGGTGAACAGTGGATACTGATCAAAGCACCAGCCCTGAGTATTACCAACGCCACAGGACATCGTACAAAAAACAATATAAAAATAAACACAAATGATAGTGAGAAAAAAAAGTATAAACATTCTAAAAAGTAGCTATCACTCTGCTGTGTCAAGAAGAAACTTTTTGTAAAATTTTTTAAATTTACTTACAGACATTTCTTTAAAATGTTGTGGGATAACCTTGTACATTGCATAAATATTATAAGTGAAAGACCGTCTGAAAATAGCAGTATTATGTATTGGAGGTGAGATACGACCACAAAAACGTAGATTGAGGTTATGAACATCAGAACGATACTTTATTTTATTAAAAAGATATGGAGGGGATTTATGTAAAATAACAGAATGAAACAAATTAGCCGAGTGTAAGTTTCGTCTGGATTGCATATCTAGCCAGTTTGAATCCTTGAGTTTATGAGAGACTCTATCAAATTTCCGTATTCCATAAGAAAATCTTAAACAAGATTTCTGTACTCTCTGAATTCTAATTATGTCTGCGTTATCTAAACAGGGCCCATAAACTGAATCACAAAAGTTAAAATTACTCAGAACCAGGGAATCTGTTAATAACAATTTTGTTGTAGTTGGAAGAACATGTCGATGTGGGTAAAGCATTTTTAAATTCATGTATGCTGTTTGGATGCACTTGTTAGCGTGAAGTTTAAACCTCAAGTCATTATCAATTACTAAACCTAAATTGCGAGCAGATGTGGAAAATGATAAAATATTCCCATCAACTAGAATCTGCATTTCATTTTGTAGTTGATGTCGGTATTTACCAAATAACATTACTACACTCTTAGCTGGATTAATATTAAGTTGATGAATATTTGAAAGTTTAACTAGTCTGTCAAGATCTTCATTAATATGATTATTAGCTTCTAAGGAATCATTATGATTAAAAGAAAATTTAACTTGAGTATCGTCAGCATAAAAAAATGGCTTACCATTCCTAATGCTATTCTCAAAGTTGGAGGTATATAGTGAAAATAATAATGGCCCAAGTATTGATCCCTGAGGAACTCCACAGGAAATCTGCTTAGTATTTGATGAACCTGCATCAGTAACCACAAATTGTTTCCTGTTATACAGGTAGCTATTAAAAAGTCTGATAACATCATTAGAGCAACCAATAAAATGTAATATTGAGAGTAAAATTTTATGATTAATAGTATCAAATGCTTTGGAATAATCTAGCATAACAAGTGCTGCCGTTTTTTTGACATCAATATCCCTGAAGAGATCATCAGTGACATCCAGTAAAGCTGTAGCACAACTATAGCCAGAACGAAAACCTGACTGTCGCAGTGGAAGTATTTGATTATTTTTTAAATGAATATTTAATTGAAATTTCATGATTTTTTTAATCACTTTGGATAACACTGGTAGGATCGAGATAGGACGCAAATCGTTCACACTAGTAACGTTCTTTTTCTTGGGCAAGGGAAAGACTTTTGATAGCTTCCAAGATTCCGGAAAGATGCAATCGGTGAGGCAAACATTTATGATATGTGTAATTATAGGTAAAATTTCAGGACAGCAAAGAAGTAGCATGTGAATATTTAACTGATCCGCTCCCGAAGCTACAGACTTTATTTCGACCAAATACTTATATACGACTGGAGTACTGACAACACTGAATGAAAATATAGAACATAAATTATCCTTTAGGTTATTACTATAGAATTCAATTAGATCAGTGTCTGATTCTTTATTACGTGCCGACGGACCTAAAAAATGATTATTAATTTCATCTGGCTTATTAAGGTTAATAGGAATCGAATTCATGGGATATTTCGCAGATATATTTAATTCTTTAATTTTTTTCCAAAAAATTTTACCATTACCTTTGGATTTATTTATACAGTATTCTAGATAGGCCTTTTTCTCATTTCTTATAGCAGAAGTTGTAAAATTTTTCAAGTTTTTATAATAATCCCAGTGATTTGGGTTTCTAGTAGATTTATATTTGTTAAATGCCTTATCTCTAAGCTTAATCATCAATTTAACATTATCGGTTAACCAAGGTGGGTTAGGCTTTTTAAATTTAATGGTATGAACTGGCGCTAAGGTATCAAAAATATTTAATATCGTGCTATTAAGATATTCAACCTTATCATCAATGTTATTAAAAGTAATAATATTTTCAAAAGGGGTAAATAGCAGCATTTCTTTTAAAATAACACGATTAATGTTTTTTAAATTTCTAAACTGAAATTCTTTTGGAGGATCAACTGTAATTGTTAAGTTTAGTGTACAATATGTTAATTTATGATCCGAAATATTGAATACTTCCTTTACACCACTATCAATAGGATCAAACTGGTTAGGTATGGCTATCACATCCAATAAAGTAGCACTATTTTTGGTTACCCTCGTCGGCTCGTTAATAATTTGTTTAAGATTAAATAATTCTATGGTATTAATAAAGTTTTTCGAATTTGTTGAACTGCTATCCATTAAATCAATGTTTATGTCACCACCGCATATTATGTCATTACATGAAGGTATTAATACTGAAAGATTTTCTTCTAGATTCGCAAAAAACTGTTGGTTGTTTTTTTTTGGTGGCTTATAAAAAAGACCGAAAATATATAAACAGTGATTAATTTTAGTTTGAACCCATAGCTGTTCCACACATTCATGTTCCTTTACCGTGAGAATTTGATAATTAATTGTAGATTTTATATAAAATCCTACCCCGCCTCCTCTACTTCCTCTATCTTTTCTTATAAAACTGTAACCGTCAATACTTACAGCAATACTCGAGATGTTGTTAGTCAGCCATGTCTCACTTACTCCAATAAGATCTAAATTATTCTGCAAAATAAACGTTTTGAGATCTAAAAAAGTATTACATAACGTATTAACTTTGTAATATGCAAAAGATAGATTCTTCATGACACAAAAAAATAGCTAAAAAGAAAAATACACCTAATTAAACAATGAGCTAATATACAAGTAAAAAAGGAAAAATATACTATGTGACTCTTCGCAAAAAAAAGTTATCTTTAGCAATTAGAGTACATAATACTGGTACAAAGAAATAAATTTGTATAATTATGCAAGATAAAAAATAAAATTTTTATCATATCGAACTAATGTTAATTAATTACTAAAATATACAAATAGCTACGCCTATGATCTAGAGTTTACCATATAGGTATGTATAATTGATCAAAATTGACCAGCAGAGAGAAAGTGGAAAAAAACAAGTAAAAAAACAATCAGTAAATAAACTTAAATGAAGCGGTAGGTAAATATAAGCAAATTAAATCGAATACACTGTAAAAAAGAAAATTTCTAGTCTATATCTTTAGAACTCGTGATAGTTTTCTTCTGCCCATCCACCGAGGCAAAAATTCTTCCATTGGAACTCCAAACATGTTGCCGACCATATTTAGAAACTGCAGATTTTATCAAAATTACGTTTGACTTCGTCAAATCTTCTTTAATTGTCAAACCACTATTCTTGAGATGTTTTTTGCAAGAAAAAACGACATTTTTCATCTTGTTTGACACAAATCGAACTAAAATAGGCCTGGGATTTAAGTTATGCTCACTATATTTACCAATGCGATGAAATTGGTCGAAATCAGATGCAGAAACACATGTTAATTTTAGATTTTCGGTAAACACATTAATAATATTTTTTTCAAGTTGGTGAGATTTTTCTTGTTTAACTTCTTTGACACCATACAGTAACAAATTATTTAATTTAAATCTTTGTTCATAATTTTCCATATTATTTTCCAGGTTATTTATTTTCTCCAAGTTTTCGGAAACATTTTCTTTTATGGAATTCAAGGACTCTTCAAATTTAGAAAAACAGTCATTTAAACTGTTTCGGATCATGTCTGTTTGCTGTTTGCAGACTTTCACAATTAATTCTTCCATTTCTTGTAGTTGCTGCCTGGTTTTCGACATTTTTAACAGTGTAGAAATTTATCGATTTATTGAAATATGGAGAACGATGTTCGGGGACGATAGTCACAGATATGGTTGAATTTAAATATATATCAATACGTATTATATTCTACTCACAAAGAAAAATTAGTCTAACTCCAGGATGCAGTTTGTCCTAAGCAACAACACTAGTTAACTTTTAAAAATGTACAGATTGTTTTTACCATTGAAATCAACACTTTTGCGAAGAGCACATTTAAAACGTATTACTCGTACCGCATCACGGGTAATGTAATATTTGTGTAGTGATTCTTCACACTATATACAGGGTGATTCGGAAGAAATTAGAAATATTTTAAAGATATATTGAGGATGCCAAAATAAGCAAAATAAGCTCACTTTTTCAAGTCTAATTTTCATAGATCCCATAGCAAACGAGAGCAATTTTGTAGGAAATAAAATTCTCTACAAAAAAGGTCTCGTTTGATTTTTTCTTAAAGTTCATATTCATGGAGATATTCTCAATAATAAAATCATTAACTCCATAAAATCAAAATTTTTAGATTTTTTCTCAAATCCGTCTACTTTAAGAGTTATTTTAAAAAACTACGATTTTATGAAAAAATAAAGTTCAATCGGCTTGAGGCACGTGTTCTTGTTGTACAAAACAAATATTCTCCCGTCTTTTTTCATCGAAAGGAGTTGGAAAAAATTAAATTTTTAACGACCACTCTAATATACACTAAACACTAAACAATGTAGAATATAGAAAGATGGGAGTGTCAATATTTTTTGGTCTTTAAATAATGGTCTAAACGACTCTAGAGGTTTTCGGAATTTCCCCATATGATAACTGGCTATAATAGAGACCCATATAGACCTTCCTATAGAATTCGATTGTACAGTCTGTTCGCTATACTTACGCGGGTTTCGGATTAAAATTTTTATGAGTATTTCAAGGTAAGTACCCGAAAGTTTGGCCTGTTCTTTGGGGAAATATCAACTTTTTTAAATGAAATGAAAAATAATGTATAACTTTTTAATTAAATAATAATGAAGAATCTTTCGTATAATTGAGAGCAGAATTAAACTTCTTCTTTAATGGAGTCTAATGTGGCTATTATAAACCTAATAATAATTTAATATTACACTTCACACAGAAAATATGGTCTACGTATAATAAGAGGGTTATTTAGCTCAAATAAAATATTTTCTAACATAAAAATTTGTTCCATGTAGAGAATTTCAAATGAAAAATAAAAAATGAAAATCATTCATTATCATCCAAAATATCATAATCGTCATCATCACTGTCATCACCATCACTGTCATCACCATTAATGATTATTATGATTGGACTTATTTCGTTTATTTTATTTTCACGAGTCCACCAATCTTCTATTAGTTTCTCGCACTTGGATATACAGTTCCGCCACACTTCTGGAGTTGCAATTGAAAGTGCTTTTCGCCAAGTTTCCCGAACTGCGTCGTCACTATAACCATTAGACCCAATATGGTTGTCATAATATTGTTTTGCTATTCCCCATATATATTCGATGGGATTAAACTGGCAATGAAATGGTGGCAGACTTAAAACTTGATGACCGTAACTTTCAATAATCTGATCCACAACAAAGATTTTTGATTTTGCGTGTATATTTGCCAAGCGTAATAATTCTGTAAATTGCGTAATTTTGCGTTAATATATATTGAGGAAATGGTATATGTTCATTTGTCAACCATTCTTTAATTTTATCAACAGTCCAAGAATTCGTTGGACTTTTGTTTAATACTTCAGAATGGTAAGGTGCATTGTCTAAAATAATTACGCTGGGCTCACTTAAATCTGGGAGAAGTTTTTCATGCAACCATTTTACAAACATTTCTGTGTTCATATTATCGTGATAGTCACTGGATTTTGATTTAGATGAAAATATTAAATCAGCACCTTCTATAAAACCCGATTTCCCTCCTGCATGTAAAATTATGTGTCGCTTCCCTTCTCCATCGGTATGTTTCATGGACTTTACGTTATCATCTTGCCATATTCTCTTGGTTGCACCCCTAGAAAATATCCATGTTTCGTCTAAATATATAAAATTCGCCCCTTCTTCTTTAAATTTAGAATATTTTCTTAGAAAGTTAATTCTCTTGTGCACGACAGAACTTCTTTCACAAATCATCCTCTTGAAATTTGAAACCCAAGTTATGTATCACTTGCCATAGACTTGTTCTGCCAATGTCGTCAAATTTTCTATCTATTATTTCCAAGAGAATTGTATTTAAGGTCACATGTTCCTTTTTGGTCCTCATTCGATAAATGGTATCACGAATTTCAAATTTCTTTCCATCTGGAATATCTTTCGTTTTCAATGATGGGCGAGTTTTGCGGTGATCTTCTTTCGGCAGTTCAGTATTGTGATTTTGTAATACTCCTCTTAATTTGGTTTCACTAATTCCTACAGCATCGCATACGCGTTGTTGTACAGACATTACCGATTTTAAAGGACCGCCATTTTCTTTTTCATCCGTAAAATACTTATGTACACTACAAATTAGACTATCTACATCTAACACACGTCTAGGCATTTTTAAAATTTCCACTAAATTTACAATATACATACAATGTCAACACTTGCAAAGAATCAATTTAACTGCAATATTTCTAACAAATTTAGTACCTACCCTAATGTTACTTTAATTTAAATCTGACCATTAGGTCAATTTTACCTAATTTCTTGGGAAGAGGCTTATCGGAACTGGTTGTCAATGACTAATTTGCATAATTTTGTTAATCCGAAACCCGCGTAAGTATAGCGAACAGACTGTAGTGTAACACGATAGATCTTCTATGTGCTGTTTCCAATCGAGTTTGTTATCTAAGATTAAATCTAAAACACTTAAATGCCCAGGAAACAACAAAATGTTCTCAAAAATTCTCACCTCGTGTGGGGTATTACCCTTCATTATTTGATATCGGTGAATTTTTCAGTGGGCAATTTGATTTATCTCTCTTATCTAAAAGTATTCAATTATTGTGAATTTTTTTATTTACTAATGTAGTAATCTATTTCATTTAAATATTAAATTATTATATTACGAGTATATTGTGTTTTTCACTAATAGCTACATATTGGTCGATTATACTTCAATATTCAATTATTAGGTATATAATTTTATCTGAGCAATCTAGTAATAATTTTACGATTTATTATTAAGATAATAATAAAACTTAAATATATACGACGAAAACAATATTCTTTTTTTCAAAGTTATTAGTCTCGTGTTTGGTGTAAGCTTTGTTACAGTTTCCTATCGCCACTTTAGGAACATTACTGTTAAATATAACCTGTATGAAATATGACGACATTCCAACAAACTTTAGACTTTATTTATGAGATATTTCGAGATCACACATTAGGATAACTTGTTAGTGTTAACAAATGAATCGGTTATTGTATTTATAAAGGGAACAAGTCCACATTTCTTCAAAATTAAACTGAGATATACATTTTGTAAAATCGAAGTCAACGGACCTGTGAGTCTATAAAAGAAACTTATACCGCTCGCCTGTTTCGAAATATCATGGGCAGAAATTTATTGTTGAGTCTATAAAGGGAACTATTCAAGGACTTATTACCTTTATAAAATAATTTTCGTGGCGCTAGCGTCGCTACTTGTGTTTTGTTTACAGTATATTACTTTATTACTTCATTTAAAGAAAATACATGCATGTGCCTGGTTCGGCGATTATTGCAATATAATTTTTTGTGAATATAAACAACATTATTTATTAGAATTATGTCTGATATCTCTGATACAAGTAGTGAGTTACAACCGAAACGGAAAAAGGGTGTGCGAAACTGAAAAATATGAAAATAATGTACGAATTAAATCCCGATTACTTGGAAAAAACTATGTTAGTCAAAAAGGCGTTGCAAAACCAGCTCGACAAACTGTGCCAGACTGCAGGTATGTACTTGTACAGGGTGTTAGACTAGTCATAGGATCTCGCCTTCTTTTTATGTATTTATGGGGTTTTTAGTCAGTTTAAAGACGATATTTTTTGCAGGTGTAAATTTAAATGCACAGAGAAGTTCTCTGATGAGCAGAAGAAGACAATTTTTAAATCGCTGTATTCTGGGAAGCCAAAGAATTAACAAGACACTTTTTTAATGGGTCTTCTTGCTGCTAAAGAAATTAAGAGACGTAGGTCAAGGAATCAAGAGCCTAAGCAAGAGCGCCGAAGCAATTTTGTGTTTCACGTATTAAACGGAAAAGAGCGTGTCCAAGTATGCAAAAAAGCATTTCTTAGTCTGTATGCCTTGTCAGTAAAGGCAGTTTTCCGTTTAACTTCACTTCTGTTAAATGGCGATAGGCCAACTGACAGGCGAGGTCAACACCTTAAACGTGGTAAAGCTTTACCTGATTCTGCTATTTTAAAAATAAATGAGCATATCAGAAAATTTCCAAAAAAAGAGACTCATTATGGAAGCAAACCGCTTAACTATCTTGATTCTTCTTTGACCGTAAAAAAGATGTTCGAGATGTTTTGCTGGGAAAATGCAGATTTGGTGAACATTGTTAAGTATGAGTACTATTTAAAACATTTTAATAAAAATTTTGGATACAGATTTGGTAGACCACAGGTGGACGTATGCCAGAAGTGCGAGGAATTAGGGGTGAAATTAAAATCGTCGGTATTAAACGATACTGCAAAACGAGTAGCAGCTGCGGAATTAGTTGTGCATAAAGGAAGGGCTGCTAAGTTCTACAATAAAATTAAATCTGTAAAAGATTTGTGCAATAACAACGAAAATGTAGCAGCAATCGTTTTCAATTACATGCAGAATTTGCCATTACCTTTTATGCCAGTGAATGACATGTTTTACCTACGAAAAGTATGGCAATACGTTTTTGGGATCCATGATATAAAAACTAATGGTGCAACATTTTATACATACCATGAAGGCACAGCTAAACGCGGATCGAACGAAGTAACTTCTTTCCTACAGGACTACATTAAGCAAATTCCAGAAACTGTCACCGAATTATACGTGTTTAGTGATGCATGCGGAGGCCAGAATCGAAATCATACCCTTGTTCGATTTTTCCTGAATCTTACCCTAAATAGAAGATTTAAAGTGATTCACCAATATTTTCCTATTCGAGGGCATTCATTTCTGCCATGCGACAGAGACTTCGGAATAATCAAAAGAGCTATTAGGCACCATGATAGGATATATACACCATTGCAATATGTGTCAATAATAGCAAAAGCTAAAACATCCAAGCCAAACTTTACTATAAAAGTGATAGATACACATGAAGTGTTAAACTTTAAAGCATGGTGGCCAGCTTATTTTAAAAAGACTACGAAGGAAATAGTTACAGATAAAGAGACAATAAAAGAAAGTTTTAGCATAGCAAAATATAAACACTTGACTTATGAAAGTGAACATCCCGGTTTCATAGTAACACGGGAATTTATAGACGGCATTACGACATCCAAGTTTCGTTTATCAAAAAATAATGTTACAGCTCCTCCTTTTCCAAATGAAAGGGCTTATAACGGAAAAGTACCAATCAAGGCTAAAAAGCTGGAGGATCTCATGAAGGTTTTAACCTACCTTCCTGAGGAAGATCAAGAATTTTTTGAACAGTTCAAGGAATGGCTAACAACCGACAGAGAATATGAGTCTGACTAATAATTGTTTAAAGTTTTAAAATGCAGATTTGGTTTTTTATATCATTTAATCCCTTTTTTATAAATAAAATAATTAACAGTAAAGCATCAGTAATATTGTTCTATGTTTTTTCATTTATTATATGAAGGAAACAAGTCCAAGGGTTAAAAATCGCCCTTATGATCTTAATACTTTTCAAAATCCAAATAGCTTTATCGCATATCATTCTGCTACTCAATTAATACATTTCATCCATAGAACATAACTTAATAGGTATTCAAATTTCGAAGCTAGTTGGTTTTTTTCATTTTTCTCAAAAGTAGTTATCATGGACTTGTTCCCGTTATACAATAACCGATTCAAATATATGCTTAGGATGAGAAGACCTTAAGAATTCAGTATTGATTGATAAACGAACCAAAAACAAACTGTTCTGCCTGATATTATAATACGATATTTACTTTTTATACAGTATGGTTCAAATGAAAGGAATAAATTCATTATAATGGAAGTAGTTGGTTTTTCGAAAAAATGCTCTATCAAAATCAAGAAAAAAAAATTGGGGTTACTATTTAAAAAAATTGTCAATGACGTCACTGCCCAAAAATGGGAAGTGGGGGAAAATTGAATTATATTTAAAAAATTGCGCTTTGAGTAAACAAAATTGACCTGTCCGAGCATTTTTTCGAAAACCAACTACTTCCATTATAATGAATTTATTCCTTTCATTTGAACCATACTGTATATAATTGTTTTGTTTTATAAAATAAAGTAGTTTATTTTCGATATTCTTACAAACCCAACAATATTCTCAAGTGTATGCTATTCCTTAGTACTCATTGCATGGGTTTACTAATTTATTAGTTGGCTAGAGCTTTTTGTGTATGGTATGCTGTTCCTTTAGTACTCATTGCACGATCTCACTAGTCATCTAGTCAATACTAGGAAATTGAGTAGTAAGTACTGCACAAATGAACCGATGGAGAAACCGCCCCTGTTCTAGAATGAAGTAATATTAAATTAAAGAGACGAGGTCTTAAGGTAATCATGTTTTTTTTACGTTTTATAGTTCCTGCTAGAATGAAGTCACTTTCTATGAAATGTGCACTAAAAACGGAATTTATGTCAGTCAGCGTTTCAGTCTTAAGATCTCTTCCTAAAGCCCTCATCCAAGCTGCATACCTATTAAAAGTTATTCTAAAAAAAACTTGATATATAACTATATAGTTTTCGGTTCTCAAAAGATGACATATTAAGCCGACAATTTGGCTCAGATAGATAAAACCCAACAGTTGCATCCCGAACCCGGACGTATTGCTATCCTGTTAAGTAAAAAATAACTAGTCATCCTTACCTGAAAAATGGAGGCGTCTGACTTTTACACCACAAAACCATACACTTTTTCCCATAATTGCAAGAACCCGATGATGATTAGGTATATGGTTATGAAGCTTATTTTAACACAAAAAGAACAAAGCACTAATCAAAAAGCAGCAATAAAATATAAATAGACCACATAATTAAAATTCAAATTAAAAACTATAACTATAAAAGACAGATACCCAAAAAATGCAAAAGATCAGAACCAAACAAAACGAATAACCTTAAAATCACCCTCAAAATTGCAAAAACTAGTACTGTAAAATCATGAGATTACATGAATAATGCGTATTCGTCGATTATCGCAAATGTTTAAATTCACGAAAATTTAGCTATGTTTTTAGCAGCACTAGAGGACCATTTCTACCACGTGCACCCAACGATATTGGCATTCCATTGAATATACAGTTCACTGTCTTTGTAGGGTAGGTTTGTGTCAAAACTGTAAAAAAATTCTAAAACTAAACAGCAATAAGTGTATCGTGAATTCTAAATTAAATAATTATTATATATAGAAGTGTAAAAGGAAATGTAATTTATCTCCCTGTTTTCTTTTGTAATTTTTTCAATTATTATGTTTTATTTCTATAAATAAACCAATTGGTGAGGTGCTACATTGTGATATATGATTGTATTTATGTGTCCTATGCATACACTTTAATAAACAAAACACCTCAAACATTCTTTATGTTTTGTATGTTTTGAAGCATTTTCGGCCTCAACCCATCGGAACCCCCCCCCTCTCTATATATGAATTTTGCTTAGAATTTTCTATCCACGTTTGCTGACTGGGAAAATAAATACCGAAAATCATCACTGTCTTCTGTAGCGTTGCCAATGTGTGAGCAATTGCTCAGATTTGTGAGCAATTAAAGAAATGTGGAAGTAAAAGTGGAGCAGTGGCAGATTGTGAGCATTTTGTGAGCAAATTTAATATTGTCTGTCTTGATAACTGACACGCATAGAACGAGACCATGCAAGCGAACTTTTTTCAAATTTGGCGTTGTTCTGATGAAAGTTCATTATTATTGTCCCTGGTTAGTTTTATTAGTTAGTTAGTATGTCTCAAAAAAGGCCATCAAGAAAAATTTTATTCTGATGCCACGCCATCTATCATCTATTTAAAAAAAAAATTTTTTTATGCATGCAAAATTTGAATACGAGTTTTTAATTAAAAAAAAAACAGACGGATTAGGTGTGTGAGGATTTTGTAAGCATTTAAAAGTTTTTGTGAATGAAATGTTAGCATATGTGAGCATTTTGGGAAAATTGGTAAGCAATCTAGTGATTATCCATTGGCATAGATGAGGATGAGGCACTGGCAGAAATGTTTTACAAATATATTCGGTCCTCTCATTCCGATTTAGAGATGGCGTGATGACTTCACAACAAATACACTTTTATCAATGGCTAGTTGAGGATGTGGTTGCAGTTAGGGTTGCCAACTTTGTTTTTTAATTTTTCTGGACGAGAGTAATAAAAAATCAGGACTTTTTTATAATTGCAAAAATATAGTAAAGCATAACAAACTTAAATAAACAATTCTACAAAAATAAACGAAGGATTCTAAAGATTTTGTTAAAAAAAAAAAAAACAAAAAGAAAATGAAAAATTACAGATACGTAACAGTGTCACTGCGTTTAAAATAATATTTTTTTCATTTTTGCAGCTACTATTAATTTCTTGTTTCCTTTTACATAATTATAAAATTCTTTGCAAGTACAAGAATAATTAATCTTTTTTTGAAGTTCGGCCTTGATGTGTTCAATGGACAATCGATTACGTGCGTCAGTCCACGAAGCTGAACACATTGAAAAAAATCCTTTCAGCGTCATCATTGGACCCAAATATAGAAAATACAAATTGCAAAATGATCGAAAAATTTTTAACTCAGTATTTTTCAGAAATATTAAATTCCATTTTCAAGTGTATAATTTTCATTAAACCAGGTTTACAGCCGGCTTAATTTGACAGAATTCTTCATAAAGTTGATCCATGTTTAGGTTAAGAAGACCAAAATCAGTGACAGCTTCACACACGTCATTATATTTTAAGGGTTTATTCAATGAAAATATTTTTAATTTTGAAAGGAAGTTGTTTTCAGTAAAATCAAATTTTTGTTCTACATATGAAAGAATATTTCTACAAAAATCAATACATGTTATCTTAATGTCATTTTGAATATTACGTAGAAAAGATTTAAGCAAATTAGCACAACCAAAGCCTAGAAATTCGTCTTCAATTCTCTGAACCAATTTATTTCTTAAATTAGTTAACTTATTAAAAACTTTAAAACAAATTAAATTCCTATTTTCCATCTGCTGTTCAATATCTAAATTGATATCAAAATTGATTTTGAATATGTTATGAAAAAATCTGATGTGTCCAACACATGACTTTCCTATTATTATAGGCTTTTTCCGGTTATTTTGTACAACCTATTGCAACACCTCTATAAATGTTTAGAGGATAAACTAAATATATACATTTTCCACATACATCTACCTCGAAACATGTTTCTATAGATATTCATTGAAAACGAAAATACTGAAAAATTTATATTTAGCACGTTTTCTACAATTTTTCCATTACGGTCCATTTTAGAAGAAATCATGTATAAACAAAAATTATAGAGATCGATATCGCAAACAACTTTTCTTTCAACAATTTTCATAAAAACCAGAATTTTGCACATTTATCGAATACGGACCATTTCAGGAAATTTTGACATGAGGCAAAAATTATATATAATAATATTAGAAGTAACTTTTATTTAAACAATTTTTTTCTCCAAACATAAATAACAGATATATTCCATTAAATATAAAAACGGCCTCTCATAAAGTACCCCACCAGATGTTTCGACTTTGTCCAAAATCTAATCATTTCACGTCAGGCCGAAATAAACCTTAAGTTTAAAATTTTATGTTTTTTTCTTTATCCGTTTTTGAGTTTTCTTCAAAATTCGAAATTTACACATTTTCTCAAATATCTCGAGTACGGTCCATTTTAGAGAAATTAAGTATAGAATAAAAATTATAGAGAATTATATTACAAACAACTTTTATTTGAACAATTTTTATAAAAACGTAAATAACAGATATATTCCATAAAATATAAAAATGACCACCTATAAAGTACCCCCCAGATGTTCCGACTCTGTCCAAAATCTAATTAGTTCATTGGACGCTGGAACAAAGCTTAAGTTTAAAATTTGGTTTTTTCTGTGTATCGGTTCATGAGTTATGGTGCACACAGACACACAAACACACACACAGACACACACACACACACACACACACACACACAGACACACACACACACACACACACACACACACACACACGCACACAGACACACACACACACACACACACACACACACACACACACACACACACACACACACACACACACACACACAGACACACACACACACACACACACACACACAGACACACACACACACACACACAGACACACACACAGACACACACACACACACATAGACACACACACACACAGACACACACACAGACACACACACACACATAGACACACACACACACAGACACACACACACACACACACAGACACACACACATACACACACAGACACACACACACACACACACACACACACACACACACACACAGACACACACACACACACACACACACACACACACACACACACACACACACACACACAGACACACACACACACACACACAGACACACACACACACACAGACACACACACACACACACACACACACACAGACACACACAAACACACACACACAAACACACACACACAAACACACACACACACAGACACACACACACACACACACACACACACACACACACACACACAGACACACACACAGACACACACACACACACACACACACAGACACACACACACACACAGACACACACACACAGACACGCACACAGACACACACACACACATACAGACACACACACAGACACACACACACAGACATCATCGCGAAAAAAAGTCCAAACGAATTCAGGGGATCTCAGGATAAGTGACCACCATCTTGTTGGTACGTGACAAAATCTTTTAATTCTCCCACTCTTTTGGCTTGCAAAAAAAATGGGCATATACTTTGAGCACTAAGTTTTCAATGTCAAAATTGCATTTATCTAATCCATGTTTTATGCTATTATTTATTATGAACGGGACATCCAATCCGCAATATTTTTGAATTTTCTTTAATCAATAACTGATATATGAAGTGAAATCTGCCAAAATTTACCGATGCATTATCTGCAGAAAAACTTGAAATGTGTTTTAAGTCTAGCCCAACAGACCAAAGTAAATACCCATTTTCAATTCGCTTAATAAACTTTCCAAAGGTGCAGGGCCCAGTACGTTATAGGCTATAGAACTAGCTTTAGTACGTCCTAAACTTATTTCTTTTGCAATTTTTGATTCATTAAAAACTATTGACGCCAGCTGAGATGAACAATTTAACAAGTTGTAGGAATGGGAATGTCTGACAGTGTGAAACACACTACAAAGTTACACAGTAATTACTCTTTCCTTTGCAGGATCTATCACGTCTGATTTTAAAAAAGCTGACATTGTTTGATTTTGTTTAACAACCAATGCACTTTTTTATGTCTTTTCGTACATCGCTCTTTCCCCCATACGCAACTAAAAAAGACTTATGACAAATCTCATAATATGCTTTTGACAAACCGTCACTAACGGTAGTTTCCTTAAGTAGCCATGGATATTCCTGCTCCTATTCTTTTCGGTAATGACATAATCTTCTAAATGTAAGAAAGCGGAGAAATTAAGTACAATAAACGTTCTGCAATAGGTTGTTGCAGGACACTGAACAATGTACCCCAAATGGTGGACGTCCACCGAAATGCAGGACGGTTGGCAACCCTAGTTGCAGTGCTAGTCGTTTGTTTTGTTTTATTACCAATAATAACCCATACATGTTTCTACAACATTGTTATTCTTTAAAATATAAACTCATTAGAATCAATAAAAAAATAAATCACTATTAAGTCTTGGACTAGGAACGGTCAACAGCTCTCGAGATGACGCTACGCCTGGGCAATTCAACTTTAACATTCCGCGTATAGCCGAGCTATGGGGTAACAAAAGCCCCGACATCAATCAACTGTTGCATCTGTGCAATACAAAACCCATAAAATACCGACGCGAACCGAGGAGACAGACGCGTCCAAATGCCAAATAAGGCGAAAGCGAATAGCAAATAATTTTCTTCATAAATATCTTCTCGGAAACTGTCGCGTTGCAGAAATTAAATCCATCATCCGATTCCCGGCAAATAAATACGCATATCCAATATCCAGTGTCGCGGATGGTGTTATATTTCATCGCTATAATATAAAAATATAAATCGCCGTCGGGTTGGCCATGACTGCTGACGTCGCGTTTTGTATTGTTGTTGATGATGATGCTACTGCTACGTAATAATCGTGACTAAAATTTATGGAGCAAGCAGATTCTTGTTGTGACTGTTAGCGTTTGTTAAAGAACTTATCGGTAAGTGCAGTTTAAATGAAAGATAGCTCTTTTGTCATCCAGTGCAATGCATATATCTTTTACAACCTAAAATATCCAATAAGTGTTTTAATAATTTATACAATATTTACTACTTGTTAATACTTTATTGTACAAGTAATTCTTTATTAGGTATTACACCTTACACCATGTGTTTTATATTAACCTTACTTACTAAAGAAAACAAATTGACATTCTATGTCATTATAATCAACCTTTTTTCCAGTGGGTTTACTTTGGAAGTTGGGTTTAGTTTGGAAGTTGGATTTACTCCATAAAGGGTGCTTCCAAGTAATACACATTTGTTATCCACTTATTTTATTACAATAACTCCTTGTGTTATGTCCGATTTGAAATCAAAAGTACCCCTTCCTTGCTTGATAAGAACTTTGTCTGTCTCAATAGGGTATCCTGCTATTCTGTTTGAACAGAGTGTTCCTAGACTTCGTATATTCATGTTTTGTTTTAGGTAGATAAATAAAGGTAATCCAGAAAAATAGTTATCAAAATAAACCACGGAGTTCACTGGATCAGGAAGTGATTTACATAGAGATATTACAAATGATGCTCCCACGCCTAGGGAACATTCATATTCAGTCAGTTCATGTTTTGTTCCTTTCAGTTCAGCAAAAGTTTGCAGACCCCTAGTATGGAATAAAATCTAAGATGATTCCAGAGACTCCAGCAATTACCAAAAATTTGTAACCCCATTTATGTGGCTTTGTTCTTATACATTTTCGTAAATTTCCAGCACGAGTCCCTTTATGAGCAACCATCGTTTCGTCAATTGAAAAATCATTCTCCAAGTGAAATTTTAGGAATTTTTTATTCAGAGGTCGAACTTTGAAATATCTATCTTTTATATTTTGCGTAATTAGTTCATTATTGTTAAAATGTATAAAACGTCTCAACAATTTAAAACGTTTGATTGGCATAAGGTCTGCAACATCTGGTATACGTGAACCTGCAGACCAATAATCTTCATATGAAGGAAGATGCAAAACACCCATCATCAACATTATCGAGAAAAAATCTGTTATTTCTTTAGTGTTTGTTGCAGTGCTTTGACCCCTTACTTGGGTATTATATAAATTAGTTTGTTTTACAATATTTTGTATAAAATCCGTGCAAAAAAAACTTCATAAAATATTCAAGGAGAAAAAGTACTTCTTCATTAGTTATGGGAATAAAATTGCCTCTTCTTTCCAAAAACGAATCATTTGGTGGTAGATCGTCTTTACTCCAACTAAAAGTTTCTTCAACTTTTCTTCTTTTGCCTTGAGAATTTGAAGCCGTTAAAGTTTGTACAGTAATTACATGAGATTCTAAGTGTTCTTCATCCAAACAGTTTTTCAAATCTGAGTATTCTAAAATAATGTATATACTTATCCAATAGCATATGACGTTTATCAAAAAATAACTACCTTATTTGTATTTTTTAAAAAGTTCCAACAATTTGTCGAATACCAAACATTTATTGGAAAAAAAATAACTGATTACTCACATTTCGTGATGGCATTCAAATGATTTTAATCTATACCTACCGCTGCTGGGCTGGAAAAAATAACAAGAGCACAATAATTTAAAAATGCCGTTCGAAAACACAACATTGTTTACTGGTTAAAATAAACAAAACAAAAGGTATGTAGGTATACGTGTCGCTTTCGAAAATATTTTCCAATCAAATCGCGGGCAGCCCTGCTCGGTTACAATGCAACGGCAACCCGTAAAAAAAGCGAACATCAATCGTGGTTCACATAACGAAACAATGGTCGATAGGTTTAGCTAAAAACGCCCACATGGTCTGTGTATAATACATTTTATAAAAACATGACAGTCGGGGCCTTATATAATGAGCGACATTAGCATTGCATGAGTAATAATGTACTTGTTAAGATATATACGGGGCTTGGACAAATAAATGTTCATGTAAAAAGTTCACTAACTCTATCTTAACAAACATCCAACCCATATATCCACACAAAATTAATGTACACACGGAAATCTATTTACAGTCTATTCGCTATACTTACGCGGGTTTCGGATTAACAAATTTATGCAAATTAGTCATTGACAACCAGTTCCAATAAGCCTCTTCCCAAGAAATTAGGTAAAATTGCCCTAATGGTCAGATTTAAATTAGAATAACATTAGGGTAGGTACTAAATTTGTTACAAATATTGCAGTTGAATTGATTCTTTGCAAGTGTTGACATTGTATGTATATTGTAAATTTAGTGGAAATTTTAAAAATGCCTAGACGTGTATTAGGTGTAGATAGTCTAATTTATGGTGTACATAAGTATTTTACGGATGAAAAATAAAATGGAGGTCCTTTAAAATCGGTAATGTCTGTACAACAACGCATATGCGATGGTCTAGAAATTAGTGAAACCAAATTAAGAGGAGTATTACAAAATCACAATAGTGAACTGCCGAAAGAAGATCACCGCAAAACTCGCCCATCATTGAAAACGAAAGAAATTTGAAATTCGTGATACCATTTATCGAATGAGGGCCAACAAGGAACATGTGACCTTAAAATACAATTCTCTCGGAATTAATAGATAGAAAATTTGACGACATTGGCAGAACAAGTCTATGGCAAGTGATACATAACTTGGGTTTCAAATTTAAAAAGGTGGATAACAGAAAGGCCCTTTGTGAAGTTCTATCGTGCATAAGAGAATTAACTTTTTGAGAAAATATTCTAAATTTAAAGAAGGAGCGAATTTTATATATTTAGACAAAACATGGATATTTTCTAGGGGTCAAACCAAGAGAATATGGCAAGATGATAACGTAAAGTCCATCAAACATACCGATGGAGAAGGGAAGCGACACATAATTTTACATGCAGGAGGGAAATCAGGTTTTATAGAAGGTGCTGATTTAATATTTTCATCTAAATCAAAATCCAGTGACTATCACGATAATATGAACACATAAATGTTTGTAAAATGGTTGCATGAAAAACTTCTCCCAGATTTAAGTGAGCCCAGCGTAATTATTTTAGACAATGCACCATACCATTCTGAAGTATTAAACAAAAGTCCAACGAATTCTTGGACCGTTGATAAAATTAAAGAATGGTTGACAAAGGAACATATACTATTTCCTCAATATATATTAAAATAAGAATTATTACGCTTGGCAAATATACACGCAAAACCAAAAACCTTTGTTGTGGATCAGATTATTGAAAGTTACGGTCATCAAGTTTTAAGTCTGCCACCGTATCATTGCCAGTTTAATCCCATCGAATATATATGGGGAATAGCAAAACAATATTATGACAACCATATTGGGTCTAATGGTTATAGTGACGACGCAGTTCGGGAAACTTGGCGAAAAGCACTTTCAATTGCAACTCCATAACTGTGGCGGAACTGCATATCCAAGCGCGAGAAACTAATAGAAGATTGGTGGACTCGTGAAAATAAAATAAACGAAACCTTTTACAAATAAAACAAAAACGAAAAAAAAACAACAAGGACTAAAAAACAAAAACCAAATAAAAAAAAGAAAATGCAAACAAAAAAAACAATAAAAACAAAACAACAAAAGAAACAACAACAAAACAAACAAGAAACAGAAAGAAACAAAAAACCAAAATAAACAGAAACAAAAAACCAAAATAAACAGAAACAAAAAATAAAAAACAAAAATAAAAAAAATAAAAAAACAAAAAAAAATAAAAAAAATAAAAAAAAATTAAGAAAACAAAAATAAACAAAAAAAACAAAAAAAAAAACAAAAACAAAAAAAAAACAAAAAAAAACAAAAAAAAACAAAAAAAAAACAAAAAAAAAAACAAAAAAAAAAACAAAAAAAAACAAAAAAAAAAAAACAAAAAAAACAAAAAAAAAACAAAAAAAAAACAAAAAAAAAACAAAAAAAAACAAAAAAAAACAAAAAAAAAACAAAAAAAAAACAAAAAAAAAACAAAAAAAAAACAAAAAAAAAAAAACAAAAAAAAAACAAAAAAAAACAAAAAAAAACAAAAAAAAACAAAAAAAAACAAAAAAAAAACAAAAAAAAAAAACAAAAAAAAACAAAAAAAAACAAAAAAAAAACAAAAAAAAAAACAAAAAAAAACAAAAAAAAAAATAACACCCGGTTTTTCTCACTGACATACATTGTAATAAAAATTTTCATAAATAAATTAAATTTTTCCGCCTTATAGGAACTTGAGGTAAAACGGGCTATTGCATATTCAAAAACTAAATGAATTTAGGTATTTCGGCCTACGACCTTTGGCCGCCTTTGTGAGCCTACAACCTGCACAATTTCACAACCTGCACACCTCTAAGACCGGACCTGGGTATAGATTAATATTTTTGAAAATATCTTTATTACTAAATTATCGTAAGAGTATTTAATCATTCATTACACAAAGCTGTCCTCCTTTCCGTTTTGCGCTGGATACGCCCTTGCCTTCTGGTATGTACACTTCACCATTAAACGTAATGTTACTATTTGTTTTTGTTTATTAATTTGCGTATATGAAGGTTATTTTTACGACGAAAAACACAAATCAGTTCTGTTAATTATTCCGTTATCGCTTTTATGACCGTCGAAGATTTCCATTTCCTGATATTATCAAAAAGGAAGTGGTTCCACGATTTAATCTCCTACATATACAGGTTTTTTTTCAACCAAAAAATATTCGTCTATCATCCAGTAATCATTGAACGGAAACGCTGACTATGTAAAGCCTTTCTTATCGACACAATTTAAATTGTTTTGGATTAGCGAGAGTTAAGCGATAGTATAATAGTTAAAAAAATTCTTGTTATGAATCGCAAGTGGGTTTAGTTTCGTTTAGAAGAATGGTGTTGATTAGAAATTAAAAATAATTAGCCAGCTCTGGTGATGTGATAATCGTTATCGGGTTATCAACCGGTATTTTATTTGTACGGTTCACTGGTCAATACGAAAACAAACCATATTTATCGTCTTGAAATGTTTCTATATGGTTTCAAGATTCCAAGTAGTATTTTCCACCAAATTTTGTATTTTTACATTGGTAGAACCATAATAACAATGTTAGTAGTCACTAAAATTAGTCAATAAATTGGAAAAAACTTTATTTCTTGTTAATTTACTGAAAACTATAAATTGAGGTCAATTTTAGGCTTTTTTTCTCTACACCACTGCTGTTATTGCAGTGACTTCCAATCGGATATCCTAAGTCCTTCTTCTGGATATTCAGAAAGCTTTTTCTCAAGTCTTGCAAGCTGGACTAATCAAGAAATTTATGAACAAAGAGGATCCCACCATCTCCAACCTCATACATTCCTACCTCACAGCAAGAACTGTCACAGTCAAAGTATACAAGTGGCAGCTCAGTCCTTATATACATCAAACCACAAACCACCTACAATGCTCTCAGTAGCCCAACATTCTGACCAACCAAGAATTCGAATTCAAAATTTGCTGAACTGGTATACTCGCTGGTACAGCAGATGAAAGGTCTTATGCAATGAAAAACCCCAATTTATCGTTTTCAAACACTCCCACTATCGAAAACTAGACTCCTTGGAGCTCCATGTGGTCGTTTTGGCCATTGCAACCGAGAAATATTCATCCATACCTTTAATGCATACATCTGTCCAGTTGCTGAGTACAGGGCAGTACTATACGATACGGCACATTTCCCCCTCGTCTAGTCCAAAAACAACACTCTAAGACACCTATTCAAACGATGCCAATATATATGCGAACAAAACTTTTAAATAAATGAATAATAACTTTCAAACACTCTGTATTTTAACTTTAATTCGAAATACAACGAATAACCAACTAATAAATAAAATAAAGAATGATTGATGCTTCTAAAAACAATCGGAATCTGTTTTAGGTTCCAATATTCATCTTTCGCGGTGGCGACGATGTGACATAACAAATAATATCGTTTTGCACCGAGTATGAAGAATTGGTAGTATCTTAAAAATGCTCACGTATACCTTTTAGTTTTACTAGTAGACAAGTTTTCGAATGCACCAACAAAATTCCCATCTCAGCCCGTTTGCAACTACTCAGGGAGCAATACATCTTTTGAACTCTGAATGGCTCTAAAACCTTGCCCAAATCCCTTGATGACCAAACCCCCGACCCCTTTTGAGAAAATCCATAAGAAATACAACCTCAACCAAACCTATGACTTCTCACCAACACCCAATTATTTTACTTCTCTCTCACCGATAATCTTTAGGACCTACTGGAGTCCGCTCCACTATCCAGCAGACAAAATCATAGGTATACCCACACATTCACAAACAGGCCCGACGAGAGGAAGAGGCAGGAGAGAGGCAAAGTCCCAGAGGCCCCGGGGGGCGGCAGCTTTAAAAAAATGATTACAATATGTGGGAGGAGGGCCCTTGCTAGTGTTTTGCACCAGAGGCCCCACCATGGCTCTCGGCTCCCTTGGTCACACACCCACAAATTCAAACTACCAAACAACAGTGTGGTAACACTCATGTGAGATTACACCAGTAATATGCTCGGCTGTGATCGAAAATGTCGGCAAAAGAGTTGTGTCCTACCAGAGAAGTTGCGGTGACCATTTGCTCGAAATTCCTCAAAAATACCAAAAGCCCGTATATCCACAATTATTAATAAGTAAAATCTAAAATTCTCTCTAATAGGATAACTTGATGGTTATATAAAATAAAGATTTTACCCCGAGATACAATTTGAGGCTCTCTACCTTTCTTCACCTGTCAGAAACACCTAACCAACAAATATCGCACGATGCCTTCACTTCCGCTTTGAAAAATGACAAGCCGAGTTGGTTCAGAAATTCATTGTAAGAATTTATCGGCATAAATCTTAGAGATTACGAAAAATTACCCTACGAGCTATATCTATATACAATATTTGGAAAAATCTCCTAAGCGCATACAAACCATGGAGGTATAATACTAATGGAGATGCCATGAGGCAATTGTTTTGCATATGATACGTTTTATTAAAAATGACCCCACTGGGTGTGGCTTAAATGGTTGACTAAGCAAGGTCGTATTCAAATATAATTAAAGTCCGTATGCAGAATTACAACTTTTAAATGACTTACTTACCTAAGATTTGTTTCAATATGATCGATTCGAAATTAATTTGACGACATTGCGCAATTATGACTTCTACACTATTTACTATTATTTATTAACCGTTTTCCGACCAAGCCAATGCCAAGACCATAAAAGAGATTAATATTATTATATTGTTCTGTCTTCGCCGAAACCGTCCGATATATGACCTGTGTGATCGAAAATCAACGTTCGAATAACACTGTGCATTAGATTTGTTAATCTCTTTGTGCTTTAAAACTAAAACCTGAACTACGATTTTTCGTTCAAGGACTCTCTTGTCTTGAAAAAGCTGCCAATGTCAAAATCTGACAATGAGGAGAATTATGACATCAAATTACCAAACCAAAAACCAAACCACTACGTGAATTGTGAATAAATATATTTCAGTAAAAATACAGCCGAGTTTGTAGAAAGGACAATTAATTACTTTTAAATGTAAAACATGTAGGTCTTTCTGCTGCAGATGACATACATTAAAAATATGACCCGCTACAGTCAAAAGTTTATAAAGACCAAAAATTCAGCTAGGTATGACTTTATGGTTAAAAGTAGATGGAAGAAAACCATGATCAAAACTACTCTGTCAAAACCATTTTTTTTGAGTGTCGAGTGAAAAAATGTTAGTTTTTGATGTTTTAAGAGGCATCTCCAAAGAACAGCTCAAAAAAAATTTTTAGAGGTCGCTGCAAATTTTTTTAAATTTCAAAAATCGTCAAAAATCGATTTTTTTTTTTATTTTTTTTCTCGGTACGGTATAATTTTACAGACAAAAAAATAAGTTTCTGAAAGTTTCAGTTCAAATTTTAAATTTAAAGGTGCTCATAATTTTTTTAAATTTATCAATGCATTATTACTTTAGATTTTTTCGAGCGACCTTTTAATATTCAAATTAAAATTCCATACATTTTTTCTTTCTTATTTAGTGCAATAATCGATAGAAATACACCACGAGATGAACTAAAAGTCAAGCACAATATAGAAAACATAATTTTTTTTAATTCAATAATTTTATTTAATTAAAAAAAAACGATTTTTGACGATTTTTGAAATTTAAAAAAATTTGGAGCGACCTCTAAAAAATTTTTTTTTTGAGCTGTCTTTTGTAGAGGCCTCTTAAAACATCAAAAACTAACATTTTTTTCACTCGAGACTCAAAAAAAAATAGTCGGTTTTTTTGCGCCACCCTAATGTATAATAAACAACAATCTCACATATGCACAGCATACAACTATACAAATGGAATTATAGAGATAATTTATTTTAAAAATAGGCATTCAGTTGCGATTTGTGATTACAAAAAGAAAACTTTAACTACTTTTTCTGATCAGTAATGTTAGTATTATAGTGAAAAAGTTTCTAGAAACTGGTGTTTTTAATCCTAATAAAGCATTGTGAATTTCCAAGAAAAGTGCATGATGAAAATTGTTTTGACCAAAATTTTGAATGTCATGCCATTTAAAAAGAAACCCTGTGGCTGTGGATAACATTTGACACAAATTCTTATCCTAAAAATAACTGTTTGGTTGCATTGGAGGAATAATTTCTTCATTGGTACTTTTTTAGGGTGCAAGGATGACTTGACATTACTAAATTTAAACCTTTGTTATAAGTTGTCTTTTTGCTTTAATTTCTGATACACCTGTATTGTACATACTTGAAAAATATAAAATTGTTCAAGTGGGAAGTTTATATACAAGGTGTCTCATTGAGAAAGGGATACAGAACAACTGAAGAGTCTGATTAAAGATAAGACTATGCTTAGAATGCGAATATTCTTCATTTTAATTTTGAAGTTTCTTATAAGTTCCCAACAAAAGTACCTATATGATTTACTTAAAAAACATCAAAAAATATATAATTATAGTTCAAATAAGTGTAACGTATCTTATGACATGAAGAACTTTTGCCAAATTTGGTAAAATTATAGGTAACTCTTCAGTTTTTCTGTGTCCCATTCTTAATAAGACACTACAAAAAATGTTTTATTATTTAAAAAAAATATTTATTGACCTTTAAACAACACTATTTTGTTGTTTTGATGTCTTATGCTAGCAGCTTTATTAACTCTAGTTTTAGTGAGATATGTTAGTCGGATACTAACATATTTATCAACTATGCACTTGATTAATAATATTCTATGATTATCCAACACATACTGGTCCAAACTGTGCTGCATAATATTCGAAAAGACTAGAAACTAATGTGCTGATGATATCAACTGATATTTTTTTCTTAGAGTCTTTCACAATTTTTAATATTTTTTCACATTTTAAACAAATGTTTATTACATCTTCCGATGGATATTGCAAACCATTTTTATTCTTTATATCAATGAATGAAAATAGAAACAAATCTCTAGTTTTACTTATTAAAGCATCTAGACATTGTTCACAAATGATTTTCTTTTTTAAACAATAAACAACATATCCAGAAATGTAAGTGATTATATATTTAGAAAAGGAGGAATACTTGAAATTTTATTCTAAATTATGTGTTACTTAAAAAGTTAGTCATTTAAGTGTAATTATAAGTTGGTTTTTAAGTTTAATTATAAGTTGGTTTTTAAGTTTAATTATAGTTGGTTTTTAAGTTTAATTATAAAGTTAGTTATTTAAGTTTTATTATAGTTATCTAAGTTTTAATATAGTTATTTGTCTTTATTATAAAGTTAGTCAAGCCAATGTTCTTAATTAAGTTAGTTATTTAAGTTTTATTGTAAATAAAGTGCATACTAACTAAACATTCATTTATTGTCGGAACAGCATTCTTCTTCAATCTGACCCTAAACTCACTCTTATCAAAAAATTCTTCCTTGAAGTGAATAGAGCACAACATGCATGCTATTCGGTTTAGGCTCAAATTGGTCTTCTCCCACAAATTTAGACCAAATTTTGAGATATTGTGGGTCTTTTGGAAACCTATAATAAAAAAAAGTTAAGCATTCTAAAAAAAATTCTAAGTACACTCCTTATACTTACTTATGAAAACTTAAATTAGATATTTTCTTATGCTCTTTCACTGAAGAGTTTTTACAATTAATTTTGGCACACTTAGTCATGATTTTTATACAAATTAATCAAAAAATTAATCAACTATGACATGACCACTAAGAGAGGGGGAAGGGGTGTCGTTTTTTTTTGGCATGTCATCTCCATTAGTATCTAACCCACATACTTTGATTTTCTTTTACTATACGGAGAATGGTCGCACTGCGCAACTTTCTGAGTGCCTTTTAAAAGGAGATAGAAAATTCCGCCATTTTGATCCTTTATTACGTGTTGCCTACATCTTGGCGCAATATTTTTAATAGGTGCGTTTTAATCATCCGCTTCTGCTTCGAAATTGTCGGTTTTCTTGTTTTAATCTGACAGGTTAAAACGACTAAACCGACAATTCCGGAAGCAGAAGCGGATGATTAAAACGCACCTGATATTTTGCTTGCTACTGTCAGTGTCAGTGAATATTATTTTTGGAGTCACAGTTTATTGCTAAAGAATCAGTTAGCTCACTCGGACCAGTTGAAAGTTCCAAAATAACATCCACTTAAAGGATACAAATTCAGGATACGCAGAAGACTGCTGTTTTATTATAGGCGGTTGTCATATATTGTATTATCCGAGTTGCGCAGTGTCTAGGCTGGAACATTGAGATCAAAAGTGCCGACGCAGAGTGAGCGATCTGATTCTTTAGCTATAAACTGTGGCATAGGAATCAAAATCAAAGGAATCAAACCTACAGTTAAACGAACGCACCTCATACAGCGAATGCGCTTAAAATCGCTCTCTGCGAAGCTACCATTACCTGGAACTCGGAACCAGAAATGCAACGACATACAAAAAATGACACTGCCTACTATCGTGTCCCGTAGTTGGACATTTACTGTCAACTCGTACTCAAACTCGTACTGTCAAAATTAAAACAACATTGAATTAAAATAACTACTCTGAAAAAAAAGTAAACAAATTCAATGATATTGGCATCGTAAATAATTAATTACTTAAAAGTAAGGTTATAATACATAATATATAAGTAAACTCACAACGAGACCTTATCTATTTTTAGAAAAATCGAACAAATTAAAGCAAGCCAGTCTAGAATACTGCAAATAGGATCATTGTACAATGTATTGTACTAGGGATACCTAAACATCTACAAAAATGTATAACTCAGATAATATGAACAAAATACGATACCCTTGTCCAAAATAATGGCTTTAAAAGCTCATCAACAATAAATAACGTTTTACCTGTTTTTCGTATATTTAAACAAGGTGAGTCGAATTTTTCTATAGTAATTTGAGCGACTAAAAATGCACGTTACAAATGCTATTTTTTTTAATCATTATAATATAACCCCCAGTTTTATAGTACTGAAATTATTTTACCTAACTTGCAGTATTTGCAAAAGACGATACAATTACAAACGAACAATGACTACCTTGTACATCTATAAAAATCATAAAAACATTCTCGTCCATATGCAAAACCTTTCGTTCTCGATTCCGTATTTTGTTTTCGTGTTTTCCTTATTTTCCTTCTTCCGGAACCGGGTCATACGCGAATATGATAACATCGTAGGCAAACTCTTGAATAATTTAACGTGCTCGCCTCCCTAGGAATTTTCGCTTTATATGAAAATCAATTTCTTAGATTTGTTGAGGAAACACGCGAAAATCCCGTCAAACCGGAAAACTAGAGATGTCTACATTTATCTAACAAAACGTTACTGACGTTTTGCTGAACCGTCGGAAAATTTAAAGTGGTTTGTTGGAGTAGTGAGTGAAGTGTTTTCCAGCTTAAATACAAATTAAATTTTCTTGAGTAGTCAAAATATACAAATTGAGTTCTCAAGTAAAAGATATCTACAGAAGGACAAGCTTGTGCGAAACCGTCTTTAATCTTCCTAGCCACGGAGAAAATGGCGACCGTTGTGAAGAGAGTTATTATTTATTTCTTTAATCCAAATAGGCCAGATGAAAAATATAACAGCTCATTTTAAAACTATCACCCACGACACCCGCTTGCGAGTAAATTAGAAAATTAGTGTATTTAATACAGAATTAAACCGTTTTTAATTTGAAAAATTTGGTGATAGTGTTAATGAAGTGTATGATAATTGTTTGATAATAATAGAATAAACGAAATTGCAGTTTTAATAAAGAAAACTAAGGGTTTTATCTTGAGTTTTATGTATTCAAAATAGCTAAAACTGAATAGTGTGTTTAAAATAAGCACCTGAAGGAATATAATTTGGTCCTCTTACTATTAAACTTGTTTATAAACGACATTTCTAATAGTTTTTCTGAAGGTAAAACGAAATAAACTTAACAATGTTTTGTTCTAACTATTGTATAAAAACGAAAAACAAACATTATTTTATGTTTCTAGCATGGAAATAATGAATGTAGAAGTTAATTATATATCTAGCTCATTAAGACCCCATAATTTAGGAATGTAATCTGAATATGTTTTATGTTTTATTTATGACTAGACTATTTTTAATTTGGATCGTCTCTATTGTTGTAGGTAATTAATGATTATTTACTTTTCTTTTACCTAGAAGTCGTTTCAAGGTTAAACAGGTAAATATTGTTAAGTGGCATATTATTATTATTTATGTAGATGCATAACATACAACGTGTAATTTTTTAAATACCTGATTGCAATAAAAATAATAAATATATACTCATAATAAAGGTGAAAAAATATTCATTTATAATTTAAGTACCTAGTAGTTTTAATAAAAAATGTGTCGTCGCAATGCAGTATAATTGTAATAAAATAAATATTGACAATCGCGTTTAAAATTATGACCAATAACATGGAGTTAACATTGTAGTTAAACATAGACGAAACTTTTTTGTACAAAAATTAAAAATAATCCAAGAAACTTTATAATATGGTAAGTGTTCAGTAAATATTTTCTTCACTGTTATTTGATTAATCTATTCTTTAAATTCAGAGAGGCACAGAAAATAACAAAAAAATCCCAAAAGATTGGTAAAATAACTAAAACATTATTTTATTGCTAAAATACCAAACTAGAATTATGTATGCATAGGTACAAAGGTATTAGTTATTGATGTATGATATGCTCCACATAACACCATCTTGTTGCAAGCATAATTCCAAGCGTTGATAAGGATTGGATGCTATGTCTTTAAATATTCTTAAGACCTTTATTATACAGGGTGTTATTGAAATACACGTACATATTAAAATGGGGAATAGTATGTAATGACCAAAAACGATTGGCACCAATTTTAACTTCAATTTCTAAAATTTAAATATTGGGGAAGAGTCCCCTTTTCCGACCTACTAGTTTCCATATTTAAAGAAGTAAAATAAATCGAAATTGAACTTACCCATAGAAATTGCACTGTTGCCGTAGCAAAACCAATTAATTCAAAATAAAGTTTATTACAGTAATTGTTCAAAATGCCGTCCATTATTATTTACACACACTTGCAATCGTCTTTCCAAAGAACTTTGAACATTAGAAATTAGTCTTGGATTTTGTCGTAGTTCCTCGGCTACCGCATTAACTTTATTGGTTAATTGTTCAACACTATTAATAGGTTCATTATAAACCAGTTGTTTCATGTGACCCCACAAAAAGAAATCGCATGGATTTAAGTCCGGAGATCTCGGAGGCCACTTAGTAGGTCCATTTCTGCCTATCCACTTTTGAGGAAATCTAATGTTCAAAAACTGCCGTACGTTTAAATCAAAGTGAGGAGGAGCGCCATCTAGTAGGTACCACATCCGTTGCCTTAATTGTAACGGTATCTCTTCTAGGAGTACTGGCAAAATATCTTCTAAAAAGTGGAGATATCCTGGCCCATTTAATCTGTTCGGGAGAACATAAGGCCCGATTAAATACTGATCTATTATGCCAGCCCAAACATTTATTGAAAATTTTCTTTGATGCCCAGTTTCCCTAATGGCGTGAGGATTTTCATCACTCCAAATATGCGTATTGTGCATATTGAACACGCCATCACGAGTGAATGAAGCCTCGTCAGTATACAATAATATTTTTAGAAAATCAGGAATATCAACACATTTTTGAATCATCCATTCACAAAACTCCACTCTCTTTTCTTCATCACCTGGATATAAGGCCTGGACTTTTTGGATGTGATAAGGATGTAAACCTTGTTCTTTAAGTGTCCGCCACACAACAAATGAGGACACTCCAATTTCAAGACCTAGTCTTCTACAACTTAATTGAGGCCGGTTTTCAACAGCTTCCAATATTTCTTCTTCGGCCGCCAATGTTCTTTGTGTTCTTGTTCTCCCTCGATCTGCATTGACACTCTCAAATTTTCCATGGTCTCTTAGATGCTGAACAGTTGAAATAAACGTACGACAGTCCGGAATTCTCCGATTTGGAAACCGTTCGCGATACAGGATTTGTGCTTGCCGAGAATTTTCTCCAGCTGCCCCATAAACCAGCACTATATCCGTTAGTTCAATATTCGTAAATAGTGGCATCGTAAAAAAATATTTAAAAGTAATCGTAACAACACTTTTTACCAACTTGGAAATGACGCGCTCGTGTTAGCCAGATTCGTAAATCAACTAAAATTTTAATAATCTATAGTTTCAAAAATGTATAGTTTAAAAACAATCATTTATCAAATATTCTAGTTTTTTGATAACGAGGGTAGTAAAAACCAGTCTTCGGAAATAGAAATTAATTCGAAAATCTTGGCAACATGGTTATTTCTTACAAGACTAGTTTTCTTATCATCTGACAAAAACTTGCATATTAATTACTGTTGATGTTTAAAATAGGTAAATAAACCTAATTTATATAGGTCATCCTCAACATATCAGTGAAGTACGTTTGTTTTAGAATTAATTTTCAAAAATTAATAACTCCCTTAATAAGGGGTATTTTTAAAAAATAATATTTTTCTACATTCAGTGGGGATCTGCGCAATACCCAGTTTTAATATGTACGTGTATTTCAATAACACCCTGTATAAAATAAAATCTATCCAAATACTTTCTTTAAAACAATTAAAAATGATCTACTATGCACTTGTAGAAAGTCGACTTTCTTATGGTATTTTAGGATGGAGAAAAGTGGCTCAATGTTGTCTGAAAACACTAGAAGTTATCCAAAAGCGTTTTTTGGGAAGGGAAAATATGACTGTGGAATGATTTTACGCATTTTGTATAGAGGTCCTCTATGCCAAATTTAAATGCCTGTGATATGTCTAGGAAAGCGACATAACACTACTATTTCTCTTCTAGACTACAATGGAGCTGCGAGGAATAGTAGTCTTGTTTTTGAGATTTTTACATTAAAAATATTGTATCCAGGAGAATTATTATACCCATGAGTCAATCAAGAAACCATATCAATATATTGAGATCTATAGAAGAAGCTTTCATTGACTTGAGAGCAGCTTTCGCCACAAGGTAATGATATTAATTTAGATCCCATCAAATTTGTACAATGTGTAAAAATATATTTTTGAATGGAAGGAACAAAGACGTAATAAATTAAAACTAAAAATACCATAATGATGTACCTATATATAAATAATAGAATATTGGCAACCGAAGCAGCCAAGGAAATGAGTTTAACCTTTGTCATTTACTAAGACTGCCACATAATGAAAGGTTGCCTAAAGGGTGACAAGTGTGTGACGCATGTGATGCAGCTGAGTTACTACAATATCAGCGCATAACCTCGAAAATTATTAATTAATAATAAAATTTTATTAATTAATATTGTACACCGTGAAGTAAATTATGTGGAGTCATCATAAACTTTAAAATCTTATAATTTTAAAAATAAAGCTAGTAGAAAAATGGAATTTAGTTGCTTCAATAATTGAATTATACTGTATCTATGTAAAGATCTAAGATATGCAGACAATTTGTAAATAAACGGCCTCCAAGATCGCCTGATTTTAAACCAGCAAATTATTGGCTGTGAGGTTATTTAAACATTCGATGTTTAGAACACGAACAACGCTGGAAAAATTAAAAAAAATCCCATTATTTAAAAAATTGAATTTATTTCACATCCTGTTATTAATTTGCTTTGTTAATAATACATAATAAGCTGAAATATATCCCTTACTTCATGATAAATAAAGCAGACAATTGAGAGACACTTTGTAAACGTAGTGAATATTATGTGGTGAGTCGACTATTCGTTATCCAAGTTCTATATTTAGCTTGCGATATTTTCGAAACTTGGCTAATTTCCCATGCTCGTTCCTTAACTGCAGACACTCAAAATGTTTTGGATTTTTTATTACATAAATATAGATAAATGCCATTAATTTGGCGAATTGACGGTTTTAAAAATAGATCGAGTTTATTAAAACAACTCGGGTAAATGGAGCATAAAAAATGTCATTAAGAATATAAAACACTCTTAAATGTTACGTTATTAAACACATAAATCGCTATACTTTAAAAAATATTAATGCTACCAAAAAAAATAGTAATAACAAAAAAATATAGAAAGAATCACATGATGTATAAGTTTTATGAAAGATATTTTTATGTATTATTTACGGTCGAAGAGATATTTTCAAAATAACATTATTCATGCACGCTCTCGATAAATATTAACTTTATAATAAAATGTCTTCCCCAAGACTATGATGTCGTCTAAATAAACCAGGCATGTTTTCCAGGATAACCCTCTCAATACATACATACAATACAAGCTGTCTTTTCCTTGTCTACTGGGTCCATTTCCACCTGCCAGTATCCAGACTTTAAGTCTAAGGTAGAGAATAGTTTACTTCCAGCCAATGTGTCCAAGATATCATCGATACGAGACAAAGGATAACTATCTTTCTTGGTAACATTGTTCAACTGACGGTAATCCACACAGAACCTCGTAGTTCCATCCTTTTTCTGGACCAGGACTACCGGAGAGACCCATGGGCTGGAAGAAGGTTCTGTCACCCGGTCTTCCTTCATTTCCTGAACAATCCTTTCAGCTTCCTCCCTCTTGGCCTTTGGTAATTTTCGAGCAGATTGACGAATCGGCCTGGCGTCACCAGTGTCAATTTTGTGTTTTATAACAGAAGTTGGTGATTTGTGCCTTAAATATAGCTCAGTTCTGGAATGCAAGGTAATCTTAATTCATTAGGCGGTCGTTTAAATTATTAAATTTAAATAACAGAAAAAAAATACTGAAGAGGCCAATATTATAAGGAGACTCACCTAGTGGTATGTCTGCGTTCTGGAACTCTTGAGGGGCCCCCACAGGTTTTCTTCTGGTAAAGCGGAACACCGAAGAACAAAATATTTCGATTTTGCAGTACGGATACTTTAGCGGTTCATACGGTACTGCTTGTTAAAAATCCAAAAAGGTCCTTTTCAAACGCACAGATGTGCGCCGACGCGAGTGATTCCCAATATATTGGCATCAAATAAATTAAACTGTTTTGTTCAAAATATTAAGGGTCACTAGCATCCAATTAATTATGATAAATATCAACATAAAATAATTAATATAAATTAAGGAAAAAACGCGTAAATACCTAACAGAAGTTCTTCCTGTTTTTCCTCCTTTTGGTATAAAAATGTCACGATATCGTCGAAGAAATTCTTTTATTTTCTTTTTCTCTAATTGATTCAGAGATTCACCAGCAACTACAATCATTTGCTCGAATTTGTCGTTGCAATTATCAGAAGTTGTCATCTGACGAATTATGGAAGTTACTGGTACACAAGTTGCGATTTTGATCTCTTTCTTGATGGTTGGGTAATCATTAAGGTTTATAAGACAAACTGGAATCTCTTAAGCAGTCGTAACCAACCTCTTTCCGATCAAAATTCCTCGTCCAACCTGATCGTGGTTCCAAGGTTCCATTACAGGTATTCCTTCTTTCATAGTTTCTTGAAGCCGTGCTACTATAACGGTTTCACTTCTGCCAGGTATCACCGTATCCTCCTGTACAGCAAGTGGCATGGATGTAGGAATACCTCTTTGGCACCAACTTTGATCACTCTTTTCTTAAAGTCTAACTGGAAACCATGGAAGTAAACTTTTCTGTACCAATTCCCAATTGAACGTGGATTTCCCCATGATGTTGGCACTTCCACCTATAACAGTCCGCAGTCGCAATCTTGTTGGAAGAAGTCTCTTACAGTTATTATGATTGTTGGTCGTATAATGGGTCTAGTTGCTCTAGTATTTACCAACAGTGTATACTTTTTACCGTTTACTTCGCCGTCTACGTATACACTATCATCGCGACATTTCAAAAGGGCTCTCAGTATGAGAGGGTCTTTGGAACGCTTTCGGTTTGGAGCTACCCCCTCTAGGCGTATTGTCTTGATTTGTTTTGACGTTTGTATGAACTGCGTACATGTCCTAGTTCACCACAATTCCAGAACCTGGTAGTCTTCGTCTTCATCTTTCTGTCAGTAAGACTCTTCATCATGTTTACCAGTTGGCCGAGTTTACCTTCCTCTTCTTCCTTTTTTACGGTCCTCACTTTACTGTATTTACCAGAAGCCTGCGTAGCTGCCTCATACTCTAAAGCAGCAGACAGGACATCGACCAATATTTTGTGACTAGCTAAGCAGAGTGTTTTCTGCATCTCGTGGTCACAGAGTCCATCAACAAATGTTTGGACTGCCAAACATTCCATCATGTTTTTGGAGCTGATGGGTAGGCAAATTGCACCAACCTGGCAATATCTACTTCATATTCTTGAGGGGTCCCGTCTCGTTTCTGTTTGCGATTCTTTAACTGTGACTGGTATAAATGCTACAAGTGTTCGTGGCCATATCGTATGTTCTGTCTCTTTTTGAGTTGTTCAAAATCATCTGTCTCTTCCTCAGGTATTGTCTGAAGAACATCTAAAGCGTCTCCTCAAAGAGAGATGGTCAAATTTACTGCCTTCTCTCGTTCAGACCATTCGTTTGCTCTGGCAGCTATTTCGAACTGTTTAAGATAGTTCGTCCATGACATCTTTCCGTTGAAAGTTGGGGCTTTAACACGTGCAGAATTTACAGCTCCTTCCAATTTCAACTTTGACTCCACCTCATGGCTTTTTATTTCAACGTCCTTGGACGGTTCTGAATGTTCCAGTTCTTCTGTCTTTTTATCCATCTGTTTTATTTTCTCCTCAACGGAAGACACCCTTTCTTCTAAGGAAGAAATATTAGACGAAAATTTATTTTCCATTGAAGACATTTTGTTTTCCAAGTCGGAAGAAATTTCATCTTTTAACGAAGAGGTGTCAGAAGAGACTTTAGTTCCTAAAGAAGAGATTTCGTTTTTCACGGAAGACATATCAGAAGATACCTTTTCTTCTAAGGAAGAAACTTTACTATATAACGAAGAAATGTCTAAAGAAACTTTCTAATGAGAAAATATCACTTTTTATAGAAGAAAAATCAGAAGAAATATCGATTTTTATAGTTGATATTTGACTTTCCAACGAAGAAATTATAGAAGGCGCATCATCCGAAAAAAGGTACGTTTACGGATCCAAACCTTCACTTATTCATTCTTCTTTAAACCGCTCTGCCAGTTCTGCTTTCTTCCCTGTCATCTCCAACACCTCACTATCATCAGAAATATCTGAAATTTCCTCTTCCGATTCACTTTCAAGAAATAAAGCATTCATTTTAATTAAAACAAATATGATAACATCAAAATGAAAGATAGCACTCACAAAAATAACCAAAAAACAAAGAAGGAAAAGAAGAATGATTTTACTCAAGCATGCATGCGCGAAAGTAAAAGTTTGTATTTTATTTAGGAACCATTAAAACTAATACCATACCATTTTATGAACAAGTTTTTACTCTTTGCTTTGCTCTGCTGGAACAGTGATTTTGTAATGCGCATGCTCAATAAGTTAGGAACTCGCTTCGGGAACAAACCTATTGTCAAGATTTAATACTTATGTAGGTACTTTTTAAATACTTCATTAAGATCGAAAAAAAAGGCAAAAAAAACACGTTTCTAGTATGGCGTTTGAGATATTTCTACTATAACCCTTTCTAAATAGTTTTATAAAAAATGTATTAACGTTATAGATTTCTGTGGTTGCTCGAAAATAACTGGCTTGCCTGGGTTTGAATCGGACGGCCTTGATGGCCGCACAAAGGAATTTCGCGCCGTTTCCATCCAATAAATAAATTCGTCTTGCCAAGTTATCACTTCGAGTGATGGATGGAGATAACGTTTAAGCTTGTTTGGCGTCTATAAATATGTATTCGCGTTTTTAAATAGAACAGGATGTTTTTCTCTAAAATGCCACGCTGACTCGTAAAACTGGTTACAAGATTTGAATGAAAATTTTAAATATTGATCTTTTCGGAGAGTTTGGCATTTTACCAAGATGATGTTGAGAGACAAGACAAAATTCCTTTTTTTATTGATGTATGAATTACGTTGAATCATTTGTTATTCCACTGAAAATTCTTAGAGATAATCAATATTAAAAATAGAAACTAGTCGAAGCAGTTTCTCCACTTTGAATTGAAATACATTGTATACAATTAGTTTTGGCTATAGGTATGTTTTTTTGTAATACAAACTCTAAGTATAAGAATTAATAAATATTTATTTTAACCTTTAAAATCATCTCCAAATTAATCCAACTGAAAATAGGTACTACCAGAACAAACAAGTTACATTATTTCAGTATTCCACAGTATTGCACGGAAGTGAATTTTGGGTCATAAATATGAACAGAATATAAACTAAATATCTAAGATAAATCTTTGGAGGAATGAAGGTAGAAGGGTATGAATGGAGGCGAAGAACAAATGCGGAACTCAAAGTGCATACTTGTAGTTGTAATTAAATGAAACTATTAAATTACATTTCAAACAAGGTCTTTATTTTTATGTCGTTGAGTCAAACCGATATATGACATGACAGATGACAAATAGAACTCATGGTATAAAGGTTAAGCCTAAAGCCATTTCGGTAGGTGCGACAGACGACCGCCGACGCGTCTCCACGTCTAAAGTACATACAATTATATGAAACACATTTCGCACGGCGCAACAGGAGAAGTGTCGTCAAGGCGACACTTCTTGACGACACTTCTGAATCTGTCTCGGGGAAAAGCGTTTGCTGCGTGTCGCCCTCGAGGTCACTGTCCTCAGGCATCGATTCTTTTTGGAGGTGATTAGGTTGGAAATTTCTTTCGATGTAGGCAGTGTTACTAGATTTTGGAACAGTATGGGTGAAAAAAAAACCGTAGATCTGAACAGTAGATTTTAATACAGGGGGAAATAATTAAAATTTGCAGTGTAGTAAATAAAAAAACAAGTATATAAGAAACGAAAAATAAACTTTTTTTCTACCCAAATTAGAAGGTAAACAAAGAATAAAAACAAATAATAATATTTTTAATATATACTTAACATACGGAAACAAAAAAAAACAATGAAAAATAATAGGTACCTACTTCTTTTAGATCAGTCTAAATCAGGTAATTCAAAATCGTAGTGTTTGGCATATGCATGTTCTTTTTATGATGCCCTATTAATTCTTTGTTTCATTTTAAATAAAAACAATGATTATCTTGATGTTTTTTTTATGGAGCCAACCTACAGTATTTAGAACAAAATTTGCTAGAGACAAAAACAGTGGATCTACGTAAAAACAGTAGGTCTGGCAACGCTGATCGTTCCCTCGAATGGTTATCCTATAAGTGTCTCGCGACCCGTCTCCTAGCTTCCGAAATGTACGGAGCGTAACATTTATGCATCTGTCGTCCTTTGGGACGTCTCGGTGGTCTCTTGTCTCCCGACACGCCTACCGAAATGGTACCTTAAACTACTATCTAATACACATGTTACATGTTTCCTTTTTTAAGTGTGAAGGTATATGCTTTTGTTTTTTCTTTGTTGATGTCGACTCAGGGCTGGTTTCTAATGGTGGTGTATTATTTGTTTCCTTTTCAGGTGCAGGGCGAATGTGTATTCTGTTCGCCCCCATCCGCGAGTTAGATTTTATATGATTGTGGTTAGTCGGTTTTCTGGTTCACTATTCCTGAAGTCCAATCTCGTATACCCATCTGTACAAAGACTTTTTGTCCTAGATTTAGTTCAGACAGTTGTTTATTCTGATTTTGATATTTTCCCTGGTGTTCTTGAAGATGTCTCAGGTTTTCCACGGTATGTTCTGTATCAAATTTTGGTTTTGGTAGATCTCTCAGTATTGGTAGAAGGGTTTTTTGTTGTCTTTCCATTAGTAGCTCTAAAGGCGATTCTAGGTTATATTTGGGTGTGTTTTTATCTTCTAATATAGCCCATTTGTATTCAGTGCCAGCTTTGCTTGCTTTCATCATTAATGATTTTACGGTACCAATTGTACGCTCTATTGCCCCATTAGATTGAGCATAAGTTGGACTTGATTTTTATCTCTAACTGATTAGTAAATTGTAGGAGTTCTTTTGCATTAAATGGTAGACCATTATCACTCATTATCACCTGTGGTTTTCCGTGGTGCATAAATAATTGTTTCAATGTCTTTATAACTGCTGATATCGTCTTTGGCTTCATTAACAGATACAAATTTTGAATGATAATCCACAGTAACTAGGTAGTCTTTGTTGTTGACGTGCATAAAATCCACACCTATTTTGGACCATGGTAATTCTTCAATTGGATGTGGTGTAATTGGTTGTTTTTTATTCGATCGGCTGTTCTGTATGCAGATGTGATAGTATTCAACAGCTTTGATTACATCGTTATACATGCCTAGTCAATACTAAGCACGTCTTGCCTTAAATACACGGGCATTCATGCCTTGATGAAGTTTATGCTTTATGTATAATGTTAATGATATCGTCTCTAACTGCGGTTGGCGCAATGAATTTATTACCTTTATATAGCAATCCATCTTGTTGATGAATTTCATCCTTTATGTCCCAATATTGTTTGGCTATTGCAGGACATGATGTTTTTCTCTATGGCCAGCCTACTTTGGCATAATGTGCCACCAAGGATAATGATTCATCCCGCGCAGTTTCTCTGGCAAATTCCTGCTTTCTTTGTTCTGAAGTTATCATTATAGAATCTACCTTTGCTGCCTCATTCTCCAAATACTCTGTAGCAATGTTCTTTGGTTGTGGGCTTCTAGATAGTGCGTCAGCTACATATAGGTGTTTGCCAGGTATATATTCTAACTTTGGATTGTATCGTAGAAGTCGCAGTGCTAAGACTTGTAGTCTTAGAATAAGAGTCCCAAAAGTGGTTTGTGGTCTGTTTCCACCTTGAACTTTTTTGCATAAACATAGTATTTGAATTGTTCACATGCCTGAACGATTGCCAGAAGTTCCTTTTCTATCTGTGCGTACCTTGTTTGTGCAGGGTTTAATGATACTGAGGAGTATGCTATGGGTTTGCCTTCTTGTAACAGCACCGATCCTAAACCATACTGGCTAGCATCCACTGAAAGTGTTATGTCCTTTTCTGGGTTAAAATGTGCCAGTACAGGTGATTTGCTGATAATATCTTTTAACATTTCAAAACATGCATGTTCATTGGGTCCCCAAAAGAATTCTCTGTCTTTTTTAGTAATTCTCTTAGCGTTTGTGTTTTGTTTGAGGCATTGGATAAATAGCTGCCGATAGTCATTGTTATTGATTTGATATTATCTTTGAACTTATCGAACTAAAAAAGAAGAAAGATAAAACATAAAAAAAACAAGTTTTTGGCTTTATTATAGCACATTGACAGCTATTTGACAGCTGCCAACTGTCAATTTTGAAAATATAATAACAGATCTGAATTTAGCAACCTCAAAAATATAAACCTAGATAATAAAAAAAATTAAATAGGCTATTTCAAAAGTCTATACACACTGCGCATATACATAACTCCGTGGAGGATACTCGGAGCTTTAAAGCTCTGTACCGGCCAAACTATCCATTTTTGAGCTTTGTGGCCTTTGAGACAATTGACCAGTATAATGAACTCTATCACATATCAAAAATTCAGCGAATTTGACCGGGACCCAAGTTCCATAAGATTTGTGCGGGGTCCTTTCTCGAACATTTTACAATTTGATTCTACATAATTTTGGCAATAATAATCAATTGATTAAAGCCCTCGAGCTAAAGCTCTCGAGCTCTAATCAGATTATTAATGCCAAAAATTATGTCTCATCAAATTGATATTAAAATATTCTCAAGATTTAGATTAAACAAAAATAGCTGAATATTATCAAGGTCTCGGTATATTACCCTTGATTATATCACACATCTTGAACGAGATATATTTCCGAGAATTCAATTAAATCAAATCAAAAATTTTAAAAATCACGTCGTTTAATGCTAGTAGGCGGTGTAATCAATCAAATTTATTTGCCCATTGTTCTCTACCATCATAAAAATTATTCGCCTCGTAAAAATAAAATATGTCGAATTGTTGAATTCATTTAATCGATCCGCTTGCGTAACTGTATTAAAATGTTTTCAAACATTTTTATTGATTGAATTATATCTGATTGGAAATAATTCGATTAGCATAGGTCATTAAAATTAAAAAATTAAAAAATATTGTACATTATAAATTTTTATTTTAATCAAAGGTGTTTTAAGCTTTAAAAAAATCTTGTATATCCTTTAATCCCCTCTACGTGACGCCTCCCCTATGGCAATTCATTTGTACAATGCACAATGAATTTTTTAGTTAATTTTATCTGTTGTACTAGGTGTGTTTTGCACTAATCGCAACCACCAACAGCCTAATATCACTTTGATAAAGTACTGGGATGTGGGAGACAATTGTTAAATTCTTTCCTCACATATGTATAAGCCTTCATACTATAGAAGCTTAAGATGATTACAGCTCCCCCTTATAATTTTCGGACAAGGATATCACAAAAAGTGATTTTTTTTTTAAATTTAAATTTTGACAAAATATATTAGGCAATAATATCTAGAATATGCATTTATTTTAAAGTTCTAATTCCTTCCAGTTTCCGAGAAAAAAAATCAAAAGGCTTTAAATTTTAAAATATCATAATGAAAATAAATGCATTCCTCAACAGCACTATTCTTAATATAATCCTCAAATTTAAGCTCTTAATCTTTTGTTAATGATTTTTTAAAATTCGCCGAAATTAGTGGCTAAAACGCCTTGTTAAGTGCTATTTTCTGGTTTAAACTGGTGTAAACTGGTATAAATCGTTGCAAGAAAAGAATGATGACTCAGAGTGTACGATACGATAGTTACAGACGCGTTACACCAGAAAGCAGCACTTAACGAGGCGTTTTAGCCACTAATTTCGGCGAATTTTAAAAAATCATTAACAAGACATTAAGAGCTTAAATTTGGGGATTATATTAAGAATACTGCTGTTGAGGAATGCATTTATTTTCATTGTGATATTTCAAAATTTAAAGACCTTTGATTTTTTTTCTTGGAAACTGAAAATAATTAAAATTTTAAAATATAAGTGTAATCTAGATATTATTGCCTTATTTATTTTGCCAAAATTTTAATTTAAAAAAAATTACTTTTTGGGATATGCTTGTTCGAAAATTTAATGTAATCACCTTAAAGTTAGTGCAAACGCTCTTAATTCAGGAGAGTATTTTGTTCTGGAATGATCTTTAATTGCTCTCTTGACCAATTCCTTAGATCCACTTGCAAGAGAAGCCTACAAAATAAACTAATTTGATCAAAATTAACGTATATATATAAAATGTTTCTTCATCATTAAAAACATTTATGAAAATTACTGGAATTAATTCTTACAAAAATGGTAAAAACGGAAAGAAAAAAACAGTAAAAAGACGGTAAAGTACGGTAAAAAACGGTAAAATACGGTAAAATACGGTAAAAAATGGTAAAAAATGGTAAAAAATGGTAAAAAATGGTAAAAAATGGTAAAAAATTGTAAAAAATTGTAAAAAATTGTAAAAAATTGTAAAAAATTGTAAAAAAAAAATGGTAAAAAATGGTTAAAAAAATGGTAAAAAATGGTTAAAAAAAATGGTAAAAAAATGGTAAAAAATGGTAAAAAATGGTAGAAAATGGTAAAAAATGGTAAAAAAAATGGTAAACAATGAAAAAAAATGTAAAAACGAGAAAAAAAAACTGTAAAAAACGGTATAAAACGGAAAAACGGTAAAAAAGCCGGTAAACAACGGTAAAAAAACTGTTAAAAACGTTTAGCGTAAGAAACGGTAAGAAACAAAAAAAACGGTAAAATACGGTTAAATACGGTTAAATAAACGGTAAAAAAGGTAAAAAACTGTAAAAAACGGCCCTCAAGCAAAGTTCCTCCCTTTTGTGGCGATAGTACTGTTTTTTTTTTATTATAACAATTATTTTCTTCGCGGGGCCCTCACAAAGGTATTGCGGAGCCCCAGGGCTCCGCGGACCACACTTTGATTATCACTGGTGTAGATGAATAGGAGCTTACAGATATTGTGGTTTTAGGTGATGAGAGTATCAAATTTTAAACAATTTTTTGTCTTCTAAAGAGAGTTAAAGATTAAAGTTCCCTGTCTTGAATATTTTCGCCCCTACAAATTAAATGTACATAAAATGTATTCTGCAGATTTTTAATAATATACATTTAATTAAATTTCAAAAGTTCCAAGGGCTATTATTACCAGCACCTGTTTGGTTTTTAAAAATATAAGAGCTAATCACACCTTTTCATTAGCCTTCTATCTTTTTTTTTCCAACTTCAAAATTTCCAATGTTGAGAACTACAGATAAGGGCATATTTTATTTACAGATTATTAGGAAAAAACTTACTCATTTCTAAAGCATAGTGCAGATACAGCTTTCGGTATAGATTTAGAGGTATTCCTCTGCTCCCCACCATACATTCTTGAAGTCCATACACTTGCGTGTCAGGATGGACGAGCGGGAGAAGGCAGACCAGCGCAGTGGGCAGTACGCGAATAGACAGTGGCAATATCACAACAATATTGTCATTGAAAATACTTGATCGTTAATTAAACCATGAACATAGACATGTATTGTTAGAAATGCTATTAATGCTCAAACTAAATACTTGACAGTTTGGTTGTAAGATCAGCGGGAAATTTGAAATAAGTAAAAAAAAGATTTAAAATATTAATGGCAGTTGAATAAATATGTACAATTCAAAAAGTATATCTAATCCATTTTACATTATACAAAAAGACATAAATTAAGCATTATCGCAAAGAAAACAACTATTTTCTGTCGAACGCAACCAGTTGCGGTGATGCTCAAATGAAGAACATTCTACAAAAATGTTTTCTTATTCATTTGCCCATTTCTCATTTTAAGTTACGTTTATGGAATATAGAATATTAGGTTTGTTCGAGCAGCAGTTTACAACCATTGGCAACTGAATAAGGCATGCGCAGTCTATTTTTAGTGTTCGAGCAGTGAATTTGTCAAACTCCCAACAGTTTTGCGTTCGAGCAGATCTGATTTGCAATTTCCAACCGTTGACTAACTATCAGAGCAATTCACAAACTAAAGTCGAATTATTAGTTGGATGCATGCGCCATTACTAGCATCTGTCAAATATCAAATGTACACATTTTAAAATTTTACATGCAGAGATAATAATAATAATAGAAGTACCTAATAACAATAAAATATTTACACGTAATGATAATATTACATATTTAATCATCACTGATAGGTTTTTTGCTTTTAAATTTCAGCGAATTTTATTTTAGTTAAATTTTAATTATGTTTTTAGCTCATCAAGCTCATCAGCCATAAGCATGTTGCATTCTGTCTCTAGTAATGAATATTTACCTCATAATTAGGCATTCCAAACAAATGAATTACCAGTGGGCAGGTTTGGTATATCTAAGGGTGGCGACATATGGTGTATTCTATCTACTTTGCGTAAAATCATGAATAATGGATTACATTTAAATATTTTATGTTAAACACAATAAAAATAATATTTAAAAAACCCACCTATACATTTTTTCATAAATTGGCAGGCTTGGCGAGTACTACTTCGAATAAAAATAGTGTCCAAGTTGCAAGACTATGTCGCTACCCCTTTAAATATACAATAATTTCCCACTGGCACCTATTGTTTGACAGATCGTTGGAATGCCTAATATTCGAAATGTAAGGCCCAAAAATGAGAATTATTTTGAAACTATTGGACTATATAGTAATGCAGCATTTATTGAATATTTTCGCGTTCGTGCAGTGAGAAATGTCAAACAATTTGCTGTCTAAAACTGAGCATGCGCGCTTTGTAATCAAATCTCAAACTGTTGCAAACTTGCTGCTCGAACAAACCTAATTACTTGTGAAACGTCAACCAGGATTCTTTTAAGAATTTATTATTGCAAACTATAAGCTTTCGGCATGATTAGCACTTATTTTATAATAAAAATACACTTAAAAAGTTTATCAAAGAGACACCTCGCCCAAATTGTCATTGGAAGCCACAAAAAATTATCTTTTTTAAAACGAAAACAAGACGTCAAATAAAATGTCATTTATCACAAATATGAGCGTTATTTAAATTTGCCAATCATATATCGTCGTGTTCCTAACTCGCCAATCATAATGCGTCGTGTACCTAACACCGAAGGGGTTACCCTCTTCAGTACATAACAAACCTATTTGAGTAACACCTCTAGTCTTATATATGCTCCAAGAGTATAGTATATATTTTTGACAAATATGACATTTCGAATACAGCGTCGTATGTGACACTAGTGCAACCCACATACTTTGATTACTATACGGGGCAAGAGAGAGGTCCGACACGCCCAACATAGGGCGCGGCCATTTTGAACCCTATGACACAGTTTATAGCTAAAGAATCAGATCGTTCACTCTGCGTCTGCACTTTTTATCTCAATGTTCCCAGTTTATACACTGCGCAACTCAGATAATACAATATATGACAACCGCCTATAATAAAACAGCAGTCTTCTGCGTATCCTGAATTTGTATTCCTGGAGTGGATGTTATTTTGGAACTTTCAACTGGTCCGAGTGAGTTAACTGATTCTTTAGCAATAAACTGTGACTCCAAAAATAATATTCACTGACACTGACAGCAGCAAGCAAAATATCAGGTGCGTTTTAATCATCCGCTTCTGCTTCCGGAATTGTCGGTTCAGTCGTTCTAACCTGTCAGATTAAAACAAGAAAACCGACAATTCCGAAGCAGAAGCGGATGATTAAAACGCACCTATTAAAAATATTGCGCCAAGATGTAGGCAACACGTAATAAGGGTTCAAAATGGCGGAGTTTTCTATCTCCTTTTAAAAAGCACTCAGAAAGCTGCGCAGTACGACCATTCTCCGTATAGTAAAAGAAAATCAAAAATCAAAGTATGTGAGTGCAACCTATGAAGACTAGAGATAAAAAATAGTTGCAATGACTAAATTAGAGTTCAATAAAAAAAAATAACAGAACCCTTCATCTAACATCAAAAAACATAAAAAAGCACATTTTCTTTTCTAGTAAGTTAAATTTAATGTGTAATTATTGTTGTTTGTAAGTCAGGATTTATGACTTTATTATTTTTTATTATAGAATTTTGTAATTAAATAAACTACAAGTAAAAAAAAACGACACCCTATAAAGTATTCCCCAGATGCTTCAACTATGCCCAAACTTTAGTCAGCTCTACCGCAGGATGGATTAAAGCTTAAGTTTAAAATTCGGTGTTTTTCTCTTTATCCGTTTTTGAGTTGTCTTCAAAATTCGAAATTTGCACTTTTCCTCAAATATCTCGAATTAGGTTCATTTTAGGAAAATCATGTATAGAAACAAAATATTAGATAATGACATCATAAACAACTTGTATCATGATTTTTATATTTTACTTATCTGTACACAAAAAGGAAAGTAAAAAATGGCCGTGACCGTATTTTCTTAGGCAACTCATTTACGGTATATTTAAAAACATATTTTATTTAATAAAAAATAAGTTTTATCCATTAAACAGATGGGTGAAGGTCGACCCTACTTACGGATCCTGGACTATTATTTTACTTACACTAGGAGCTTTAAAAAGACTTGGATTTTTATCTGCTTGTGTTTTCTTTAATTTTATATCGGATTCATATCCCATTTTTCAACCCGCAACGAAGCAAATCCTGCTTTGCCGTTTTTTGTTACTCATTGTTACTTGTAGTCAGGTTCTTTATTTCAGCTTATTTTTATTCTTTTCACTAAATTTTACAAAAATCACTTTAATTCTTATTGACTTGCATTAAAAATAGACGTCGTTATTTTGCCACCCGCCAACTACAGTAGTTTTTTGGAACTCCACAAAAATAGGGACGGAAATTTGAAATTTGACTAAGGCCGATTCGCCTCATTATCTCTAGTCTTCATAGTGCAACCAATTAAATCCATTAATTGTTACTTTTTGTGATCTGACGTAAGATCTGAGGCTAGAACTTCATCTTGTATATTGAAATTTGAAATTGAGACTTTTTTTATAAAGTATTTCAGCTACTTACAGAAAGCAGCATTGACAAATGTAATGAGTTCGATTTATTACATTAAAATGCATTATTTGCAAATAAATGGTGAGTGTAATTTTTTTTAAATTTAGGGCCAGTCTTTTCACCTCTGACCAAAGTTGAAAGTAACTACTTGCTGATTAAACTACAGAGCTATTGTTTGTTAATCTGTCAAGTAAACCTACATGCAACTTTACTCAGAGGTGAAAAGATCGGCTCTAATTGTAACTTTGAAGTAATTATTTACTCTCTTTCTTTTTTTGTGTGTAAATAATTATACCCTGTATAATATTTATTTATGTACTCCTGTTCTGTAATAATTATGAGTGCTATTCAAGTAGAACTTTGTAAATAAATACTTAGTTTTCTAGAAATTTCCTCTGAACGAATCTAGAGCCCATTTTAAATAAATGAAGTACGGCACTGCATAAAAAACAAAAAACGCGAAATCTATTTTCGGTTACACGATTTCAGTTTAATAGGATGCTTTTTATCATCATCGTCGTCGTCGTCGACAAACACAACAACTATCTTGCTCTAATCGTGTAATAATAATTTCGAATAAGCAACCAACCGCGCGTTTTACCTTGAAAAAATGTGGAACGTCGAACGAATTAAAAGAAAGTAAAGTTTAATCGACAATGAAGTTTGTTGACCCACGATATCGCGCCGCGAATCTAGATAGCGTAATTTCGTTTAGATTTAGATTAAGTTATGTATACATTAACATTATGATGAAATGCGCTTCTAACTATTTTTAATAAACTCGTTGAATGGATTTATCGAGCGATGTAGGTGAGAGCATTATTATAATTAATTATGTTATTGTTGATTCGATTTTTTTATTAATGATAAGGAAGTTGTTATGTAATAATGAATGGATCATATATAACATAATATTTAAAAAAAGCAAGGCGTTCCACAGGGATCAGTATTGGGACCAATTTTTTCCTAATATATGTCAATGATTTAACTAAAATTAGCATCTCAGGATGCTGATGAGACTATTCTTCTCTGACATGGAAGAAATATGGAATATCTAAAACATGCTGTGTCTCACGGGATCAATTTAGTTAAAAACTGGTATGATTTCAATTTTCTAAGTTTTAATATGAACAAGATAAACTTTTATAACTTTCAAATTTACAAATGATGACTTTCGTCTTGGTGAACAGATGAATCAATACAGGCCTCCATATTGATAATTAGCTAAAGTTTGATGAACATATTGCAAACTAGCTAGATTTATTGCTAAAGAGTTCTACGTTCCAATAATAGACATTCATTTGAGATATGGAATTTTATTCTGGGATGTTGATTCTTTTTATTTCAATATCTGATGCTTATTTGGAGTTGCTGCCTGCCTAAGCTGATCACAATATTTATTTATTTATTTTATTTATTACAATGCTCTACAAGGAATCCCAATTACAGAGCAGGAATAAAGAACACATACATTATGTAGACTAAGTGGAACAAAATATACAAAAAATTGTAATCAGCTTGTAAAATACAATACAATTCTATTTTTTTTTTTTAAGTTAAGAAATTATATTTTATTTCCCTAAGTTTGCATGAGAAGATGTCAGTGTCACTTACTCACGCTATTCACAACGCGGCTAATAGTACTAAATGGAGAATTTTTCAGAACATTTGTGCGAGGTACAGATATGTGAAATATGTCAGAATTTCTAGAGGATACTCTCGGAATGCAGATATCAATTTTTCTCAACAATTCAGGAGAATCGATTAAACCGTTAAGGTACATTTCGGTAGCCGCGTAAGGAGACAAGAGACCACCGAGGCGACCCCAAGGTCGAGTAGGACGACAGATGCATAAATATTACGCTCCGTACATTTCGGAAGCTTGGAGACGGGTCGCGAGATACTTACAGGATAACCATTCGAGGGAACGATCAGCGTTGCCAGACTTACTGTTTTTACGTAGATCCACTGTTTTTGTCTCTAGCAAATTTTGTTCTTAATGTATTAAGTTTGCCCCATTCTTCAGCAAATGGTTAAAGAATATTTTCTCTAGTAAATTTTCTGCAGTAAAAGCAGCGTAATAAGCATCCACCACTCTAGGTTGGCTCCTTAAAAAAAACATCAAGATAATCATTGTTTTTATTTAAAATGAAACAAAGAATTGATAGGGCATCATGAAAAGAACATACACACTACGATTTTGAATTATCTGATTCAGGCTGATCTAAAAGAAGTAGGTACCTATTATTTTTCATGGTTTTTTTTTTGTTCCCGTACGTTAAGTTTATATTAAAAATGTTATTATTTGTTTTTATTCTTTGTTTACCTTCTAATTTGGGTCGAAAAAAAAGTTTATTTTTCGTTTCTTATATACTTGTTTTTTTATTTACTACACTGCAAATTTTAATTATTTCCCCCTGTATTAAAATCTACTGTTCAGATATACGGTGTTTTTTTTCACCGATACTATTTCAAAATCTGGCAACACTGCCTAGATCGAAAGAAATTTTCAACCTATTCACCTCCAAAATGAAGCGATGCTCGAGGACAGTGACCTCGAGTGCGACAGGCAGCAAACCTTTGCCCCGAGTCAGATTCAGAAGTGTCGTTAGGAAGTGTCGTCTTTTTGTTTTAATTTTACGAAGAACCAGTGACGAACAGCGCCTCCTGCGTCCACCATTCGTGTATACAAAAGGCGTCGCACGAGGCATTCGGTTCTGCCTCGGCTTGTCTCATACGCGTAAATGCTCAGATCACATACTTTGATTACTATTCGGGGCAAGAGAGAGGTCCGACACGCCCAACATAGGGCGCGGCCATTTTGAACCCTATGACACAGTTTATAGCTAAAGAATCAGATCGCTCACTCTGCGTCGGCACTTTTTATCTCAATGTTCCAGTTTATACACTGCGCAACTCAGATAATACAATATATGATAACCGCCTATAATAAAACAGCAGTCTTCTGCGTATCCTGAATTTGTATCCCTGGAGTGGATGTTATTTTGGAACTTTCAACTGGTCCGAGTGAGCTAACTGATTCTTTAGCAATAAACTGTGACTCCAAAAATAATATTCACTGACACTGACAGCAGCAAGCAAAATATCAGGTGCGTTTTAGTCATCCGCTTCTGCTTCCGGAATTGTCGGTTCAGTCGTTTTAACCTGTCAGATTAAAACAAGAAAACCGACAATTCCGAAGCAGAAGCGGATGATTAAAACGCAACTATTAAATATATTGCGCCAAGATGTAGGCAACACGTAATAAGGGTTCAAAATGGCGGAGTTTTCTATCTCCTTTTAAAAGGCACTCAGAAAGCTGCGCAGTGCGACCATTCTCCGTATAGTAAAAGAAAATCAAAGTATGGGGCAAGTTGAAAGGTGCAATCCTTTAAAATAAAAGCTGGAATATGGTCTAGACCAGTTGTCTTTTTAGGTTTAACAGACTTAGAGCTTCATATTGTATACCTCTTTTTCGGTAAAACTATTGATATTAAGAAAAGGAACATTGAGTCGTGAATTTGAATTAGCAATAAATGGGCTAGAGGACTGAATATCTAATGGAATTTTTAGTGAATTGTTGTCATAAGACATTATTTGAGTGGATTTGGATTGTGATTTCTTACTATTTATAAATGCCCAAAATTTACTTGGATTACTAGATATCTCTTGTTTAGTCTTTTTAATATATGCTCTGTAAGAAATGTCTATTTTTAATTTTAAAACAGCTCTTATGAATCTGAAGTCTTCAAAGGCTTCTAAATAATTTTTTCGTTTGTATTTTTTCCACATATTAATTTTGACGAGTAACTGATTGATTATTTCTCTATTAAACCATGATGGATATTTGTTTGCAGGAATATTTGGGACAATATTTATCAAGAATATTATATAATTTTCCATAAAAGTATATACAAGCGTCTTCTGCATTATTAAAGGCTTCTAAAAATGTCCAGTTAATACTGGAAATTAAATTATACATTAGTGGAAAATTGCTTTTTTTGAAATTATAACAGTTTTCAAAGGACGATTCCAGTTTGTTTTCACGGTTAGTTTTTACTTCTAAGTAACAAGTGATGTCCTGAGCAGGATGATGTTTAGCTTTCACTACAAGAGGATCAAGCAATTTTTCTACTAGACATTTATCATTAAATGCGACTAGATCTAATAGCCTATTATTATCATTAAAGATAAAGTTAGACTGAGATAAATTAAAAAGTTGAGAGAAGTTATTGATTATTGAAATTTACTAAGATATTCCGCATATTTGCTGATAACCGATAACCATCAAGAAACTTATATAATAAATTTAAGGAATACAAAGCTTCAAAAAAATGTTCAAATTCAGTATGAGGCGTTTGTGGTGGAATATATATTTATTAAAAACAAATGATGAGATGATATGGTTATTTTTACTAGAACTATATCAACATATTATTATATAAATGTAGGCAAAGAATATTCATTAAAATTTACTTGCTCAGAAATAATATCATCGCGTACTCCAATTACTACACCGCCAGCTCTAGTCAAGAGTTTTGCAAAAAAATCCGATCGACCCTGTATATACAAAAATTGACTGATGAGTCAAAGTCTAACCAAAGTAGGATGCTGGCTGAGGGTGAGAGGTTTAAAAATAAGCTACCAATTAGCCTAAAAACATTGAGAGTTGAACATTTAAAAAAATATATAAAGCAACAGATAAACTTTCAGTAAAAAAATAGCTTTTTCTGTTCTTACCACTTTAGTATTAATATTTTTTGCATCTCTTTTGGAATGATTTTATGTTAAACCTTAATTTTTACTGTTTCTTTTACTTTTATTATTATACTCTCCACACAGAGTAGTATGTGGAGGGTTATAGATTTTCTTTCAACAAACTAAAATCTTTAATATTGGTCCAAATTTAAAAAAATTTTGTCCGCATGATAAGTCAAAAACGAAAAATGGTATCAACTTGAATATTTCAAGAAAAAATTAAGACTATAAGGGGGCGAAACCTATTGATTTTGAAAAAATCTGAACAAAATGGGGCTGTTAAGGGGGGTTGAAATTATAAATAAAATCATAAATCAAAAACGAAAAGCGATATCAACATGAAATTTTTAGTAAAATCAAGCGCTTATAAGGGAATAAGGCCCATTGATTTTGAAAAAAAAATCTGAATAAAAATAGGGGGATAAGGGGGTTGACATATTGAAATATTGAAAAATTAAAAAAAAAAAAAGAAAAAAGAAAAAAGAAAAAACTAACTCAAAAACAACAATATCAAATTAAAATCTTCAGGAAAAATCAAACTTTATAAGGGAACGAATCCTATTGATTCTGAAAAAAATCTGATTAAAAGTGGGATTAAGAAAAGTCTGTTAAACTGTGAAGAGTATAATATAGAATGTCAAGCATATCTTCATTGTAGTTATATTAGAGCTATTATAAATAATGATGTTTTAGAGGCAATTTTTAAATAAGCAAATTTTACCCCTTACGATTCATAGTAAATGCAGATAATGTAACTTTCCTAACAAAGTCCTTACATTTTACATCAATTAGTATCTAAAAACAATAATATTAAAAATAACGAGTACGTCACTGTCGTCGTAAAACCATCCAATAAAAAATTAAAGACGTCCTTTCCAAGAATGGCTCATTTGGAATGAGTCCAACAAAACAACACGAATAGTTCCAACAATTTGAGCACAACTACATTGTGTCAATTTCAGTTTTTCGTATTTTGTTTTGATATAAGTAAGTTGAAATTCCGGTTCTTTAAACAAACAAATGAGTCTAAATAAAAATATAAAATTAAGTAATATTTTGGCCTTTGACACAAAGTGTTACTTAGGTGTTTAAATAGCATGAACAATAAATGTGTTCATATTCCTATACTCTGTTTTTAAACTAAGAGGAGCGAATTGAAAAGTCCTATTTACACAGGGAAAAATAACTAAAAAAGTAACTAGATATCATTTTAGCGGTAAATTTGAATTTGTCTTGTATCATTTCAAGAAAAACATTTCAAAGTTTGTTATGAATTCAGTGAAGTCAAAGTTTTAGATAACCAACGAATAAAGATGACACTAAATTGTGCTCATTCCGTTTTTGATTTATAATTATTGTATTTTAGTTGTACTTTTATTTTTTTCCTTATTTCGTCTCATATCGCAGCTCGGACCAGTATGTTGAGAAGAGAATCGCCCAAGCAGCGACCAAATTTCAGTAAATTGAGTAAAATGTCTCCCAACAAAATACAAAATAATTTACATTTTGAGTTTAACATAGAGTTTTAATTCGATATTTTATTCATTGTTTTATAAGTAACTGTGATTAGAAAATTATATATCTCTTATAATAAGAGAAAAGAAAGTAAATAGTAGGTTTTTCAATTTGATGGAAAAATTAGAAAAATAGGTATGCCAGTTCTATTTGTTGAAATGAAATTAAGCACCTATTATTACCTACCTATTACAAAACATATTTAGGAGGGACTGAAAAATATGTAGTTGAAGAAAAGCTTATTTAAAATGAAGAATTTTGGCAGGTACAAAAAAGTAAAGTTTATTTTTATATTTCTTTATAGGTATAGTTTAATTTGTAATATTTTTTCTTAAAATTAAACTACAAGATTACCATTAGTTGTATGGATTTCCTAATTAAATAAGGGTTCTTTCTTCATGTAAAATGTAGCAAAGTTCTGAAGTACGATACAATATGCAGACAAGTATTTTGAAATGAAATAAATCAAATCTATACGAATTTTCTCTCCACTAACAAGACGCTATATTCAACAGTCGAAAGTGTAAACTTGTGGGCAACAGCTTATTAAATGTATGTAGAAGTCCAAGAAAGTGCAATGGTACCAGCTTTTACTATAATAATAATAATAATAATAATAATGGTTTTTATCATTCTCCTGTTTTTTTGTAGATAGGATTTATAATTGTTGCTTAAATTCCACATTGTGTATCAGAATGAATGTCTTTGGTCTTCTTGAAAACATATTTTTATACAATGTAAAGCAGATGGTATATTTTTTGAGACATCCTTCAAGCCTTTCAAAAACTAAATGTTTATTTGCAGGTAAGATAATATGTATCTTAATTTTGTATGATCATTTATTGTATAGACAAATTAAATAAAAATTATTAAGGCATAAAAAAGGTAATTTGTAACTTTGTGTCAGCAGAAGGATTTCCTACACCTAATTTAATATATTTTTTTACAAATAAAATATCTTTAGTATGATCGGTAGATATTTTTAATAATTCAGCACTACATATGTTTCGAAATCTTCTGGTGCAGTCACAGCTTTTTAAAATTTAAAAAAAACATTTAGGAACATAAACACTTTAAAATGATCATGAACGAAACCCATATTTTGTGATAGTGTGTACAACTAGTTGATTAAATTAAAATACACCTTTTACACATTCGCAGAGTTTAATATGTGTAAGTGTAGTTATAATCTTTGCAGTCTATTTTATAAACTACATTTAGTTGAGTTGCTTTCTTGAGTTTGGGTTTAAAATTTAAAAATAAGGTTTCGTTTACGAACAATTTTTACATTATATCTAGAGAATATTTTTGACACTTGTTTGGAAAGTCCTTTTACATATAGTAATTTAATGTTTAAAAAAGGGTGCCACACCAAATGTTACAGTGATAACACTTTATGCTTTTGACTATTTAAGTACCAAGCTATTTATTTAAAATAATAAAACAAGGTATTTGTTTTAGGTTAAATAATGAAAGTTTTGGAGGCCACAAATTATGGACATTTCAGATGGCAATAGCACTTTTAAATATATCCAAAATATTTTGTAGTTTTAAATGTTCATTAACAATTTTGTAAATGGTTTATTTTCAAATAAATAAAATTAACTTTAATATTTAGTTATATTTTAATCATTTTGATTAGAAATTCATTAATTTTTTGTTAAAAAAAAATAGTAATAAAGTTGTATTTTTTTTAAGTAGAACACCAAAAAAGCAATATTTACCAATTTATATTATTCCGGAAAAAATGCTACCATTCCTGAGGCTTAAATATAACGATTTAACCCAACTTATATCAGTCCAAAAGTGGATGATTTCAGAAATACAGAGTGTTAAAAGTTCAATTTAATTTTTCATAAATAATTTTTTTAATAATTAATGTATTTTTAAAATATTTGGTTGGGAGGGGTTTGGGGGGTAAAATATTTAAAGCTGCTCCCATTTTTATTGTAAAATTTAAAGGACGCCTTTTTTATAAATCCAGATTTCTCAAAAACGGCTGATCAAATCTACTCTTACCACTGATACCTTGCAGAACAAGAATTTTTAAGTTAAATACAGACTGGCGCTTAAATGTGTGTAAGATTCAACAATTTTACAATAAAAATGAGAGCAGTTGTAATTTTTGTATACTACACTGTAGTTTTGTAATTTTTTTTTAATATGGGTTAGAAAAACAACATATGAATAGTAATATCTTTATTTTGTAAATTTGTTATATTTTAATTAATAATAAAAGTTTGAAAAAGAAAACAAAAATACATAAGAGGTGCCTATACAACATAATAAGTGAAAAGGCAAAGTACATCTTGACATTTACATTGAATCAGAAACAAAAAACACTAAGTACTCAATATCTTAATCTACATCAGAAGATTCGTTGTGTTTTTAGCTGCCACCTGATTGATTTGTGCCTCTATCAATTCTATGGGATTTAACTCGCAGTGATATGGGGCAGCCACTATACAACTTTATTGGTTTCTTTAGCCTTTACATCGACAACATTCAAATTATGTTCATCTTTATGTTGCCAAATTAGGTGTAAAAGTTGATATCACTTCATATTTAAATAAATTTAATATTTTTAGTTTTGTAACCATTCCTGTCAGATTTTCTTGATGACAAAGGAATTTTTTCAACTTTTCGACTATGATATGTTACATTTTCCATGACAATCATAGCATAATTAGAAAACTTTGTAAAAAATGTAGAAAACCAATTCTAAAATACTTCGGATTTCGTCTCGTCAAGGTAAATGCATTTTCTACAAAACCTTCAGAATTAGCACATATATTAAGGCACCTGCTTTTGGCTTTTCAGGCCTGTTGATAAACCTTATTATGATCTTCATCAAAGTAGAAGCTTGGTCTGTTTTATTTTCTATATTGTTTGATGGATTTTAAATCTACGTATATAGTGTTCTATCAACACTTTGACAATTTCTTTTCAAATATCTAAAAATATATATACATAATAAATAAACAGTACATTTGACTGGTCAAAGTTACAAACTTACTTAATTATTATATCTCAAGAAAGTATATAAAGATATATTTGTGGCAAATCTAAATATTTCAATTCTTGCAAAATTTTATTCAATCTAGATAACTTATTTTTGAAAAAGAAATCGTGTACTAATCTTCGGATAGCATTTATTATCATCATCATCAAATGTGTTTAGAACTCTTCGTCTTCCATAAATACTTTTTAGACTAGATATTGTTCCATTATTGCGGTATTATTTCAATAATCGGTAAGTAGTTGACTTTGACCTGTAAGAAAAATATTGAGTATTTAATATTATTTTTTTACTACTAACATGAGAAATCACCATTATTTACTCCATTCCTCTAATGAGAAGTAATATTTCTCTCCCTAGGTAAATAATGATAATAAAAAAAAACCTAGGTAAATAATGAAACTAAATTTCATTAGTTTCATTTTGTTAATTTGACAACTAAACTCCCAGACTACTTGATATTTTGAAATATTTGAAAAATAAGTAGGAAATAACTAAAGCTGGGTTTATCAAATCTAATCAAATCAAATATGATAATATATATCAGTGTAAACAGTAAAAATATATATTAACTAGGAAATTCAACACCGGCTTTAAAAATTATTAATTAATAACAATAAATCCATGTCATTAAAATATCAAAAATGCAATGGGATATTTCCTAGAATCATACCAAAATTTGACACATGCCAAATTTTTACATAAATAAAGCCAGTCTGATTAGAAACACGCTCCAGTCTGCTTGATATTTCGAAATATTTAACAAATTGTTAGGAAATTACTTATGTCGAAATTAAAATTGCTAATACATTAATGTTAGTAGTAAAAAAAATTCTATATATACCTCGGCTGAGAAAGCTATTATTTACCTCGCACATTATATCCCTCGGCGCTACGCGCCTCAGGATATAAAAGTGCTCGGTAAATAATAGCTCACTTCTCACACTAGGTATATAATGTACTATTTTAATTTAGTACTATTTAATGAGTAAAACTTACTGGTAGCTTGAGAAATGTTGGATATAACATCAACAATTTTGGTTTTCGTATTATTATCCAATACCTATTTGTACATATTTATTATTTACTGCTTTTCTGAGAGACGAATAGCCTAAACTCATTCGTTTTCGTTGTTTTGATGGACTCCGCGAGGAACTGTTATAATAGTATTCGATGTAGAAGGATCCATAATCGTAGAAATTCAATACAATTGCTTATTAAAGTTTTGAAAAGAACTGTTTTTAAAGAAATAAAATAAAAAACTAAGTAATAATGATAAGATATCAAAGCAATAACAAAACTTAAATTATAAAATGTCAGAATCGAAAATAGAACTGTCAACCCCTGTCAACAGTAGCTAAAAAGTGATGTGTGAAACTGACTTCAATCTGACCAATTAGAAGTCTACAGAATTGCCAACTTAAATTCAAATCGCTCCTCTTAGTTTAAAAACAGAGTATAGTACTCCGTAGATTTATAAATTGACCAGGACAAATAAAGTCAGAGTAGCTTGACCGGTTCGCGAGCTAAAGTATACTTTACGATAAAATGGAAGATAATATAACGACAAAAAAATGTTGAGCGCCACCAAGTTTTTGAGTAACTTGGAAAACTATCTGATTGTACATGCCTTGTTTAATTGAGTCGGTCTCTGGTACCTCAAGATATCTGTTACGAGTTCAGGTAAATAAAAGAAAGTGATAAAATTTAATACATGTAATGAAAGCAAGCTTGTTACAAATTATCACATTAAATTAACTATTAAATTGATAAGCTATGTTAGTAATTTTGTGCCACATATTTAAATTGACAATTGACTTGGAGACAAAACGTTAGGTTTCTTTGTTTCAACCTTGTGGCGTTACTGCGGTACTTCCCTGTATGATCGTCTCCTGGTGATCTGGATGTAGATGTATTGACTAACTTGGAGATCTTGTTCCAAAAAATGTGTCCAAGAAATGTGTCGGCTACGTTTCTGTCCGATACTCGGAATCTGTCCGATCCTTGTAGATATTTCTGATACTACTGGGAGATACTTGGAGACAAAAATGTGTCCACTACTTCTTGAAGATACGTGGAAGTACTTGGATCTACTTGAAGCTACTCGGAGCTACTTGGAGCTACTTAGAGCTATTTGGAGCTACTTGGAGCTATTTGGAGCTACTTGGAGCCATTGACAATTATCCCAACGGTAGCACGATAAGACACAAGATAATTATAAAAATCTACTCATAACAACTACAAACTAGTAGATTTGTCGACACAACACTAGAACTTTGAATTCGAACAACAAAAGGGACCGGTTGAAGCCTCGCCACCCAGTCTTATATTTTCTCAGCGTGAACGTAGAAGAAACGCCTCACTCGCGCAACCCGTACTACAATCCAAGGAAGCGAGTGGTCTTCGTTTAATTTTTGTCATTACGAGGGGTTATGGAGTTATTAAAAATAAATTTGAAATTTATTTCACGTAACATGACCTTTGTCACTTTAACCAATACTTAATTTATTATTTTCGATTATTTTCGATTATTTTCGATTATTTGCGATTATTTGCGATTATTTGCGATTATTTGCGATTATTTCCAATTATTTCCGATTATTTCCGATTATTTCCGATTATTTCCGATTATTTCCGATTATTTCCGATTATTTCCGATTATTTCCGATTATTTCCGATTATTTCCGATTATTTCCGATTATTTCCGATTATTTCCGATTATTTCCGATTATTTCCGATTATTTCCGATTATTTCCAATTATTTCCGATTATTTCCGATTATTTCCGATTATTTCCGATTATTTCCGATTATTTCCGATTATTTCCGATTATTTCCGATTATTTCCGATTATTTCCGATTATTTCCGATTATTTCAGATTATTTCAGATTATTTCCGATTATTTCCGATTATTTCCGATTATTTCCCATTATTTCCGATTATTTCCCATTATTTCCGATTATTTCCGATTATTTCCGATTATTTCCGATTATTTTCGATTATTTTCGATTATTTTCGATTATTTCCGATTATTTCCGATTATTTCCGATTATTTCCGATTATTTCCGATTATTTCCGATTATTTCCGATTATTTCCGATTATTTCCGATTATTTCCGATTATTTCCGATTATTTCCGATTATTTCCGATTATTTCAGATTATTTCCGATTATTTCCGATTATTTCCGATTATTTCCGATTATTTCCCATTATTTCCGATTATTTCCCATTATTTCCGATTATTTTTGATTATTTCCGATTATTTCCGATTATTTCCGATTATTTCCGATTATTTTCGATTATTTCCGATTATTTCCGATTATTTCCGATTATTTCCGATTATTTCCGATTATTTCCGATTATTTCCGATTATTTCCGATTATTTCCGATTATTTCCGATTATTTCCGATTATTTCCGATTATTTCCGATTATTTCCGATTATTTCCGATTATTTCCGATTATTTCTGATTATTTCCGATTATTTTTGAATATTTTTGATTAGTTTTGATTATTTTTGATTATTTTTGATTAGTTTTGATTATTTTCGATTATTTTCGATTATTTTCGATTATTCTCGATTATTTTCGATTATTTTCGATTATTTTCGATTATTCTCGATTATTTTCGATTATTTTCGATTATTTTCGATTATTTTCGATTATTTTCGATTATTTTCGATTATTTTCGATTATTTTCGATTTTTTTAGATTATTTTTGATTATTTTCGATTATTTTCGATTATTTTCGATTATTTTCAATTATTTTCGATTATTTTCGATTATTTTCGATTATTTTTGATTATTTTCGATTATTTTCAATTATTTTCGATTATTTTTGATTATTTTCGAATTATTCGATTATTTTCGATTCTTTTCGATTTATTCGATTATTTTCGATTATTTTCGATTATTTTCGATTATTTTCGATTATTTTCGATTATTTTCGATTATTTTCGATTATTTTCGATTATTTTCGATTATTTTCGATTATTTTCGATTATTTTCGATTATTTTCGATTATTTTCGATTATTTTCGAATATTTTCGATTATTTTCGATTATTTTTGATTTAAATTTTATAATTCAAATAATCGACATCCAAAAAAGAACCCTTTTCAAAATGTTGATTTTTTAATAGTTTCCTAATCAATAATTATCAATATAAATAATAATATTTGTTTATTACCACTCTTTAAATCTGATTTTAACATTTGTAGTTTTTTATGGTCTTGTCTAATCCAAAACTAGACTTCGTCAATTTCTTTTGTTGCAGAAACTTTTATCAGGAATAAAATTTTCTGGGAAATCAATATTCTTCTTTGTTTCGAGCTTTTTGGCCTACACTGTATTACATTGATCGCAATAATTGATTATACAGTCCACCCCGTTATTTAATTTCGATTAATAGATGATTTCGATTATTTCGAATAATCGATTATTTCGAATAATCGATTATTTCGATTAATCTATTAATCGAATACTTCAATTAATCGATTATTTCGATTAAGCGATTATTTCGATCAATCGATTATTTGGATTAATCGATTATTGCGATTAATCGATTATTTCGATTAATTCGTTATTTCGATTATTCGATTATTTATATTAATCGGTTATTTCGATTAATCGATTATTTCGACTAATCGATTATTTCGAATAATCGATTATTTAGATTAATCGATAATCCATCATTTATTTTGATAATCGCCCAGCCCCAGTCATGAGCCACCCACCATTAAATGTTTGTTTACAACGGACGATGCGGAGCAAAAATAATGAAATTTGAGTCATTGAACGCTCTGGGTGTTCCTAAACTTCAACGTGTAAAAAAGGTAAAAATTCGCTAATACATTATTATTAGCTTTCAGCTCTTTACCCGATACTTGTTGAAAAAGTGCACTGAAAATAGCTCAGGTTGTGTTTACAGTTTGCAGAGTCATATTTCAATGCCACACAGAGAGCGTATCGGGAAATATTAAGAAGCCGTGATGGTGATTAGAGCCCCTACAAAATTGTAGGTAAGAAAGTAATATTATATTTCACGAAAACAGTCGGATTTATTGGGTCTAAACATGAAAAATGCCTTATATTAAAAGTTTCTTTAAAAAAATCGTTGTTTATTAAACAAGAACACGTCCCTAGAATTACGGAATCAGCAAAAGAAATCAGTTGTGCGAGAAGTTAAGTATGAAATCAGAAAGTTCTTAGTCTATTCCTTAAATGAGCTGTTATAATATTGTTTAATAACTAAACTTGTATGCAAAGACAAGAGCATAGCACTGTGGACGAGCCTTAGACTTTGATATGACCGTTTATCCGAATTTTATGAAAGAAAAGTACCTATTTTATTTCTTACCTAGTTTCGAAGTACCATCATCAGGTACACCATATCGGATACATTACGGATCAGCTACATTGTGTAGAGAAGTTATAAAATTTTATGAGAAAGGGGTCACTACTGTAAGCTATTATTATAATTATTAGTAGTCTACAGACTACATACATCCATCTTCTCAGATCGTCAAAGTCCTGAAGGTTATTAACGTCACCGAGAGGTGTCTCTAGATGTCTCATTTTTTTGAAGTTGTCCTGCCCTATGGTAAATGCCCAGGTGAAGTCATTTTATCCGATCGATTCACAGGGCAAACAATATAAACCATTAATTACCCAGCAAACATTTTCTATAACATTAGTTATAACTCGACTTTGTTAAAGACGAATTTACTTATTGAGGTAATTAATACGTAAAATTGACTAGAAAAATATAACTCTAATGTAAATTTACCAAACGGTTTAAATTTATATTTAAATTTACGTAAATTATACCAAGAAATCTACCTTTTACACAAATCTACTTAAAAGTAACTTTAACCATATCAGCAAGGGAAAAACTACTAAAAAAAATAACCAACAATTACTTCAAAGTTAAATTTCCTTTGTAGTAAAATTAGGTGCCATATTTATGTAATATCTACCTGTTTGGCAACTAAAAATCGTCTTTATGTTTTTAGTCTAGTGATAATACTTTTCAATTTTTCCCCGTTACATCATCTCAAGTGAGAAAACATCTTTACAAAATTAAAAGCAACGCTGTAGGTTCAGATAATATTTCATTGAGACTAATTCACCTGGTAGACGAATTCTTATTAGAACATTTAACGTTCATATTTAACACATGTATCTCCAGTAGTCAGTTCCTGGAGCAATGGAAGAGAGCCTCTGTTATTCCATTACCAAAATGTAACAATCCCACTACCCACTCAGATCTTAGGCCAATTAGCATACTGCCTACTCTATCAAAAGTATTAGAGATGATCTTAAAAGAACAAATGAACAAGTTTATGGAAGAATACATCTTACCGGCTACGCAATCGGGTTTTCGTTCTAGTCACAGCACTACTACTGCGCTTCTAGACGTAACTGAGTATATATATAATTCAATTGATAAAGGAAATGTTACTTGCCTAGTGCTGCTTGACTACAGCAAGGCCTTTGACACACTTGATCATCAACTTCTAATAAAAAAACTTTCCTATTTTGGATTTTCTGCACGGGCCGTTAAACTTTTAAAAAGTTATCTTGAAAATCGCACCCAGAAAATTGTCCTGGACGAAGCTGTGTCGAGATCCCTTCCGGTTAAGTATGGTGTTCCACAAGGTTCCATTTTAGGACCACTACTTTTCTCACTTTATATTTCAGATTTTCATCAATTTGTAGAAAATTGTCATATTCATCATTACGCCGATGATTCGCAACTCTACTTGTCTTTTAACCAAGGAAATTCTTTACAAGCTCAATACATCATAAATCTAAATTTAAAAAAATTATATGATATATCGTCAGCACATAATCTCAAATTAAACTCAAAAAAATCTGTCTTTATGCTATTTGGGCCCAATAAAGCTAGAAATCTTCTAACTAATAATTTTAAACTTAGCATAGGTCATGACCCCATTCCACTTGTTTATGATCATAAAAACTTGGGGCTGTGGATTGATTCTGAACTTAGGTTCACAAAACATATTTCTCAACTGTGTCAAAGCTCATACAACGTGTTAAGACAACTGTATCCTAATAGGGATATACTTTCACCTAAACTTAAATTAAAAATGTGTGAATCACTCATTATGTCAAAGTTATCATACTGCGATACGGTATTTGGACCAGCTCTTCTTCAAAGGGATTTAAATCGTCTTCAAAAAATTCAAAATTCGTGTATTAGGTTCGCTTACGGTATACGCAAATTTGACCATATTTCACAGAAATTCAAAGAATCAAAATGGCTGCATATCAAAAAATTACATTCTTTGCATATTCTGAATATAACTCACAAAACTCTTAAATATCAAAAACCGAAATATCTATTTAATAAATTCACACATTTCAGTAATAATTACGGAACTCGGAATAAGAGTACGTTAGTAATTCCCAAATTTAGTTCATCCATTGGACAGCGAAGTTTCTCTTACACCGCAGCTAAATTATACAATACACTGCCTAAAGAATTTGGATCGTACACTCTAATTAATTTTAAAAAAAGGTTAAAAGGCTTGATTGTCGGTTTAGGACGGTTCTAATAAAAACAATAATCTCTGTTCATCTCGGATCTGCTCTTTGGTTCTTGATATTTTCTTGGATCTTTACTGAGGTTGAGTTGAAAAACAGCCTATGCTGACACTCCGCCTATTCACCTTTGTTATTTTTATATTTAGGTAGAAAAAAATTTTTTATTCTTTCTTTGTTTTTTGTTATGGTGACGATTTATTATTATTATTATTATTATTATTTATAGTAGAATATCCCACTAGGTAGATTTGGTTAAAAATTCTACGTAATTTTATGCCTCCATAGTAACCTATTTGGCCGCTTTTATTTACTTTCCTTTAAAGTAATATTAGGTCGGGATCGTAGCAAAATTCTACCTGTTTATCTACCTAATTTCAACCAAATAGTCAATACTCATTTAGTGGACCTATAAGTCATCTTGTAAAAATATTTATTAACTTTGTTGTAGCAATTACCTGAAAAATCTACCACAAAGTAAATTCGACTAAAAACCACCAATTTAAAAAGAGTCATACATGACCTATTTGTAAAATTTATATTATTTAGGTTATTTTAACAATTAAAAAAACCATTACAGTCGTAATCTTAATTTACGTGTGGTGTAGATAGAGCTTTAAATGAATGCGAAAAATAATTAATAAAATGAGTTCGAAATATAATAAATCATATCGTTATACTTCCGATTTTTATCGTAAAGTAAAATGTCTAAAATCTCAAGTGCAGAACAACGTGACCTAAACATGTTATATTTACCTATAGGTAAATTTTTTATAAAACCTATAAGTTATTATTTCTTTAAATAGGTAAAGTTAACTAATATGTCGTGAAATTGAAGTTAATTCAACTTAGTAAAAAGGTATTTGTAAAATACGTAGATTTCCTTAGTCATAATAACTTTTAGGTCGAATTCGCACAATACGCCATATTTTCTTAACGTAATTGAAGTACGATTCCAAATTTTAAATTTTTAAAATGACCATAACTAAAACATACGAATGAAAATACCGAAAAACGAAACATTATTGATTTTCTAAAGTGATACACAACAAACGTAACATAGTTTTAGCTCATAATATTATTATTTTTTTACACGATCATATTTTTTTCTTATATTTTTTTAATTAGAGAGTATTTTGGAAGGGCATTGTAATTTTTCTAAGTAGAACTGTTAACATGCACGACAAAATTTTCTTCGCATTAATTTCAACAAGCGTGAACTGTATATTCACCGCAATTACATTACATATATTTTTGTCACCGACATTTATTTATTTTCAATCTTTCATGTGAATAAGGTATATGTTTTAGTTGTGTTGGTGACTTCTTACAATATTTCTACTTATATATATATATAGATAAAAATACCAAATAAGTATAAAATTTCTTTTCGTACACTTGGAGGCATACGTCATCTGCAAATATTTTGGTAGTTTCTACCTAAACTTAGTTAAATCAACGTCGAATTAACGTTATACTGACGTCAAATTTCCCTACAGAGGTATTACTAACCAAACGTACTGGGCTACTTCAATGTGGATTTAGATGTAATTCTACCTATTTTGGCGTCGTCTTATTCTCCACTTATGTCGAATCCACGTCGAGCCAACGTAAATTTTACTTAATTATGGTTAAATCTAATTTTGCGACCAAATTTATTATATATAATTTAGGTAGTAGTATCGACGTCAAATTACACCAAAATGTTTGCTGGGTACTATCTATAAAATGTACATTTAAATCTGTAAAAATCCTAATGACAAGAAAATTTTACTTAAGTACTCAAAGTGCACTCAAAAGGGTAATTAAGTACTCAAAGTACTGAGTACTTTTATCCTGATGGAACTCAGTACTAGAAAAATTTGAGTGAACTAACGAAGAATTCATGGATACAATAGCGTCTTCTAATCTAGTGCACGGCTTGCACTGAGTGCATACGAAAGGTGGGAGATATGTCAATACCAGTTACTTTTCAATCTGAAAAATAACCGGTATCGATATATCGCTCATCTTTTATGTGCTCTCCACGCAGGCAGGGCAGTCATATTTATCATCTCATATTTATAACATCTTTAGTTACTAACTGGAATCACTTAATATGCTCATACTCGTTACTCGATTTTTTTCACGAGTACTCTCTAAAATTTGCGAAGGTACTTATTTGTTTCAAGTATTATTTATATGGGATAAAAAAACTCAGCTGGTTTACGGAGGGCTATTTTTGTTTCTCACCTCTTTCGCAGGTACCACAATCACAGTTATTACCTCATCGTTTCCTTCCTAGTCAGAAGACACTTAGGTAGGTACTTGTTCCATCCTTTTCTTGATAAAGTTAAATATAACCAGCCTAAATACATCTTCTCTAACAATATCATACTCGACTTCTCTTCCTCTGGCAATAGGCTATTTGTCTCATCTTGAAGACATCACGCTTTTGGATACCTTTTCGTTGACTTTTGGTAAGTTTCTTACTCATATAAGCTACAGGATGTTCCAATCCACCCTTCATTTGATATAGTACACTACCAATTTGGACATCAGTCGCATCACACATTAAAAAGAATGGTTTTGAAAAATCCATGCTGCTTAAGGCTGGAGCAGATGTTAGGGATACTTTAATATCCTCAAAAGCCTTGTTTGCCTCTGAGGTCCATGTAATGGGTTGGTTCTTCTTCCTGTCCTGTAAATGGTCGGAGATCGAGAAAGGTAATATCGAGAAATTTCAAAGAGACCGTCGATAGTAAGAAACCATACCAAGAAATCTACGGATTTGAGTACTAGTCGTTAGTATGGGGTAATCTATAATGGCTGAAACCTTGTCTTACTTAATTTTTTTTGTGAAAAAAATCAACCTTTCGAAAAGGATTTTTTTGGATGTTGTTTTAATTATAAAATCTAAATTTCGATTACCGATAAATCGGAAATAATCGAAAATAATCGAAAATAATCGAAAATAATCGAAAATAATCGAAAATAATCGAAAATAATCGAAAATAATCGAAAATAATCGAAAATAATCGAAAATTATCGAAAATAATCGAAAATAATCGAAAATAATCGAAAATAATCGAAAATAATCGAAAATTATCGAAAATAATCGAAAATAATCGAAAATAATGGAAAATAATCGAAAATAATCGAAAATAATCGAAAATAATCGAAAATAATCGAAAATAATCGAAAATAATCGAAAATAATCGAAAATAATCGAAAATAATCGAAAATAATCGAAAATAATCGAAAATAATCGAAAATAATCGAAAATAATCGAAAATAATCGAAAATAATCGAAAATAATCGAAAATAACCGAAAATAATCTAAAATAATCTAAAATAATCTAAAATAATCTAAAATAATCTAAAATAATCTAAAATAAAATAATCTAAAATAATCTAAAATAATCTAAAATAATCTAAAATAATCTAAAATAATCTAAAATAATCTAAAATAATCTAAAATAATCTAAAATAATCTAAAATAATCTAAAATAATCTAAAATAATCTAAAATAATCTAAAATAATCTAAAATAATCTAAAATAATCTAAAATAATCTAAAATAATCTAAAATAATCTAAAATAATCTAAAATAATCTAAAATAATCTAAAATAATCTAAAATAATCTAAAATAATCTAAAATAATCTAAAATAATCTAAAATAATCTAAAATAATCTAAAATAATCTAAAATAATCTAAAATAATCTAAAATAATCTAAAATAATCTAAAATAATCTAAAATAATCTAAAATAATCTAAAATAATCTAAAATAATCTAAAATAATCTAAAATAATCTAAAATAATCTAAAATAATCTAAAATAATCTAAAATAATCTAAAATAATCTAAAATAATCTAAAATAATCTAAAATAATCTAAAATAATCTAAAATAATCTAAAATAATCTAAAATAATCTAAAATAATCTAAAATAATCTAAAATAATCTAAAATAATCTAAAATAATCTAAAATAATCTAAAATAATCTAAAATAATCTAAAATAATCTAAAATAATCTAAAATAATCTAAAATAATCTAAAATAATCTAAAATAATCTAAAATAATCTAAAATAATCTAAAATAATCTAAAATAATCTAAAATAATCTAAAATAATCTAAAATAATCTAAAATAATCTAAAATAATCTAAAATAATCTAAAATAATCTAAAATAATCTAAAATAATCTAAAATAATCTAAAATAATCTAAAATAATCTAAAATAATCTAAAATAATCTAAAATAATCTAAAATAATCTAAAATAATCTAAAATAATCTAAAATAATCTAAAATAATCTAAAATAATCTAAAATAATCTAAAATAATCTAAAATAATCTAAAATAATCTAAAATAATCTAAAATAATCTAAAATAATCTAAAATAATCTAAAATAATCTAAAATAATCTAAAATAATCTAAAATAATCTAAAATAATCTAAAATAATCTAAAATAATCTAAAATAATCTAAAATAATCTAAAATAATCTAAAATAATCTAAAATAATCTAAAATAATCTAAAATAATCTAAAATAATCTAAAATAATCTAAAATAATCTAAAATAATCTAAAATAATCTAAAATAATCTAAAATAATCTAAAATAATCTAAAATAATCTAAAATAATCTAAAATAATCTAAAATAATCTAAAATAATCTAAAATAATCTAAAATAATCTAAAATAATCTAAAATAATCTAAAATAATCTAAAATAATCTAAAATAATCTAAAATAATCTAAAATAATCTAAAATAATCTAAAATAATCTAAAATAATCTAAAATAATCTAAAATAATCTAAAATAATCTAAAATAATCTAAAATAATCTAAAATAATCGAAAATAATCGAAAATAATCGAAAATAATCAAAAGTATTTAAAAATAATCGCGAATAATCGAAAATAATCGAAAATAATCGGAAATAATCGAAAATAATCGAAAATAATCGAAAATAATTGAAAATAATCGAAAATAATCGAAAATAATCGAAAATAATCGAAAATAATCGAAAATAATCGAAAATAATCGAAAATAATCGAAAATGTTCGAAAATATTCGAAAATAATCGAAAATAATCGAAAATAATCGAAAATAATCGAAAATAATCAAAAATAATCAAAAGTATTTAAAAATAATCGAAAATAATCGAAAATAATCGAAAATAATCGAAAATAATCGAAAATAATCGAAAATAATCGAAAATAATCGAAAATAATCGAAAATAATCGAAAATAATCGAAAATAATCGAAAATAATCGAAAATAATCGAAAATAATCGAAAATAATCGAAAATAATCGAAAATAATCGAAAATAATCGAAAATAATCGAAAATAATCGAAAATAATAAATTAAGTATTGGTTAAAGTGACGAAGGTCATGTTACGTGAAATTAATTTCAAATTTATTTTTAACAACTTCTCCGTAACCCCTAGTAATGATAAAAATTAAACGAAGACCATTCGCTTCCTTGGATTGCAAAGTACGGGTTGCGCGCGAGTGAGACGGTTCTTCTACGTTCAAGCTGAGAAAATATAAGACTGGGTGGCGAGGCTTCAACCGGTCCCTTTTATTGATCGAATTCAAAACTCAACGTGCAAGTGTTGTGTCGACAAATCTACTAGTTTGTAGTTGTCTTACTTAATTTTTTTTTGTGAAAAAACACTTCATAAGGGGCATTTATTAATATTACAATCTGATGATCAATGTGTCATTTTGTTATAACCTAACTTAACTAGGGTTGCAATCTTAAAACTAAAATTCTACTCGCTAATATACCTTAGGGTCTGATAACTTAATTACACTAAACTAACGTGTAACACTAAACCGCACAACGCTTTGCTTTGTTATTAACACAATCACTTGGCTAATTCAAGAGGTTTCACTCTCTTGAATCTTCTTGTCAGATTCGTGTTTTCAAGAAGTTGGATCGCCTCAACGTTCACATGTTGGTGGAGCCGTTGTTCGTGACTCCTAGCGAATCTGGTGAAAGTTTGGTTAACACTGTCCATCTGAAGGTCTTGATGAAGGTCGCTGTTTCTAATGTACCAAGGAGTATCGACAATGTTCCTCAATACTATGTTCTGAATTCTCTGGATTATTAGAATATTACTTTAGCCGGAACAACCCTTGAGCTGGATGCCATAGGTCCAAATTGGTTTGAGAACTTGTTTATATAATAGAATTTTGTTATATGTAGATATGCTGGAATGCCTACCAAGTAACCAGTACATTTTCTTGAATTTTATATCTAACTCTTGTCTTTTCTTTTTAAAATGGACCTTTCAGCGAAGTCTTGCATCTAATATAATACCTAGGTATTTTGCCGAGTTAGCATAAGGGACCTGAGCATTATTTATGTTAATTGGTATTCTTTAACCATTTTTGCTAGTAAAATTAATATTAACAGATTTGGTTTCGTTTAGTTTAATACGCCATCTTTTTGTTCAAATATTTATTTGATTAACTGATGTTTGTAGTTTATTTGCAGCCTCTTCATGATCTTTGCCCATCGTTAGGATGGCAGTATCAACTGCAAATGTAGCTATTGTGTCTTATTCTAGTTGGGGTATGTCACAAGTGTATAACAGATACAAAGTGGGTCCCAGGACGCTTCCCCGTGGTATTCCTGCTTTAGTTTCTTTCAATTCAGAGTATGCTTCATCTTGTTTTACTCTAAAGAATCTATCTAAGATGTATGAATCCACTAGCATACATTTAATTTTTTTACGATAGATAACACCAAATTCTCATTTTGGTAAAATATAGACTTATACGATATTTGTGGATTAATCAGATGAAATTCATAATGATGTAGGTGGGTAGATTCTCAGATATGTTGCAGATCACTGGATAGAATTTTGTATAATGCCGTGTGAGGAAAATGGAGATATATGACACAGTCCGATTAAAACAAAGATATGATAAAAGCATCGGTAGTTTGTTTGAGTTGGAATCTGCTGGACGATCCTTTTCGTTTATTTTGGTAGTGTATCTAAAATGAACTAAATGGTATATGCTTTATGTGAAAACATGAAGGAAGGGTTGACCTGTTAAGTGGCTAAGGTTCGAGTTAGCAATTTGATTTATATATTTCACAAAACTTTTAGATCTCCCAAGTTTTGGACACTTCTATTCTAAAATTTATTACTGCCAAGAAAATATTTAATCCTTGGCTCAGTGGTAGAGTCATGACTTTGAGATCGAAGGGTCTCAGGTTCGAATCCCGCCGATGACAAGATTTTTATTTAATTTAACGAATTAAATATTAATTCTAATGCCTTGATAGGATTACCCACTACCATTCACTTAATACAAAAAAGTTTGATGCATAATAGCTGCATTCAGTTCTGAAGACACCCCTTGGGCCGAAACTGAAAAATTTTATACAGTAAAAAATATTTTGTGGTATTGACTTTTAGTACTTACCTACCTATATTTATTTTTATTTATGAAAATTACCACATTCAAACCCCTCAGAATGTAATACCTAAATAGTTAATAAAACTAAATGTTGCTAAGGAATGTTAGCTTTTATAAATTTATCTTGTTTTCATTAATAATAAAAATGTAAAATACCATTAACTTTTTAATTTTTATTTGATTTTTAATGTACCTGCTTTTTTGTTATTAATTTAGATTACATAACAGGGTAATACTATACTCTATTCTGTTATGTTGTTCCTTTTCTTTTCCCAAAATTTGTTATTTTCATTTTCATTATTAATAAATTCCTTGTATCTATCACTGCATATTAGGTTTTGCTACAAGAACATATTATTTTTAAACAAAGAAATATTATTTCTTGTAATTAAAGTACTATTTGTGAATAATCCTTTGTTTTCCATCGTAAAATCCAATTTTTCACATTGTTAAATCTTCTTAAAATTCGTTTTCTTTGCATATTTTCAAATATAAGTATATTTTTTCAACAATTCTCTTGTTAAAAGGGAGGTTTTAAGTTCGTCTAGTCTCGGCTCTTGGGGCTTTTGACTTTCTTTGCAGGTGTTGAAACGCGAAGCGACGTTCCCTATGGTAAATTTTGAGCCTATTGCGAAAACATATCGTTCGTCTTCACCTGCCGTGTGTTCTATTAAATGGGTCGAGAAAGACAGAGATAGGGACGTATCTCGAATATCGTCTACTTTACGTCATACTGTCATTTGGAAAAGGCTGTAAAACTGATTATTACCTTTTTTTATATACATTTATATCTATGTATAATTTATGACTTTCATTTTTGTTATTCTCAATGCGTTTTTCGTACATTTAATTAAACTATTTCTTTTCTTTTTCAGGTAAGATTAAATGATACAGAAAAACACATGTTGTAAGTATACAAAATCAATTTACTTAATAAAATATTCAAAATGGTAGGTATTGCAAATAAACAACAAAACTCTATACTATAATATGTTGGGACATAGCTTAACTTTAGACTCTTGCAATAAAAATAAAATGATATAAACCAACTTAACTATAATATAATAATAATTATAATAATATATTTTATTTATAAACGGAATACCATAAAATTTGTTTTTTAGTAATACGTGTGTACAAAATATAAATAAAGTTAGAGTATCGATAAGTACTGATGTACTTGTTGCGATAATAGAAAATAAAGTTAAAATTTAAAGAACCCCGCAATAATCTTATGGAAATTGGGTTTTTGTCAAATTGTCTGAATTTTTGATATGTTGTCCTGAACAAAAGTCTCCATTTTTTTTTTAAGGTGAAGGGTGAGAAAAAGTCCTTTATATCTCACAAGGAAAGTCAATGTTTAATTGTTTAACAAAACATTGAGTGCGACCGGTTTCGAAGTGTCATCACTTCATCTTCAGGCTCGCCTAGTGGAAAGAAGAATATGTGGTGTAAGGTGTGTTAACTTGGAAACAAAACGATATATAAAATAATAAAAAAGAGAAAACTCACCATACTCTCCATCCACTAGGGAATACTACAAAAACAAGTTTCATCAATTTTGGGTTGAAATAAATTGTAAAATGAACCGATTTACACATTTTACAATTTATTTCAACCCAAAATTGATGAAACTTGTTTTTGTAGTATTCCCTAGTGGATGGAGAGTATGGTGAGTTTTCTCTTTTTTATTATTTTATATATCGTTTTGTTTCCAAGTTAACACACCTTACACCACATATTCTCCTTTCCACTAGGCGAGCCTGAAGATGAAGTGATGACACTTCGAAACCGGTCGCACTCAATGTTTTGTTAAACAATTAAACATTGACTTTCCTTGTGAGATATAAAGGACTTTTTCTCACCCTTCACCTTAAAATTACCTCAACTCACACATGGCTACCCCCCTTGTCAATAAAAAAAAAAGTCTCCATGGGCACAAAGTGCCAAAATGAATATTTTGGCAGCTACGGAGCTGCCAAAGCTCCCCTGACCCATTGCAAAACTATTCATTTTCAATACTATTTACAGATGTCAAAAGCATATTTTAATTATTCTAATATATAGGGTAATGTTTTTAAGTTCACTAGATTCAACCCTCATGTCAGATTGGACAAATTGACAGTTGACAGCTATCAATTGACTGTCAACGAGGAATATAAAACTAAATATTCTCTTTTCACATTGAGAGTTTGGGTTTTTGAGGTCGCTGAATTCAATTCTCATGTCAGATTGTACAAATTGACCGTTGACAGCTGTCAATTCACGGTCAACGAGGAATATAAAAGTAAATATCCTCTTTTCACATTGAGAGTTTATGTTGGCCAACTCGCTAAATTCAATTCTTTTTAGAATTGGAGAAAATGGTACAAACTCTCTATAACAAAAGATAATATTTTCTTCTTTATTCTACTTTGACAGTGAATTGACAGCTGTTAACTGTCAATTTTACCAATCTAGCATGAGAATTGAATTCAGCGACCTCAAGAACCCAAACGCTCAATGTCAACAGATAATATTTACTTCTCTATTCTTCTTGGACGGTGAATTGACAGCTGTCAACTGTCAATTTGTCCAATATGACATGAGAATTGAATCCAGCGACCTCAAAAACCCAAACTCTCAATGTGAAAAGAGGATATTTACTTTTATATTCCTCGTTGACAGTGAATTGACAGCTGTCAACGGTCAATTTACAAACATTACCCTATATATTATAATAATTAAAATATGCTTTTGACATCTGTAAATAGTATTGAAAATGAATAGTTTTGCAACGGGTCAGGGGAGCTTTGGCAGCTCCGTAGCTGCCAAAATATTTATTTTGGCACTTTGTGCCCATGGAGACTTTTGTTCAAGATGACAAAATCTACAACATATCAAAAATTCAGACAATTTGACAAAAACCCAATTTCCATAAGATTATTGCGGGGTCCTTTAAAAATAATAATAGTAATAGCTAGAATTATACAGGGCGAGTCATAACTATTGGGACATAAGAGACCGAAATATGAGAATTGGACCATACATGCTTTAATAAAATTTTCGATGTATGTACAAATAAAAAATTTGTGAGACTACGCCGCTGTCTTCTATTTTGGCTGTCCGCGAACGCCTCACTTCCTCGAAAACCGTATAAATTACTCTATAAATTACTTCACGCCTTTTTAATAAAAAAAAATTCCGTTGGAAGTCTGAAAAGTCTACCTATGAAATAGAAAAAAAAAGTATTATTTGGAACGCGTCCAAAAATGTTCAGTTGCATATTTCAAAACAACGAAATATTTATGATGTCGGAATTTTCGAATTTTTGTTTTGCTCACGTTCTAATTAATTATCGTTAAAAACCAGTTGTTGAACGTTTCAATAACTTTTTTTTAATGAACGAAATTTGTTATTGAATTTTTATTCAAATAAAACTACATGAAATAGATTTTTTCTACGAGAGCGATACAAAGTTGCACTTTTCTCACAGCTTACTTCTATTGTAAGTTATTTTAATTTCTCAGACCTCAGACTATGTGAAATAGCTCACATAAACTTCAAAATACCTACCTATCTAGATAATAAATATGTTGATTTAACATTTAACATTTAACATCTGACTGTTATATTGTTAAAAACTAAAATTTCATAATTCATCAATAATTTTGTATGTTATTTTAGATAAAAACATTTGTATTGAAAAAGTAATGACATTGTTACTAGTTTATTCATTAAGCGATAGCTTTATTGCTCGCCTAATTTAAATTTATAGTTAATTTACAATAATATTTCTTTTTAATAATAATAATATTACAAGACTTGCAAACTAATCAGAATTAGATCCATCACACGAATCAACATTTTCCAAAACATTAGCGACTGTGGTCAAACTATTTCTGCAGTTTTTCTGTGCCATACAGGTGCTGGAACCGATGCAGCCAATATTTTTTTCTGCATTTGCCAATTTTGCTTCCACAGTCTAGAACAGAATAATATTGTTAAAATATTGTATATCTATGAAAATTCCACACCTGTAATTTTGAACCAATCAAAATACGTGTTTTTGACAGATCACCATGGCAACGGAGGTATTTTAATGGAAATTTTTTTCTCGTGGGGTACCCAACAGCGAATTATACTGGAAATTTTTTGACGTTTACAATAACAGACCATTTTTGACAGACTGGTTTTTATTTGTTCACATAATAGGTTTAGTTTTGATACATTTTAGTTACAATGCTAAGGTGTTTTCTATATTCTTCGGCCACTTCTTTTCTTCTTAATGGCGAAAATGCAGGACTTTGGATGCTTTGAATTATGTGTCTATGTCTAATAAAATATATATAATATTTAGACACTAATTTATTCACCTTTTTCCCGTTCAGCACTTTGAATTTTGCGTAGTTTAGGTGCAAATATTCGTGGACAATTCGGAACAAATTTTCGTTTTTCAAGTTGGAGCCACAATCCTCTATTAATCCGAGTAAGTAAGTAATGGTGCAATGATTGATCATTACATCAGACCATCAGACAATTTCACGCATATTTTGCATAGCGTATGATTTTCAAATCGATTCATTTTTAAACAAATAGGTAATTTTGTTGGTTTTACTTGCTGTGCAATATTCTTTATCGCAACAAAACGCGAGTTATTTAATGTTTTGAACTGTCAAAATACAATGATCACAGCCTCCTACGATTGATGCTTGCTGACGCTGGTTATGAATTTCATACCATTTTAAAGCGCTCATAACGCATGTTAATAAAAACGCAGAAAAACAATTTTCTACCACTTGTAGTTATTCAAAACTTACGTAAAATTAAAGAATATACTATTTTCTATTTTCAAATGGTATTCCCATGCAACTACAATGAGTAGAAATAAGCAATTTGAAGGCCTAAATAATTGCAGCGAAACATTTTTTTACGTCGGGCCGCTTGACAACTTCAAAACTGAAATTATATTCGAGGTTAGGGTCTCACTTAGTTACCATGACAACTCAACAATCAAGGCGACAACACCTTTTATGTTTCACTGGTGACTTGGAGAAAATAATTTGCATTGTTGAGAAACGAAAAATAAATTTTAAAAATATTTAATTTTCAACCATAATTCGGCGTGGAATTTTCTTACCGAATACCACGCGAGGTCAAATTAATATCAGGAAATTTTTTCTCGCTCATGAATATTTTTAGAAAATTTCATGAGCTCGAAAAAATTTCCGGAAATAATTTGACCTCTAGTGGTATTACTAGTGAAAATTATCGGTGTATAGTACCTTTTTCGCATTTGCATGATTAGTTTGATACGTCTGGGGGCAGGTTGAACAGAGTCTTAAGAGTGGGTATCAGACTTCCACCTTAAACCTTAATCTAGTTTCCGCCCATACTATTCAACATTAGGAAGCTGCATCTGCTTTAAAGAGCTTAGCCAAATATGTAGCTGGTAAAAACATCTTAAACAATGAGCCATTAAACTCCTCAAAATGTTAATGGAAGTAACATTGGCAGTTTTTGGATAAAGTTTTTGAAGAATTTTTCAAGATTATAGAGAATGTGTTTTCAGAGTACCTACTGATCAGTGCTAAATCCATCCAAAAGGTGATGGTGTTCAAGGTAGGTTTTGCAACAGGTTCTTTTCCCAATGTCAGATTGGCTGGTTGTATCACAATCGGTCACAGAAAGAAAATCAGGCAATTTTTTTAGGTCTTCATCGAAATTTAAATCATGTACTGCTATAAATCGCCATGAGTCTCCTCGCCCTATTCTGAACCATACATTTTTTGTCAAAAACTTCTTAAAATAAATTAATAAGACTAGAACATCTGTATCGTTGCAACCAATAATTCAGCGTGAATCCCCAAAATTTTGGCTCATAATATGTGCAAGATACGATATCAGCTTCTTCGTGATTTGAATTTAAGAAATCGTTTTTTTAATGATTTAAAATTCGTCCCATATTTATTGATATTCGCGAATCCACCACTAGTTACAAATTGAATATGCTTATGCTGAATGGAATTTTCAAGAAGTTGCTCTGACAGAAAATTTGAAATATCGAATGAATGAACAAGTTCCCATTGTTCCGGAAGTAAAATATTGGGTCTGTCAATTTCTATATCAATTGATTTCTGGGATCCACTCTTTTGACGTATTGTATTTTGATAGAATTTTCTTTATAATGATCAAATACCACTTCTATCCTTTGAGAATTAAATTTATTTCTAAAAATAATGTTTACAAATATATTTGCATATTCTTTAAATGATATATAACTTTTGGACTTTCCTAACCCTTGAACTATTGCCATCCCATCAAAAATATGACAAGTTTTGCCAGAGTCAATAGGTGCAGGTCTTGGTGAGCAATGTCATATTGCTCTAAATTATTTCCCAATGAACTCTTATTTGTGGAGGTTCCGAGATACCCATTTAATGTTAGAGACATCGGAGAGGATATCAGCTCAAACTGAAATATTTCGGCATATACTTCTGCCCATATCCTTTGCTAATAAAATATTTTGAAGAAACTGTTGACCATGCAAGGATTGAGAAGTCATATTTTGATATCATTTTTATCTTTGCCTCTTGCAACAACAAATTCGTAATTAAAATTTTAAAGTAAAACTTATAAATTACCTAAATATATTCAGGCATTCAGCTGCAATAGGATAGATGAATGTAGATATAATAAAAATGCAAAACATGTTCCAATTTATTAGGTGCTTTAATATGTAACACATATACTTATTAATTTCTTAGTAAAAACAGATAACAATATGACACATATCAAATTAAAATCTTCAGGAAAAATTAAATATTATAAAGGGATGAAGCTTGCAGATTCTGAAAAAAATGTGAAAATGAGAATTAAGAGCCCCTTAATAAGGGGGTCTGCTAAACTGTGAAGAGTTTAATATAGAATGCCAAGCATTATATTTCTTCATTCTAGTATTCAAATTTGATGTACTTACATGTGGATTATGGACTACTATTTTACAATAAATTAAAGCAATATTAACAAGTAATCTGAAAATAAAAAAGGTTTAATACTCGGAGCCGATTGACTTTTTCGGCCTGGGTCGTAAAAGTGTTTTGCAGCAAGCAGTTCATTTGAAGTATATAGAAAAGTTCTACTTTTCGATTATGTTTTCTATCTGAAAAATGACGTTTTTTGATACATTCGAATAAAAAGCATTTTTTCATTATATTTTACAAGGCAATAATAGCAAATTAAATTTACTCACAGTATACGATAATTATCATAAAATCAAAACAAGTATCTAACCTTAAAACGGTTTTAAAATTAGACGGTTTTGCATTATTACTACTTTTTTCAATTCAAAAAAAGTTATTCAAATACTATGAGCTAAGGCAGATCGAATTGAACATTGGCAAACCATCAATGTAAATCATGAACTATTCTTACTTTATCATCTATAGATATTCATCTTAAACTGTTTTATCTTTATTAAGGAAAATACTAATTTACCTGTGTTATAAATTTTTACGATGTATATAAATTTCTTGATTTTAATCTCAAAATAGATCTATAAATAAATGTATTTTTACCTTAATAACTGTAAGTATATTTGTAACTGTTTAAAATATTTAAAAAACTAATTGCTGTTGTAGATCAATTTTTTAAATCTCTATATATTTTTATTTGTAGATATATACAAGATGAATCCTAATTTAATACTTTTTTAACTGTGTATAGCCATAAAGCAAACAACTTTTTCAAAAAAAACTCAAAAATAAGAAACTTACATTAATTTATTCCAAAATTTATCTAATACGGTCCTGTAAATAATAAGTTCAAAATGGCACCATTCATTGAAGTGTTGAAAGACAAGGTAAAGCGTTCACTGTACATTCTGTACAGCACCGATGCAGCACTTTGATAAATATACATTTTGAAGAGACTCACCATAAATAAGCAACTTATTACCATGTTCACTGTTGTCATATAAACACGTTTTTAATCACACCCGTTGTGAATTACAATAACAGATGACGCGTGCGTTTCATGATAGAAACCTAAAAAAAAACCAAAAAAGGTGAAAACGTAAACGGATTTTTCCCATTTAGATTAATTTTTGAAACACAAGTCCAGGTCCGGATTTGTTTTTTAACTTTGCTCTTTTAAAGAAGAAGATGTGAATATTAACGACTTGTATACACAGTTAAAAAAGTATCAACCCTGTATATTTTAATGATTCTGTATTAGATACATAATAACAAGTTCAAACAAATGTAAATTAGTAGTTTGAACAATAAATTTATTTATTTAATCGTTATGATCCAATAATTAGTTGAGTTAAACCAATCATGATCCTAGAAATGACGCCATTTTATTTATTGGTGTTAGACCCTTCACTACTATCGTCAAATTACTAAGCAATTTTGCCACATATAAAACTAGAAACGAAATATTTTAAAGTTTAAATAAAATATATATTTTTTAAAGTCGTTTTGAAAAACAATATGAATGAAATCTATACTTATACAGGGTGTCCCTGAATGGACTAAAAAAGATTCTTTAATTTTCACCTTTTCGACAAAACGCTTTATTAAAATAATGAAAAAATACAAAAAATGTTTTTGATATTATTTCACTAAATCTCAGATATTTAACTTTTGTTTAAATTATTATTATTTTTGAAACAAGCAAAAACTTTTATGAAGAATAACATTTTCTCTAAAAGTAGTTTGTGCAACAAGAGTGGATATGATGGCCATATCGCACGAAGACGAAATTTGAGCACGACGCCGTAGGCGGAGTGCTCAAGTTGAACAGAATATTTTTTCTACTACTCACTAACGAAAATGTACAAATAAAAAAAAATATTTTGGGTTATTAAGACAAAATAACTAATTTTAAAATAATTTATGACTTTTAATAATTTTTAAAATAAAATAAACGAAAAAAAAAGAAAAAATTTCATTTTTCCTCATCCGAGAAACGAACTCGAGTCTTCAGTGTGGAACGCAAGAACGCTAACCACAGGAGCACCTATTATTTTACTTTTGTTGATTTAATACTCGTAATTAAATTGACTTGATATAGTTTTATTTAAATGAACAAATTATTTATAATTATATACGAAATAAAAACAGAAATGCTAATATTTATCGATTCTACACAAGAATAACCCATTTTAATCTCAATAACTAAAAAATATACTGACAATTAGTTTGACAGAATTGTCACTTAATTTTAAAAATAATAGCAGTTGGTTGACTAAAATATGAATGGTGATTGGTGGATTTTATTTTTTGCAGTGTTCTCACTATCTAGAATGGATATGAAATATATTCATTCAGTTGAAGGCAATAGCATACTTTTTCGTTTTGTAATCTGTGCGTGGATAAGCTAATATCCATGTCGGTGTAGAAATATACATCAATTTCTGTAATAAAAAAAAAATAAAAACAGGAGAATATCCTATTGTAATAGCTATCGCGAAAATTCCGATATTTTTCATAAAGTGATCCATCACAGACAGATAGACAATCCTAGCTGCCAGTTAATGAAATTGCGGTTCAACTCACGATTTAAGCTACCATTTCGCAAGCCGAGGCCGAGATCGACTTCAAATCGCGACGCGACAGCCAGAGAGAGACCAAAAGCGACCTCTTCACGTCTGAACACATTTCGGTAGACGAGACCGATGACAGCATATTTAGTATAGCAATATTTGCCGCCTTTCTGCTGTGTCGGTCTCATGTCGTTCGTCGCGCGTTCCCAAACGGTACATTTACCTTTCAATGAAAAATTAAATAGAAAAAAAACTGAAATGGATAAAAATAAAATCAATTTATTTCAATTTCAATTAAAAAATTAATTAAATAATCTTATAGATAAGATCAGTGAATCGGAACACATTTTTTTCTTTTCATCTAAAAATACGCAAAATTTCGTGGTATTATTCTATGTAATAAATAACAAAAGAATTATTACCTGTGCTGTCAATAAATACAAAGGTTTCTGTTTCTGTTCAAGTGAATTTGACCATTTCTCTTGTCAAGAAAAGGTAAATACCTATCCGACCACAATTTCTTTGGTGGTTTTGTACCTTTCTCATTATGTGTGGGTACGACGACCTTTGTGAATCGTAAAATTTCTTCTTCACGGTTTCTCTAATCGTTTCTTAATTTAACCCGTTTATTACGAGGGTTCTTCAAAATGTTAAATTGTTTTGGTTTTGTCCTTTTCTTTTCAATTTTTCGTATTTTAACCTTTACATTTTTTAATACCACATATAATTTATTCAACATCAACATGGATATTTAATATTTTCTCCAAGACTATTTAATAATATAATGAAAGAAAAGAGAAAGAAGAAAAATCGGTTGAGATCCGAAAAATAAATGCAATTTTGAGAATTATGAAAATGAAAAATTCCCCGTAGAACGCAGTGCGCTTTTAGGTCCAATGGTTGCCACAAAATTAGACTTACAAAGGCAATTTCCAACTTACGAAGATCCACAGGTAACGCAAATAGTTTTGAATGTCTGATGAACTGCCCTGGCTCCGGTTTAGTTCTGAGTGGAGAAGATTCCAATGCGGGCGCCAGACCGATTTGAATGCGAAAAAAATATGTTTCATTGTCCTCAACCTAAATAGATCAAACATTAGGAACGAAATGAGCCAACGAAAACTCCTGTTTATACCATTTAATAGGTGTTAAACCTTTACCCTGTAGTGTAAATTAACAATGTTCCCCAGTTACGGTAAAACATTCAAATACACTATAAATATACTATAAGAATGTCACTTGGACAAAAAGTAAACAAATAATTTTATTTTCAAAAGGAAAAACTTGTATTTCGTGCAAAACTTTTTTATTAATCAATGCAAAGCGCTTTCGGCTTATTTGCCATCATCAGTGCTCATCTACAAAAATTGTGGGTGTAAACTTACAATTTAAAAAGATTTTAAAAAATATATTATAAAATCTGAATTAGACTTTTAAGTCAAAAGTTAAAATAGTATATATACAATTGTTTGAACAAATTAAAAATTACAAGAAACAAACAAAGTGACAAAAAACTGGTATTGGGGATAGTGAGTGTGGGATAAGCCCTTACAAATCAAATCTGATCTCCAGAAGCAAGTTAGCTTGTGTGGAATTAAGGAATCATGCCACCCTCACTATTCACAAAATTGAAAAAAGGTTAACAAATTAGTTAAAATTTAAAGAAATTTACAATTAGAGGGTGACTGTGGAAGATATATTGAAATTTGAATCTAGAATACAATATTTGATATGAAGAAAGTAAAACGCAGAAGGCCAAAGTAAAAAAACTGAAGGTTTTTTTTTATATATTTTATATACATTATAATTATGAAAAAGTCTACCTACTGTCCACAACGTATCCAACAAGTTCCTGGTCATCCTCACTCCCAAAATTATATATTTCGGGATATTTACAACTTGCTAAATCATAATTGTATTAATATTAATATTTTCAAATTTAAATTTATCTCTTCATTTTGGTTCAAGTTGTTTAACCGTTTCCACATGACAGTGGTGACAAGCGACACTTGAAGACTTTGACTTGTCAAATGTCAACAGAAGGAGGTGCGTTCACCTCAGTGTGGAACTTGTTTCTCCGAGTGTGATTCGAGTGATTGGAGGTTAACGGAGATCAAAATTTGTTATTGAATTTAAAGATTTAATTTATTGTTAGTTAAATTTAAATAAATGTTTAATATAAATGATATTATTATTTTGATGTCAAGACAAAACAAAAATGTCACTCGCGTGATTCTGATGTGCCAGCCCGGGCTCTGCAGAACATTCTTTCAGAGAACCCAAGATGGCACAACTGAACCCGCGGTCCCTAAAGGTGAATCTGATGTTTAGTCCTAAAAATTACTAAATCACTCAACAAGCGTACTCATGGTTAAAAGAGACAAAATAGAGAACAAAAAAGTTTTAAGCAAAGGAGTACCATGGTCCCAAAGGTAGGCTCTGATGGGTGAAATCGAGTTTAGGAGGGGATGGCTCTCGAAGGCTTGTATTGGGTGACTCGGACCTACATCATCATAGAGGGTTAATTGAGTTGTCTATGGAATGGTATGAAATTTCTGTTAAGGTTCACTTGAGTGTTGAGACAGAGTATATTGTTGTCTCTTTCGAGAGTAATTTCAACATCTTCATGAAAATCTAATAAATTGAAATTTTTTGTGTTTAAGTTAACTAATAATTTGGAGTTTTTTGTTGGGCTGAAATTATGTTGATTGAACCTTAAGTGATGTCCGAATGCAGATGTGTCCGGCTTCTTGATGTGCTCGCCTATCCGGACTCCCAGAGATCTACAAGTTCTGCTGATATAACTGGCATCGCAATCGCTGCATTGGTTATTTTAAAATAATTTTATATATAGGTGGTTATCGCACAAAAATAAAAATGTATATAACTAAAATCAATGTCCCTAGGACAAAAATCAAACCATTAATAATTACCTTTATTGGGGCAACTAGTCTCCTACCGAAAAAATAAGTAAATCTTATTATATCAAGGCCATGGGCGTTGGTACCAAGGCTTAGACTTTTGTGCTATCTGCACAGAGTAAAGTAAAGAAATGGTAGAAATACAATTACCATAACCTAAATGATACGTAAACGAATAAAATCCCATATACTAAATCATATAACATAATATTACAGAAACCTTAAATGTATACCATAATAATTAAGCCATAAAAGGTATGAATGAAATTAAATAAAATGAATGAAACGTCGGTGAACGCAACAGCTACATCTCTGCAGTTCCTTCCAATATAGATGAAGTCATCAGCTAGGGGCGAATAGATGAAGCCTTAGATCACGCTCTTAGTGTCTGTGGGAGTGATAGTAGAACTCTCGGATGTGGAACACTAATATCAAAACGTCAGTCAACGTTACTTGTTAGTGCCAGTCTGTTTAACTGTACACTAAAAACCTAAACATATGAGAACTTCAAATAACCGAGCAGGCCCAGGATGTAGTATCCTTCCCATGTTTGTAAAAAAACATGAACTAAAAATCAAATAATTTACCCTTCTAGTTTAATACAAACAAAACAAGCTCTTGACTAACTTCATAAAAAAACAAGTAGCACAAGCCTTTTTATCCTCGTCCTCACTGACATAAAAAACTGGGTGTTGGCCACTTGGTCGCCGCGGTTAGTTTTGTCAGCGGGGTTCCGTAATCTCATCGACCACTTGGTCTCCAGTTTTAAAATCAGGTAGGCCTCTTGGTCGCCGTAGTTATCAATCATTAAAGGTATCTATTTCGATTTATTGAAAATAATATTTTTAAGAAAAAAATAGTTTAACTGATTTTTATTATTTTCCACGTGAATAGAAATTTTTAACTGATATGATATGGTACAGAATGTGGGTCAGGAAAAGAATAAAACCAAATTAAAAAAACACTTATAATTAATAGAAAACAATATAAAATTATACATAATAAAAAAAAGTAGGTACAAAATACACAAAATACCAAATAAAAATTATTTAAGAAACCCAAATTGCAATTAGTTTTTGTAATGATAAGAAACTACTTTGATAAATTGAGTTCGTGAAAGGATCTTATTTTTATATTGTTCTATTACGTTCGTTAAATACGCATGCCGTTTTTTGTAATTAGCGTTTTTAATTTTGTTAGGTATATGTGTACTGTTTAATTTCACATAAGTATTTAACTGAATATCGAGAATTACATTAACAAATTTGAATATATCGGGATGCGCCGAATAAAAAGCAGAATTAAAATGTTTGTGGAAAGACTCACAAGCATTTGTTGTGCGTTCTGTGGAACTTGTGCACGATGCCCACATTGTAGACGGGAAGTCAGACGTATCGCTAGTATACGTATTAATCATATAAAGAGTATATGAAGTTAATCTCTCGTCAAATGGCATTATTGGAATTAAATCTTTACAAAAACACTCTGCCACTTCAGTACTTTCCAAAAATAAAATGCCGAAAGTGTAATGAAGCCATTTGCCGATTTCAGAATTTTCATTTTTATATTCGGAAATCAAACCCAGATTTTGTATCTTACGTAACCACGATTGGGTTAAATGAAATCTACATCCAATAATTAAGATATCAGGCCAAATCTGTATAATACCAGTGTGTATGGCTTTCTCAAAATCGCAAATAACTTTACACAGCTTCCAATCTAAATTTAAATTATTATAACAGTAATCTTTTAATAATTTAAATGCAGTTGCATAGGTACTTGCTCTTTTATCTGGTAAAACAAAAAATGCCAATGGTATGTAGTGTCCGTTATCAACAGCATGTATAGTGAAAAATTGTAAAAAAAATTTAGGGCAATAATTAAATGTGCCGTCGCAATAAATACTATCACGAGAACACAAGTATTTTAAATTTGAATCACATGAAAATAAAATAATTTGTGAATCTTCATTGTTAAATAATAAAAATTGTTCACCCTTATTTGTAACACATTGTATTGCTTTCAGTACACTATGAACATCACTGATACACTTTGGCAAAGGTGGCAATATACTTCTTCTTGCCCTGTATATGCTTCGTCTGATGAGGTCAACATCCGTAGTGGATACATTAAAAGTATTTCCTTCCCCTCGGATTCCGTTATTAATTAACTTACTGGGTTTAACGCAAATATCTTCTGTTGCCTTTCTTTTCAATCCGTTTTGAAGTTTTTTACATCTAAATGGTCCGATGGTGGATGATTGTGTTCACTCTTAGATTTCAATAAGACAGTTTCCGAATCGTCCACTCCAATAGTCGCTTTACACCCACGACGAGTACACTTATATGATACACCTAACTTTGTTTCCTTGTCTTTTCCAAATGTATATTTTTTTACAATTAACAACTTTTTTCCTTTTACACTTAACATCGACTCCATTGCAACACAAACTCAAAACTTCTTTTATGGAATAATGAATAAGATGAGAATCACTTTTAAAATAAAAAAATTAATCTTTTCAGTAAGAATGCAGACAATTAACTGATGAAAAATATTTTTATTTTAGTTCTCGACAGGTCACAAACCGATATTATAATTAGAGTAATTAAATAACCCCATAATTTTCTTGGAACCCTTAATCCAGGTTTGGAGACCAAGTGGCCTATACCTTTCGAATAGCGAAAGGATTAAATTTGGGTAAAACTGACCGCGGCGACCAAGAGGTATATTCCCAAAAAACTATAGACAAAACGTTTACTGCAAATAAAATTAGAGAAAACAAAGCCTAACCTTCTTAAAAGAGTTTTCCACAAGAAACAGGTTGCGTGCTTCCCCTCGGCTTTGCTCTACTATTCGGCAAAACGACGGAAAAATGTTTACCTTCTTAAAAATGACTTACCTATCTATAGAACTTGCATCATAATTCATAAAATTTGTTTTTTATCATTTAATTATCACATTTGGCGTTACGCCATCACGGTTTTTCATTTTTTACGAGGTTGTCAACTCCTTCTTTTAAAAATCCCAGCAATAGTATGGACATAATATGTCAAATAACAAAATCAGTTGCCAAAAATGTTTATCCCCCTGTTTAATTTTCGGATCTCAACCAATTTTTCTCACTTCACTATTCTTTCATTATATTTTCACGTTCACCGCGTACCGTACTCGAAAACTTAACATTGAAGAACGAGTGAAAAATCTTAGAAATTTGTTTTAGTATAATTATTATAAATTATCATCCTTCTATAACATGTCAAAAGGATGGCTTTATACCATTTTAGCATGCATGAATTCTTTCTGTCACCTGGCTTTGTAATTCTATGACGTCATACGCTTCAAGAGGCAAGAGGCAAGAGGCCAGTAGTAGTTTACGAACAGTGGGCGGTGGGGGAGGACCTTACTTCCAAGTTTAGGTTAAAAATGCCATTTTACCACCAGACTATTGTCATCTCTGATGTTTTTAGCTACTTAAATAATAATTCAAATTTGGTTTACTCGACTATCTATTTCGTCTGGATGTTCCGCATTTTTCAGACAGATTGTCACGTCCAAAAATTTATTTAATACCTACGCGAAACTACTACGATTAATTTACAAGCAAGAGAGAAAGAGTGAGAAAGAAAGCGAGCGAGACATTTCTAAAATTAGGTAAGACAATCGAAAAATCCTTTACTAGTGACGCGTTCCGAAATGCATTTGGCAAACACAGAGAACGGAGTGACCCACAAAATTAAGTTGGAGAATTGGATCGAAGCCAAACATAGTTGGATTTCTATTGTGTGAAAAGTTTATATACGTATAAACGTAATTACTCAAAATATATATACGTACGCTGTTCTGTTTGTATTTTGGGAACAAGTTAAACCAGAAAGTATCAAAATTCTGCTTGTAATGATTATAATTTGGATAATAAACTCTTATCACATTAATTTGTTACACGTTTCACGTTATCGGCAATGGATTGTGATAGTTTGACGTCATTATTTCTAAACAAATCAAAGTAACCATGACATAGGATGTCATAGTTATTGTGGTTAGGTTTGGGCTTTGATTAAATTTTTACCTGGAATTTAAAGTGACCATATAAAAAATTATTTTGCTTTAATAAAATAAATAAAAATATGTAAATAGCTCAGCACATACCACAAAAATTCTTCGATTAAAAATATGTTTACTAAACAATGTTCATAAAATAGACAAAGGAAAACACTTAACACAGATTTACTCAATAATTGTTGAAAAATATACAAAGGAAAACACTAAAACACTAAATTCGATAAAAAAATCATAAATTACAAATGACTGATCCTGACATATGAAAAAACCTCCGAGCAATTACTAATAGAGGGAGCGTGAAAACGAGTTTGTAGGAGATTGTTGTGTTAGCAACATCTGTAGAGGAAGTGAGGAAGCGGGCACAAGGGGAAAGGTAAACATCCTTCTTGTTCAGAGGCGTATCATTTATCTATAAAAACACACATTGTCCAAGCGTTTTAATTGTAAAACAAAACTAAAAATTTGCTAATTTTTAAAATGAATACCGTCTTATATGTGTCTAATGCAGGAAATGAAACAAACTCACTGTAAAGGTCTAATTTTTTTAATTAAAGAATAAAACCCTAAAATCAATTTTATTATAAATAAATACAGGAGCGACTAGTTTCGGCCTTACAGGAACATCTTCAGGCCTGTAATACAATAATCTTTAATTATTATAACAGGTTGGTCACTTACGAATAACATTAAATAGTATAAATCACAAAAATGGATCCATATTGTAGCGTTACAGCATTATAGAATTAAAGCTGTGAAAATAAAAGAGCAGTGCAAACGTAACTAAAAATAAGAAAACTGAGTACGGAATCTACAAGAGAAGAAGTGAGAATGAGCAATTACGAATGCATATAAATTGCTCGGGATAACAAATAAAGCTTATAATGTAGTGGTATAGTCCCCGTCAAAGAAGGTCTGGATATGTTAAAGAGGACGGCGTTTTCTCTGTAAATCTGGAGAATGTAAGGATGGAGGGAAGACGAATCTTGTTGGCTCAGGTGTAGATGGCTAGAAAAAGGAGCGTGTAGATGAAAGGTCCTGTAAATATCGTCACTTTAGTCTAATTTTTTATTCTCACTCACCGTTTCGGCTTTATCTTCGAAATTCATTTTTAAAAGGAAATTAAAGTAATCATTTCCATGAAAAAAACATATATGTGAATATCAAAAATATATAAATAGATAAGATTAATATCAAAATCAATTTGAAAATATAACAGATAATAAAATGAAATAAATTAATAGAAGTACAAATAGAAAGTTAATAACATACCTTCTAAAAGTAACACATTTTAAGTAGATACATGTTTAAAGAGTTTATTCCTGAACATAACTAATCTAACGTTTTTCCCCTTTTTAATATTATGAGGGTTTTGTAGTTGAAATGAAAACTATAATTTTGGTCCTAATAAAAATTTAAACATATATTATCAAAGAGTAAAATACATAATAGAACTTCTTAATCTTAAATCGTTATCAAAAATTATTAATGGTAAAACTTCAAACAATAATTAGATTCTTAAACAAATTTCTAGATTTTGTTTTGCAAAAGACTTTTTTGTCTTCTTCGGTTGCCTCTGCCACTTTTCTTTTAGTAGTTTCTAGGAGAATTTTCCTATGGAAACCAGTAGAACTATCAATTGGTTGGTAAAATTTTGATATTTTGGGTCTGGTAAGTCTTGTTAAACTTTCTTCTTGGGAAGCTGTAACCTTATGGAGAATAAAAATTTAATGTTAGATCAAAAGCTCTTAATTCAGAATTATATTTGCAAAGGCCGTTTTAATATTTTCAAAAGTTCTTGGAATCGTTATTAACAGAAACCTGCAAAAAAATATATCATTTTTTTGGGACGTTTTTTGAGGAAATTAAAAAAAAACATGAATCATGTGATATTCTTGTTTAGTTTTGTACTATATAATATAGTTCATTAGGTAGTGATTTAGAAGCAAATTATGTTCTATTTATAGAATAAAAATTCACTCATAATATCTAAATATTTATACCTATTTATATTTTGGACAGGAAGACTATTTTATGTTTTTGGCTCTGAATAGTTTTCTTAAGAATTTTAAAACCTTCCTTAGCTCTTTTGAGATATTCCATGCATATCTTAGAAGTTCATTTTGTTTAAACCTAAAACAAATTAAGTACAAAAAATGAAAATTTAAACAATACACAAAATTATTCTTTTAGATTAGTTAAAAAAAAGTGTCAACAAAAAAATGGCTATGCCTTTTTCCTTAAACATTCTTTTTGAAAGAAACTTAAGTTTCTCTACTTACTTGCTGTTTTAGTATTTTAGTAGCAGATGAATATAGTGTAGAAGTAGTGACAGGATTGATTATTATACTTCTTTTGTCGAAATTGCATTTTTCTTTAATATTTTCCTTCCCTGAGGTCTATAATAAAAATGTTCATTAGCATAAAAAGTAATTCAGGTGGTCACTTGTTGAATTCCTATATTTTGGAACAATGTATTTCTATCTTATATCAAGATAAGGAAACCTTAAAAAAAATAACAATAAACTTTACAAAGATGTGATATTAAAATAATAATAAGTAATTAACCTTTACTATAATCATTATGAGACGGATGAAGACGAACTTAGCTGGAGTTTACTTGCTCTTAATTTTAATTTTTCGATAAGAAAATAAGAAAGTTTAATTGCAAATGAAAGGTGATTGCCTAATGCACCGCCTCTGATAATTAGGTTGTGTCTGTACTTACTTATGATATTATCTTAAAGAAGCATTTTCAACAGGCCTTTTACACATAAAGCATATTTTCACCATATTATTAGAAATAATAAATCTTAAATATACATTTACAACCCTAACAACGTTATAAATAATAATATTTTCCGTAAAATACAAATAAGAAATTGACATATGTGTCAGAAAGTGTCAGAACTGGCGCTGTCAAACTTGGCAACGCTATTTAAATAAGCCAATTACAGAAGAGGTATTTTCCCCCTCGGGGGGAGTAGATGTTGCTAACAAAATTTAGCGCGGGGAAGGGGGGAAGACTCCCTCTAGTAGTAATTGCTCGGAGAAAAAAACACTCTCATGTGACATGACAGTTTTGCCGATTATAAAATGGCGGCCCTGATCATGCGCAAAAAATTTTGGACCCTAAAAATTAGCTATCCTTCGCTTCTGTAATAAGGTTATTCTGTGGTGACGGTCCGATTAGTTGAAGAGCCAAAAAAAAGCATCACTATATTCGGACAAAATCGTTTTTAATCCTACAAAATCGGAACAATTTTTTTTTAATTGGATAAAAGCGGGACAAAATCGGGACAGATGTTAAATCGGGACGGGTGGTCATTTTATATTAGGAGTTATACAGTGTGTCTGAAATTCGAGTCTCTATATTGGTAGGTAATTCTCTTATTTTGAATTTAGTAAATTTTTTTCAAAAATTCTCCTTTTGAAAAATCGTATTTCGAGAAATTAGAATTCGAAAATTTAACTATTTAACTATTCGTATTAGGTAGGTACACTTAAACGAAATTTATCAAATTCACGCGGTTAAGTAAGTAGGTACACAACTTGAATCAAAAATAAAAAAATAGTACAAATAATCGTTCTCCATAATCTCCCAGCAATTATTTACACAAATGTTTCAATTTTGACTGATTATCTTTTATTAGAAAGTTCAAGTGTTCTGTTATCATTTAGGTTTTCATTGAAAACAACATTTCTCGTTTTGAGGTTATCTAGAGGTCACATTAATTTTGTTGCACATACGATTATCTAGGCTTTGGTAATGACTACAAACATATAGGCCGGTACATAGCGAATTTCAAATTGAAAACAGAATAATAATAAAAAACAATTTAGTTCAACCTTCAATATTGCAAATTTCTAACTCTAGTTATTTTTGCTTATGGTCTATTTACATTCCCTTATTATTAGTATTTCTATTAGTATTATAATTAATCATTAAACTGGAGAAAATATTTAAAAAGGGTCTTTATACTCATTTTATAATTAGTATTATTAATATAATGCTTCTTTTTTATTCCTAAGAAGATATAATTCTGCAGTCAACAAAATTTATGGTTACTGAAGAAATGTGTAAGAGGCCAGGTGTTAAGATATTTGAGTTTGAAATGTGTTTTTATTAATATTTTTACTAGTTAATTTCATTTAAAAATATTATTATTCAAAAATAAATTCAATTAAGGATATTTTAACGGATTTATGTTTCAAATTTATATCAGATAAAAAGAAGCAGACATTTGAGACAAATCATGACAGGGATTCTTATGTGCGTACCAATCATGGAGGTATAATACTAATGGAGATGCCATGAGGCAATTAGGCATTCCAACGACCTGTCCAAATGGCTACCAGTGGGGACTGACAGTTTAGATATGGCAATCCTGTTGTCATGTTGTCATTAACAGGGTCAATGATACATATATAGTTATATAGATTGCTCAAAGCTGGTCCTTTGCGAGCGGCCATATTGCCTGGCAAATATTTATTAATTTGAATCGGTTTAGTAAAAATATGTTTTAAAACCAATTTTCATCCTTTAGATATTAAAAAAAAAATAATTGCTTAAATTTTTACTTCAAATGTTTATTTTGAAAAATATGGATGATCAGTCTATGTAACTATCTATTTCATTGACCTTGTCAAATCACCAGGCCTACAGGGTTGCCATAATTTTGCCATGTCATAACCTGTCAAACCCCACTAGTAGCCATTCAGTTTGGAATGCCTAATTGTTTTGCATATGAAACGTTTTATTAAAAATGACCCCACTGGGCGTGGCTTAAATGGTTGACTAAGCAGGGTCGTATTCAAATTTAATTAAAGTCCGTATGCAGAATTGCAACTTTTAAATGACTTACTTACCTAAGATTTGTTTCAACATGATCGATTCGAAATTAATTTGATGACATTGCGCAATTATGACTTCTACACTATTTACTAATATTTATTAACCGTTTTCCGATCAAGCCAATGCCAAGACCATAAAAGAGATTAATATTATTACATTGTTCTGTCTTCGCCGAAACCGTCCGATATATGACCTGTGTGATCGAAAATCAACGTTCGAATAACACTGTGCATCAGATTTGTTAATCTCTTTGTGCTTTAAAACTAAAACCCGAACTACGATTTTTCGTTCAAGGACTCTCTCGTCTTGATCAAAGCTGCCAATGTCAAAATCTGACAATGAGGAGAATTATGACATCAAATTACCAAACCAAAAACCAAACCACTACGTGAATTGTGAATAAATATATTTCAGTAAAAATACAGCCGAGTTTGTAGAAAGGACGTTTAATTACTTTTAAATGTAAAACATGTAGGTCTTTCTGCTGCAGATGACATACATTAAAAATATGACCCGCTACAGTCAAAAGTTTAAAAAGACCAAAAATTCAGCTAAGTATGACTTTATGGTTAAAAGTAGATGGAATAAAACCATGATCAAAACTACTCTGTCAAAACCAATCGAAACTAAAAAGACTCAGATAATAGTTGTTGGTTTTATTTGTTTGAAATAAGTAATTATATAGGGTAGGTACATATATTACTAAAATTGCAAGCAAGTACTTACTAAAGATTTCTATAATTAATACATATGTATAATAAACAATAATCTCACAGATGCACAGCATACAACTATTCAAATGGAATTATAGAGATAATTTATTTTAAAAATAGGCATTCAGTTGCGATTTGTGATTACAAAAAGAAAACTTTAACCACTTTTTCTGATCAGTAATGTTAGTATTATAGTGAAAAAGTTTCTAGAAACTGGTGTTTTTAATCCTAATAAAGCATTGTGAATTTCCAGGAAAAGTGCATGATGAAAATTGTTTTGACCAAAATTTTGAATGTAATGCCATTTAAAAAGAAACCCTGTGGCTGTGGATAACTTTTGACACAAAATCTTATCCTAAAAATAACTGTTTGGTTGCATTGGAGGAATAATTTCTTCATTGGTACTTTTTTAGGGTGCAAGGATGACTTGACATTACTAAATTTAAACCTTTGTTATAAGTTGTCTTTTTGCTTTAATTTCTGATATACCTGTATTGTACATACTTGAAAAATATAAAATTGTTCAAGTGGGAAGTTTATATACAAGGTGTCTCATTGAGAAAGGGATACAGAACAACTGAAGAGTCTGATTAAAAATAAGACTATGCTTAGAATGCGAATATTCTTCATTTTAATTTTGAAGTTTCTTATAAGTTCCCAACAAAAGTACCTATATGATTTACTTAAAAAACATAAAAAAATATATAATTATAGTTCAAATAAGTGTAACGTATCTTATGACAACAAAAACTTTTGCCAAATTTGGTAAAATTATAGGTAACTCTTTAGTTTTTCTGTGTCCCATTCTTAATAAGACACTACAAAAAATTTTTATTATTTAAAAAAATATTAATTGACCTTTAAACAACACTATTTTGTTGTTTTGATGTCTTATGCTAGCAGCTTTATTAACTCTAGTTTTAGTGAGATATGTTAGTCGGATACTAACATATTTATCAACTATGCACTTGATTAATAATATTCTATGATTATCCAACACAAACTGGTCCAAACTGTGCTGCATAATATTCGAAAAGACATTAGAATTTATGAATTCTTTTAAAACTAATGTGCTGATGATATCAACTGATATTTTTTTCTTAGAGTCTTTCATAATTTTTAATATTTTTTCACATTTTAAACAAATGTTTATTACATCTTCCGATGGATATTTCAAACCATTTTTATTCTTTATATCAATGAATGAAAATAGAAACAAATGATTTTCTTTTTTAAATAATAAACAACATATCCAGAAATGTAAGTGATTATATATTTAGAAAAGGAGGAGACTGGATCTGGTAAATAATCTTGATCATTTTCAACAACATTCACTTTCTCAAAATCGTCAATATTATCAGACATTGCATATTCCTCTGAAGTAACATTTAACTGGCTTGTTATATTGCACTTTAAAATAGTTAATTCCTCCAAAGGAATACAATTTCCACGGAAACTATCTCTTAATTCAACATGAACTAAATTTTTTTTAAATGCATACTGAAATTGCCTGACTGTAGTATTATTGTTAAAACCTCCATGAGACCGTATTGAACAAAAAAATAATTCTAAATTGTCTTGTGAAATTTTGTACAAAGGCAAACATTTTAAAAACTTATTTTCTACAAATAAATTATTGTATAATAAATTTAGGCTTGCAATGCATATTTTTAAACCTAGAAAGCCAGTGGATCTATCAGTTTCTAATAGAAGATTACCATCAATATGTGTTCTTAAAGAACTAATATATTTATCGACAGAGTCAAGGAAAATACATGTATTATTGTAATTATTTTCAGATAGAGGTTTCTTTCTTGATTCTATTCAAAGTTTCATCCAACTTTGTTAGATATCTTTCAAGAAATAAAGTAACAACTCTGCCCAGAATTAGATAATTCAACGTCGTGTCGTAAAAATCCAACAATTGGCAAAACACCAATAAATTTGTGACAAACAAAATTTTTTAATCTAATCTTATCATGGGTAAAAATTTGCAAAATGGCGAGTTTAAGAATTGTTGATTTGAAGATTTTCTAAAAAAATCATACGTTAATTTATTAATTTGTAGAATGTTTGTCAATAATAATTTTAATTCACGTGATCTAGTAGTAAGGTAAGGTACTTTTTATACGCTGACCTAGGTCCTACTACTGTGTCCCTGTACATATCTACAAAGCTTTTTTAATCGTCGGAAGTTGTTAATTTTTTAACGAAGTGATTTTAATGGTTCGATGTATTTAAAATTCTATTGACTGGACTATAAAAGACGAGACACACATAATACATGCATGCGTTGAATAATGTGTTGTTTTCAATAATATTTCCATTAAACATCGTTTAAATTTGATTTGTGATGATGACCTGTCTATCATCGGAGTTGGCTTAGACCTCAATGAACTTAAATATGTATTAAGGTCCACGACTTTTGGGATTTTTAATTGGTATCACTATAATAACAATTACGAGTCGCAATAGATAAGAGATACACCTATCCCACCATTTTGTTGTAATGATAAACTTTTTTTTGTGCATTATACGCGTTAAGATTATCTCTAAATGACAAAAATTTGATATAAATCATTAATTGAAATTGACTTTACAAAAATACTTAATAAAAAATAACTGCTTAAGTTAGAAATTTGCGCTTTTTACCATTGAAAAGAGAAGAAAATTTCCTACAATTTAAAAGTTTTTAAGGTGATTTCAAAAAAAGGAGATACTAAAAAAAAGACATTAAAAAATTTCATAAAAACGCTGAGTAAATAAAAACGACTTAAAAATTTGACACAAATTAAGATAAAAATTATTAGTCATCTACTCTATTTATTTAAATCTAATTTGAAAATGTTTAATTGCCTTTACTACGAAAAATATCTCAATTTTTAACGTCAATGCTCGATTTCATACGGCTATTAAGAGCGATATCCATGCGACACCTAACAGCAAATTCAGGTTTAGAACACACTGACAACTTTCAGTGCATCTGAACGCACTTTGGCAACGTTGCTCTATTCCCAGACTTAGGTACGCTCCCTTCAATTTATTACTTATAAACTATAGATGATTTAAAATATAAAAAAGGCCGATAAATCGCAGGTCCGGTCTTACAAAGAGTATTTTTGTTTTGTTTTCTCGTTTAAAATATTTTTAAAGGTATAACCTGGTGTAACATTTTCGAAACTCTTTTTTCTAACTAAATAATTTATTTACGAAATATATTTTTAAATATACATATGTATATCCTATGATTATTTCGAAAAATGGCATTCTCGTACAAACGCCACTGGTGCAAGTAGAAATATTTGGAACACCCCAAAAAATACACATTTGTCCCTTCAAATTTTTTTTGAAAATTTAGAGTACATTTCTTTAAAACTATTTGAAATATTTAATAAAGTTTAGTAAATTAAAATTTAAATATTCTGTATCCCGAAAACGAAGAACATGTTGACCTACTTTTATAGGAACTTTTTTTAACAAAATAATTTTGATAACAATTTTCAAAAATCTTTCTTACTTATTTACAAATACCATGTATAAAAATACGTTTTTTAAATAACAATTCATTTAATACTAGTTTGTGCAATGACCGTGAACAATCCACTGGAGTATGTACAGTATGTTTTTTCTACGACCCAATAACGAAAATCTACAAATGTAAAGTATTATTTTAGGAAAAGACAAAATAACTAATTTTAAAATAATTTATGACTTTACTAATTTGTGAAATAAAATAAACATGAAAAAATATTTAATTTTATTAGTACCCAGCCCAGATTTGAACTCGGGCCTTTCGCGTGAAAGGCAAATGCCGTATCCTCATTTTCACCTCCACATTTAGAATTTTAGTTTTAATAGTAGTAATTAAATTAGTTTCATATAGGTAGTTTGATTCAAATTTAAAAATTTTTAAAATGTAGTCCAAATAAAAGTAAATTAAAATTATTTATGGATTCTACACAAAAATAACTCATTTTAATGTATATTTAATCTCAATACCTAAAAAATATACTGACAATTAGTTTGACAGAATTGTCACTTATTTAAAATTTAAAAAATAATAGTAGTTGGGTGTCCAATATATAAACTGTGATTGGTGGATTACATTTTTTTGTAGTGTTCTCACTACCTAGAATGGATATGAAATATATTCGTTGAGTTGAACGCAATAGTATATTTTTTCGTTTTGTAGTCTGTGCGTGAATAGTAGTTTGTGCAACAAAATTGGATATGATGGCCATATCGCACGAAGACGAAGTTTGAAAACGACTCCGTAGACGGAGTGCTTAATTATCGAGTGCGATACGGACAATCCACTCGAGTTGTACAGTATATTTTTCCTACGACACATTAATGAAATTCTACAAATTTAAAAAAGTATTTTATTAAGACAAAATAAATAATTTTAAAATAATGTATGACTTTTACTAATTTATAAAATAAAATAAACATACAAAAAGATTTAATTTAATTAGTTCCCAGCCTTGATTTGAACTCGGGCCTCTCGCTTGGAGACAAACTTCGTGTCCTCACGCCATCGCCACACTTGCCATTTTAGTTCTGTGTGTGATTAAATTTAGGTTTCCCTTGGCTACGGATACTAAGTCCATTCGCCAGCATTTTAGTTCTAATACTTGTAATTAAATTAGTTTCATATGGTTTGATTAAAATTTAAGATTTGTTTTTAAATTTGGACCAAATAAAAATAGAAATGCTATTACTTATCGATTATACATAAGAAATATTCATTTTTACGTATTTAATCTCAATAATTCAAAAATATACTGACACTTAGTTTGACAGAATTGTTACTTACATAAAATTTAAAAAATAATAGTAGCCGGGTGACCAAAATATAAACTGATTGGTGGATTTAACTGTTTTACAGTGTTCTTACTAAGTAGAATGGATATGAAATATATTCGTTCAGTTGAACACAATGGGATACTTTTTTGTTTTGTAGTATGTGCGAAGATTAGCTAATATCCTTGTGGATATAGAAAAAATCATATCCATGTGGGTGTAGAAAATAGTAGTTTGTGTAACAAAAGTGAATATAAATTAAATGGATTTTGTATTGTTTTATTAAAATTTATAATTATTTATTTCTAAATATAAATCAAATAAAAATAGAAATGCTATTATTTATAGATTCTACACAAGTATAACTCATTTTTCTCAATAGCATATTTTTTCGTTTTGTAGTCTGTACGTAGGTAAACTAATATCCATTTAGTTGTAGAAAAAATTATTTTCTAGTACTAAAAATAAATAAAAATAACATTAAGTAAGATGATTTATTATTAGTAAAAGAAGAAATAAAAATAATCATTTTTATTGACTATTGGTCGGATTTCTACTCGGTTTTCTACTCAGATTTCTATTCGGTTTTCTACTCGGATTTCTACTGGGATTTCTAATATCTAAACCTCTAGTGAAACGTGGATCTAAGATCTCGGGTAGTATACAATCTAAATAAAATTGCTTTAGTTTGCTTTCCATATACACCAAAATCTACCATCTTTTTTTTATTTTTTCTACTAACATATCTAAAGGTATCAAAATAATAAAGAAACAAATATTTCGTTTAGTTACGTAAAGTTTGCCCCTGAACCTGGTAATATTAACAATTATGATTTCGGTTTAATTGAATTTTGCCATTATCATTAATAATTGTAAATTTTATTATGTTGCAAACCATTGCTTTTTCCGTAGTCATTTTTGAATCAGGATATTTAATTTCGATAATACTGTCGGTTCCTAATAAACCGTCGGGACCTAAAAAACCAAATTAGGAATCCGCAAATGAACCACATTTATTGGACATCCGCTTTAAATTTGTGAATATTGCTTAAAAAAAAAAGGTTTTTTTTCTATTCCATACTTAGTATAAATTTCCCATATATTTTGACTTTTATGCTTAGAAGGGCAGGAACTGAACTGGACTAGAATAAGAGGTGATAGTGTGTGTCTTTTTCTAAGTATACTTGCACGATATTTTATAGATTTCCGTCGAAATGGAAATAACATTTTCGGCATTTCCGAGAGTTTTCCCATTTTTACGACAAACTATTATAACTCAGCTTACACACAAAAGTTCATATAAACACATTAACTAAATACGAAAAGAAAACACCTACACTTGAACTAAAAAGAATAAAGTTTTTTAATAATTTTATCCTAAGCGACTTAAATGACTACCTAAATACTTTTATCCTAATTTTCCGGTACTGCATGCACCGCCAACGTCCGCTGCCTTGTTGCCAAATCAATTAATATGGATTTGAATCTTGACAGATTTTCTCAGATTTCGTAATTCAAGGTTTTCAAAAAATATACGCTTTGGACAAAAAAGTGTATTGGAAAGAATTAGCTGATTTTTATACAACAATTCCCGGTAAAGACTCCATTTTGCAATAATTTTCATAATTTGTATAGAAATAATTAAAAAATAAGTTTTTCTGAATTCGGGCTCTACAGCGGGGTTCTCTATCATTTACTTAGTAGGTATACCAAAGTTTATAAAAAAATATTTAATACTGAGAAAGAGAACCTTGAAGTCCTTTTAAGCCAGTTTCTAACCATGGATATCGCTCTTAAAAAAAATCATAATTACACATTCTTCCACGTTCCTTTGACACAATCAAACCAATAATCATAACTCGATACCACTCATTTTATAATATAACTAGGTATAAATAATTATCAGTTACACGTAATCTATTGTTTTTTTTTCCAAGGCCTGTCCTGTTCGAACAAGGTAACGAGTCATGGAAACTTTCCATCGAAGAATAAAAAAAACGCTCTAATAATACCTATAAAAGTTGCACGCAAACATAGAAAACAGTCATTAGAAACGAAATGCAGGTGCGCGAAGTGGCCATTTTATCGCCGTATAAGGAGTACCGCGGTAGTAATATGAGAAGAATTTTGACAGTAGCACTTCAAATAGCTGTTTTATAATATTCAATTTATTGATCCAATAAATTGAGCAATTTCTTGTCAAAAAATTGATATAGGTGTGTGTAAAGCCTAAAATTTACGTCAATTTATTCTCTTCAATAAAACAGAATTAAAAACTTGTTCACAAGGACCGGCCTACCATATGTGCGATGTGTGCAACGCACATGGGCGGCCAAACATGCAAAAAAAATCCTGGGACAAGCATTATTCTAACTCCCAGACTGTTTAGGAAACCTTTGTTCCTTACATAAAATAATTCCTAAGGTCCTTCAAAATTTTGTTTTAAAGTCCTATACACCTACTTAGAAACATGTACAATTTTTGTTTATATTGTTTATACGAGGGTTGCCTTTTATATTTCGGGATTAAAGAACAAAACAAATATTAATCATCGAAAATCGCTTTATTGTTTTTCAAAATATTCTCCTTGAAGATCTATACAATTCTGCATGCGTTTGAACCAATTGTCGAAGCAGTTTTGCTACTCTGATTGAGGTATATGCAAAACATCCATTTTGAACGCATCAATCGCTTCTTCAGGTGTCGAAAAACGTTGACCTCTCAGTTTATCGTTTACGTACGGGAATAAAAAGAAGTCTTTTGTTGCCAAATCAGGACTATACGGCGGATGACTCATCACATCGACGTTTTGAGTGCTCAAAAATGCAGTTGTTTGAGCCGATGTGTGAAAACTCGCATTGTCGTGGTGAAGAGTGATTCATCTTCGACGGTTGGATTTACTCATTTTTTGGAAGACAACTGGCAAACAAATGGTTGTGTACTGTTCTGCGTTGTTCTAGTGGTACAGTTGCGACATGTCCAGTTTTTCCGAAAAAACAGGCGACCATTTGCTTGGAAGTGCTTCGTGCGCGAACAACTTTTGTTGGATTTTGCTCATCTTGAAACACCCATTGAGACAGAACGGATGTTATGCTGCCAAAAGAGCTGATTCAAATAATAAAACTAAATAAATTAACAAACGTATTTGACAGCTTACCTTTTTTATTTTAGAATATTGGAATCGTAGGCGAGCGGCACATATAAAGCAAAGACACAAAAATTAAGCGGTGGCGAGCGAACTTATTACTTCGTTGGCGGTACATCGAGCTCTCTTGGTTCTTCGAAAAGGTCCAAAGCATGAACCGTTTAGGTGGGGCAAAGTATCAAAATAGATAACGCGAATTTAAATTAAGAAATTAATAAAGAAAATTCTCGAACACCCATACAGTCGACTGCTGTTTACTTTCGGGTTCATACGCGTAAAGCCACGATTCGTAACCTGTCACTATGTCATAGACGTGTTTCGAAGCACCGTCAGCGTATTTTTTGAGCATTTCTTTCGACCAATTGACACGAGCCTTTTTTTAAACGATTGACAAATTGTGTGGGATCCAACGCGAACAAATTTTTTTGACAGTCAAATGCTCATGCAATACTGAAGGTATTCTGGTTCCACTAATGCCTAAAGTTGTCTCAATCTCACGATAGGTCACATGATGATCTTTTAATATCAGTTCGCGCACAGCATCAATGGTTTCTGGAACAACAACTGATTTTGGACGAAATTCGTCTTGGAGCGAACTACGACCTCAATTGAATTAACCATACTAACGATAAACACTGGTCCTTGATGGAGCTTCATCACCAAAAATTAAATTAAGTTCATCGATGCACGAAAATGTTCACGATTTAATTAAATTTTTTGACCGAGATGAATCTTTTAAGTTACTGTAAACAACACAAATAGCGCTCGTATGTCAAAACGTTCTGAATACGCATGACCTCAAAAAGGTCAAACTTTATGACAGAGCTGTCAGTTGCCAGTTTACAACACTAGGGTTGTTCAATCCCGAAATATAAAAGGCAACCCTCGTATATTTAGTTAAACCTGCTTAGGCATTTAATTTTTTTTGGGACTAATTTTTTTGTATGTTGGTAGTAAAATAACGGCTCTGTTAAAAAAGAACACTTTAAAAAATGAGACTGGATAAAATAGCGAGTAATGTATAGCGCTTGGACAAAAGAGCGCGTCATAAAAAAGCGCTTGGACAAAAAAGCGCCTCATAAAGTAGCGCTTGGACAAAAGAGCACGTCATAAAATAGCGCTTGGGCAAAAGTGAGCCTTTGAACAAAAGAGCGCATCATAAAATAACAGGAGATAAAACTACTAACAAATATCGTGCGGTCCTGAATAAGACATATTCTAAGGGACACAGGAGGGTATAATATCCGCTGTTGTCATATGCCTATTTCATTATTCTCGTTTTGTTTACAAAATTATTTACAAAAAGCTAAAATAATTCAACCTATTTTATTGCAACTGAACCCAAAAAATTTTGAATCCATTAGTTATATCAAGTTTAACTAAATTAGATGCTCGTAATTTTCAATAAATTCCAAAACCATGTTAGGTTGGAAGTGGCGACAGTGCTTACACCGGCTTGGATATTTACGTTATTTATTACAAGCGCATAGCGGCTTACACATTTATTCACTGATAAAAAAAAGTTGTATCTGCGTAAAATTCTTCTCTTTATCCCCTCACCTGTCTTACTTCTCACCTTTCGTCTCCTCGTCGCGGACCTACAAATAGAGCGTACTGATTGTCGAATTATTCTTGGCATCGTGAATATTATATTTTATCAATGAATGGTTATATCTCTGTTATCTCTGATAATAAGCGTGTGGCGAAAATAACGCATGTTTTAATAGCGTGGTCAGCAATAATAGCATCAAACGCGCTGATGTATTCAGAGCGCTGATAAAAAAAAATGTAATACATTCAATAACTTTATTTATATAAAAAAAATGGACCTGTCTGTGGATTTTCTTAAAATCAACATTATTATGAAAGTTATTTAACGTGTAACAAATAAAGTTGAACTAAATTGTGCTAGGGTAAAAAAGCGCCGGTACAAAATAACGATAACAAATAAGAAGCAAATCGCGATGACTCCAGGCCGCACAGGTTAGGTTACTGATTAAGGTATTTTAATTAGAATAGGTACTAGGAAACTATTTCTATTGTCTTTAATATATTTTATATTTAGATTCAATCATTGAGTTCATGTGTGAGATTAAAACAACCTCATATATTTTACATGGTTCTGTTAAAACATACGCTTTATCCTACTGTCGCTAAAGAAACAGGCTCTTTTTTTCTAGCGCTAATAGGTTAAGCGCTCATATATCCTGGCGCTATTATATGACTCACTGTTTTTGTCACACGATATTTTGTTTAGCTCCATTTTTGAAAGCGCTGTTTTTTAACGGAACCTGTAATATCCAGGCGCGGCTTCTCCGTCAATGACCCACCTAATTTATTTCAAATAATATTAAATATTTAATAATAAACTATCTCTAAAAAAGTACAATTACATTTGCACGCAAAAATTCCCAATTATTATCAATGAAACAAAAATTACTAATGTCTAATCGGGTCGGTGGTGTAGCAGTTCTAACGCGCTTATATTCATTTATAGGCAAGTTTATGGTCCGAGACTGCCGGGCTTCGGATCCCAGACCAAACCATGTGGATTTTTAATTAAACTGCATGGTTCGGTATAGGGTTTGATGTGTGCCGTATTAATAGAAATTCAATTTCTGTTGATATGAAATGCAGATTATAAAATCGCCTTGCATTACCGTCTCGATGATGGTGGGTGAGGTTTTCCGGGTTTTCCTCACCTGTAAGTCAAATGACACCATCAATCATCTTTAAGTCGTCCCGGAGCGCCACGGCAAATAATAATAATAGCCGTCCCTTTCCCCGCACAAGCTCAGCTTTTGGGGTTAAAATTCACTCGTAAGGAGGTGAATTAGGGAGAGTATTATTATTATTATTATTATTATTACTATTACTAATAACATTTCATTCTTATCTGCTGCGCGCTTAGCCTATCCTGGCCGTATTTTAAATTGACCTCATGGGTTATAAGGTAATCCACAAGGAAAAATACATTGCAATTAAACAGATATAACAGCATATTCGCCCTCCTTGAAGTTGGAAAGAGACAAGTAGGTAATTGTCGACGGCCGACCAATATATCTATGATAATGCACGTGCTCGAAAGCGCCTAGGCCTATGAAGCATCAGCATCATAGTTCCGTGAAAATAAAAACCCAAACAGAAGGTTCGGCTTAAAGTTATTTACGTTTTTTAATTGTTTCGTCGTGTTTCGGTGTATTAATTTTCAAAATGTTCTTTTTTTGACTATCCAATGGATATCTCAAGGAATATAACTTTCATTTGCTCTATTTAAAAGTCAAAAATAAAAAAAAGTTTGTGCTCAACATTCCAAACATTTTTACAGTGCGTCCCAGGGGTGGCTTTGCCTGCGGCACAATTTGACCCACCTCTACAATAACTCACGAGCTTGATAATTAGGCATTCCAATGACCTGTTAAAATTCTGACAGTGGAAACTGACAGTTTAGATATGGCAACTCTGTGGGCATGTTGTCATTTACTAGGTCAATGATACACAATGATACATATATAGTTTATTTATTTATTTATTTGTTTGTTCCATCCTAACAGGCTTACTGGCCTAAATTACAAGGATAGACTTTACAATATTTATTATTTACACAATCGATCAAAACGTATTAATATACATATTAAATAAATAGATATATAGATATAGGGGGATTAAACACAAACTCATATTGAGAAAAAAAATTTCTAAAAAATAAAAAGCAAATCATATAATAAAAGAAATGGAAAAACTAAAATAATTAAACAGACAAGTTCACAATATACCTATAAATTAGGTGTCTGAATGTTATTAGAGGCATATGCCAATCTACTTCGTGCAAGCAAGTAATATTATTTGCTAAACGGAGCATGGTTAGGAGAGGTGATCGAAGAGTGCTACTTACAAAGGGAATATTAAACATAATCGCGGAACGCGTAGGTCTAGGAGGTACATTAAATGGCAAAACTGACAATATTTCTGCGGAATTTATATGGTTATTTATGATTTTATACAAAAAAAGTATAGCAAACATTTTTCTCCTACAGTCTAAAGAAGGTATTTTAAATTCACTTCGTAATTGTGTTGTTCTGACACTATTATAATCTGGTCTAATAAAGTATTTTTTAAAGTAAAGGTATCTTAAAAATTTGTTTTGTATTCTTTCTAATTCCTGCAAAATGGTTTGGTATTCTCCATTTCATATTACAGAGCCATATTCAAGTTTAGATCTTACTAACGTAACATATATCAATTTTATAGAATCGATTTTGACAAAAAGAGACGTCTGTCGTATCGTAAATCCAAGAGCGCGATTTGCAGATTTTACTACATTTTCAATGTGTTTTTTAAAAGATAGTTTATAGTCATACGTAATTCCTAAGTCTTTGAATTCATATACTCGTTTTAGTGACTCATTATCCATACAGTAATCAAAAATAATTGGATCCTTTTGTCGAGTAATTGACATTACATTGCATTTTTTAATATTAAAGTCTAATTTACATTGAGCACTCCATTCCAATACACTGTTTATATCTTTTTGCAAAGCTGAACAATCTCTAACGGTTTGTATAGGCTTAAATATTTTTACATCATCAGCAAAAAGTAAACATTTGGAATATCTAATAACATCTGGAAAATCATTAATAAATAAGAGGAAAAACAAGGGACCCAAGTTAGATCCCTGTGGAACCCCCGATGAAGCGTGAAATTTACCTGAAGTGTTTCCATCGTGTCGTACTACAAAAAATCGATTTTGTAAATAACTTTTAAAAAGATTCATAATATTTTCAGATAGTCCAAAACGATAAATCTTTTGTAGTAAGACGCCATGATCCACTTTATCAAAGGCCTTGCTAAAATCTGTAAATATTGTGTCTAGTTGAGTCTTATTTTCTAATGAGTCATTTGCTTCGTTGATGTATATTAACAGATTTGAATTCACAGATTTTTTGGATACAAACCCGTGTTGTTGTTCTACAATGGTATTTTCGACAAATGCATACAGTTTACTATAAATAATTTGTTCAAAGAGCTTTGAAGGAGCACACATAACAGATATTGGCCTATAATTTTTTATACTACGTTTATCCCCAGTTTTATTTATTTATTTATTTATTTATTTATTTATTTATTAAATACACTGCTCTACAGGCTAAATGCCTAGTTATAGAGCAGGAAAAAAATTGTAATTACAAAAGTAAATATAAATATAACATATTGCACAATAAGACATAATTTGGATATAAGATAAATTACACAACATAACAAAACTTACACAATATAACAAAAATTACATAATATGACAAAAAATTAAATAAATTAATGACTATACACAAGCAAATAGTACCGAAACAGCTTTACACTTTTTTGAGCTGCGAAAGCTTACAAGAAAATAAATCAATTCTACCTTGCAGGTTGTTGCAGTTTTCACACATAAAATACAACGGCGAGTTTTTTAATAAATTTGTCCGAGATAGCGGGAGATAAAACATTAAGTTGTTTCGAGATTCAGTTCTTGGCACTTTAAATACAAGTTGTTCTAATAACTCGGAACAATCAATTTGGTAGTTAATAAGTTTATAGAGGAATATTAACGAATGATTTTTTCGTCTACATTCTAAGCTTTGCATTTGAAATCTATTTAGAAGTAACGTGTGATTTATCCCAATTGGTGGATATGTTCCGTCTATCTTAAATGTCAAGAATTTTAGATATCGTCTTTGAACGTTTTCAAGAGCGCTTATGTGAATATCATAAAATGGTTTCCATATTATTGAAGCATATTCTAATTTTGATTTGACAAACGCATTGTACAACATATTCATGGTTTCGATAGAATTGAGGTCAACTGCATGCCTAATGATAAATCCCAAATTTCTGAATGATGCTTTTACCACGTCATTTAGATGTTCATTAAAAGTAAGTTTTCTATCGAACTTTACCCCAAGATCTATAACAAAATCAGGCCTATTTATGTATTGGGGTACAAATTGAAGTCTTCCACTGCTCTGGAAAGGCAGCATTATTGATTATCAGATTAAATATGTGCAGTAATGGGTTACGTAACCATTCTTGACAGCCTTTCAGTATGTATGGTGGTAAACCATCTACACCCGCTGATTTTTTTGGTTTAAGCTTTTTAATAGCTTTATTAAAGTCTGAAACAGTTATAGATTTTATTGAAAATGTATCGTTAGCTATATTTTGAAAACTTTTAAAATTTACATTGTAGTCGGTTGCATTTGTGGAGTATACACTGGCAAAAAACTCTGCAAAGCATTGTGCTGTATCTTTGGACGGAATTTCCTTATCGTCGTGAATGTAATTTTCATTAGTTGAACTCTGACCCCTCCTCTTGCTAACATAATTCCAGAAAACATTAATGTCTGTGCTTACCTTATCTTCAATAGATTTAACATAATTTGTATATTCTTTTTTCGTAAGATATTTTAATTTTTTCCTAATCTCTATATATTTTTCAGTATAATAGGCTGAAATGTGCTTTATTTTCCTTAACTTATTCTTTTCCGCAATTAACTCTTTGATTTCTCTATTGTACCATACCGGAAATTTATTGTGATTTTTATATAATTTAAATTCAGGAACACACATTGAAAAAATATTATTTAAAATTTTATAAAAATTATTTAATGCTCTATCTACATTAGATTCTAAACATACCTCATTCCAATTAACGTCCTTGATAAGTTCTGCCATAAGATTGAAATTAGATTTTTTAAAATTATATTTAAAATTGCTGTTACTCTTGGCTTCATGGTCTGATAAGTTTTCTACAAATTTTAGAATAATTTCTAGTGAAGGATGGTATGAGTCCTCAATAATTAAAGGACTTGATGCATGTGTAATATTGCATGATTTTTCGTCTGAACATATTACTAAATCCAAAGTCCTTCCTTGAAAGTTAGTGACATCGTTATACAAGTTAAAAAAATTAAAATTTAAGAAGTCATTTAAAGTAGAAAGTTTTGTATTAAAATTGTGGTTGGGAATGAATGAGCCACTGATTTCCGGTAAGTTAAAGTCTCCGAATATAAAGTTTTCATTAGTCGCAGTAATGTTGTCCTGTAAAAAATGTATGCAAGAATCAAAAACAGCATAAGAGATACCCGGCGGAATATATATACAGGCCAATGTAATTTGTATATGGCTTTTTATCTTAATTTTGAGTATTATTGCCTCAAATTGAGTACTATTCTTTATATAGATTTTCAAGTAGCATTATAGTGACAGAAACTTATATCGCCACTTCGATTAAGTGACTATTACGTTATAATCACTAAATGTACCCCTATATAGTGAGAATAACTTCATTTTATATTTGCCCAGTTATAGCCACGTGTATTTCACCACTGGGAATCACTTCAAAGTTTTATATTATTTAGTTGCCTCTGAAGGTGTTTGAAACGTTATAGCCACTAAGCGAGACCATTTTAAAGTTGCACAAACTTTTTATAAACGAGGCCAAAACTGTAAAAAATTATACAAATATATTAGATCTTCACTGTCATCAAAAGTATCCATTCCTTTACTAAACAAAAAAGATGGAAGTCTCTGCCAAAATGATTTCGAAACGGCTAAACTTTTAGCTAATACCTTTACAAAATTTTCACCAATGAACCTCCCCAGGATCAGTTACCAGATATCTCATCCGAAAGAATCCCTTCTTCCTTAGAACGTCTCAATTTTACTCCTGAAATTGTCAAACGTCACCTTTTAAAATTAAAAAACAATTCCTCTCCGGGTCTAGATCAAATATCTTCTCTATTTTTAAGAAAATACTCTAATACCATATCAGTTCCTTTATCTATTATAATGTCTTTGTCTTTTAATACACACATATTACCCTCTATCTGGAAAACAGCTTCTGTAACACCCATTTTCAAGAAAGGAAATAAACTAGACTCTAATAACTACCGCCCAATCAGCCTCACACCCATAATCTATAAAGTTTTTTTTTTTTTATAATTTATTGGCCTACATAGCTAAGATGATACAGCCATTTGGTAACAACAGGTAAATAATTACAATATTTTACAGCTTAATTTTAGACATTTGTATAAATTTTGATATTTTTTTAACATTACCGAAAGACAGAAGTTTAAACAATACATCAAAAAGTGTAACAGGTTTTATAAAATTTTTTGGAATATCTAAACTATCTAAAAATGTATAAATATTATAAAAATTATTTTGACAATTAAAAAAATAAAGTTATGGAATCCATAATAACAGAGCACGTTTCTCAGTTTCTCTTAGCAGAAGAAATCATCCCCAAACAGCAACATGGATTTGTAAATGGGCGATCAACCATGACCAATTTGCTTTGGTGTGTAAATGAGTGGACAGTTTCATTAGACAGGAAAAAACCTATAGACATTATTTACCTGGATTTTGCGAAAGCTTTTGATCGTGTGCCGAAACGAAGATTACTACATAAGTTAGAACACCTTGGTATACGTGGTGATTTACTTAAATGGATCTAGTCATTCTTAACTGATAGAACTGTATTAAAGTTGGAAATTCGCATTCACTTGAAAGACCAGTCTTGAGTGGGGTTTCTCAGGGATCAGTTCTGAGTCCACTCTTATTTATAATATATGCCAGTGACCTTCAATTCCATATCAAGTGCAACAATATTTTTTACGCAGATGATACTAAAATATTTAGTGACCCGTCTTTGAACTTCCAACAGCTTCAAGATGACCTTGATTCCATCTATAACTGGTGCTCAGATTGGATGCTACCTCTAAATACAAACAAAAGTGTAGTTCTCCATATTGGTAAAAATAATCCTCGTCATAATTATTTTCTAAACGGTCATACGTTAAATAAAGTTAAATCTTACAATGATCTAGGTGTTATAATTACTGAAAATCTCAGCTGGTCTGAGCACGTTCTTCAAGTGTCAAAAAAGGCGAACACGAAAATGTACTTATTAAAGAAAACATTCGCAAAAGTGTCTTTTCAAAATTCAAGCCTGCTGTATAAATTATACATTCGTCCGATCATCGAGTACTACGTGGCCATAAATGGAAGCTGAAAAAATAACAATTTTTTACGAAAACGAGGCAAATTTTTTTATTTAATCAAATATTCTACACTTGGAATTTTCTACCGGAGAATGTTGTAATTGCTCCATCTGTCAATGTTTTCAAGAACGAACTTGATAATTTTCTATTTTTTTAATTAACATTTTATTTGTTTCATTGTTTATTCATCGTTGTACCTGTTATTGATTTAGTTTTTAGTAATATTGTTTTATATTCAGTTAATATGGGTCTTATGGCCCCTGCTCTTATCAAATTATAATAATAAACTTGAATGTGGAGTAGTTACGGCAACCAAATCATATCCCTTAAATACCACCTAGAAGTGGCATTAATTTTAAAGTGGGTTTGATAGTTTTAGTAACGTTTTGGGACCCATAAATATATCTTTAAAGTGGCGGCACTTGATTGTATAACTGCAGTAGTTCCTGCCACGTTTTTGCCACGCTCTTAAGTGATTTCCACATATTGCATGGAACAAAAGCCACTTCAAAGTTACTATTACCTTCAAAATTCACAATGAAGTAACCGTTGCCTATTAGTGGTCTGCTTTCTACATTGTCCGCCTTTACAATAAAGAAAAAAACTACCAAAACTTCTGTAAAATTTGCATTTTGTGACTTAGTATAGTTCTGCTCTCAAGGGACGATGTAGTCATATAGGTACGTACCTACATGATATAGAAAGACATGAGAAAATTTTTGCATAGCCTAGATGCTGCCAGACGAGTAGGTTTAATAAATTAAATAAGAAATAATTCACTTAACTAATCTATTTTATTTCCCAAAAATTACAAATAAGCCATTGTCAATGATGTTATAATTAATGTAAGCAAATTTTTAATTATATTTATCTACCCATAATATCGCAAATACCTACCAAATCGTTAATTATTTTTTTATTTTATCAAGATTGACGTAAATTCCCTACTTATGTTACTTTCCGAATCTTGTTATTCAAGTTTTAAGTAAATAGAGATAAATTTTAATTTGTTTAATCATATATGTAGGTAACTATGTAAAAAGCAAAATCTTTAATGACTTGTGTTCATACCATGGATACAAAATACAAATTCCATCTAAAAATAGTCTGTACAAAACCTGTTATTTTAGTATTAGTTAGGTACATTATACAATTACTGAAATTTCGTTATCAATCTATTTGAACTACTTGATAAATTCTCATGGATTTGTCTAGACAAAAAGGAAAATAAATTTTCGGTAGATAAATACCTAATGGAGTGTAGGGGAAAGGATAACAATGTTCTATGGTTGTTTATATCAAAAAGTATCCAACAAAAATCACTAAATAAGGTTTCAGAACGTGACCACAGAAAGGCACTCGGGTACTAAAAGGAAAAAATCCAATGATACCTAGGTATATTGTTATATACAGTCTGTTCGTTATACTTACGCGGGTTTCGGATTAACAAAATTATGCAAATTAGTCATTGACAACCAGTTCCAATAAGCCCCTTCCCAAGAAATTAGGTAAAATTGCCCTAATGGTCAGATTTAAATTAAAATAACATTAGGATAGGTACTAAATTTGTTACAAATATTGCAGTTGAATTGATTCTTTGCAAGTGTTGACATTGTATGTATATTGTAAATTTAGTGGAAATTTTAAAAATGCCTAGACGTATGTTAGATGTAGATAATCTAATTTGTAGTGTACATAAGTATTTTACGGATGAAAAAGAAAATGGCGGTCCTTTAAAATCGGTAATGTATGTACAACAACGCGTATGCGATGCTCTAGGAATTAGTGAAACCAAATTAAGAGGAGTATTACAAAATCACAATAGTGAACTGCCGAACGAAGATCACCGCAAAACTCGCCCATCATTGAAAAAGAAAGATATTCCAGATGGAAAGAAATTTGAAATTCGTAGTATCATTTATCGAATGAGGGCCAACAAGGAACATGTGACCTTAAATACAATTCTCTCGGAATTAATAGATAGAAAATTTAACGACATTGGCTGAACAAGTCTCAATTCAAATTTCAAAAGGAGGATAACAGAAAGGCCCTTTGTGAAAGAAGTTCTGTCGTGCACAAGAGAATTAACTTTCTAAGAAAATATTCTAAATTTAAAGAAGAAGGGGCGAATTTTATATATTTAGACGAAAGATAGATATTTTCTAGGGGTGCAATCAAGAGAATATGGCAAGATGATAACGTAAGTCCATCAAACATACCGATGGAGAAGGGAAGCGACACATAATTTTACATGCAGGAGGGAAATCGGGTTTTATAGAAGGTGCTGATTTAATATTTTCATCTAAATCAAAATCCAGTGACTATCACGATAATATGAACACAGAAATGTTTGTAAAATGGTTGCATGAAAAACTTCTCCCAGGTTTAAGTGAGCCCAGCGTAATTATTTTAGACAATGCACCTTACCATTCTGAAGTATTAAACAAAAGTCCAACGAATTCTTGGACTATTGATAAAATTAAAGAATGGTTGACAAAGGAACATATACCATTTCCTCAATATATATTAAAATCAGAATTATTACGCTTGGCAAATATACACGCAAAACCAAAAACCTTTGTTGTGGATCAGATTATTAAAAGTTACGGTCATCAAGTTTCACGTCTGCCACCGTATCATTGCCAGTTTAATCCCATCGAATATAAATGGGGAATAGCAAAACAATATTATGATAACCATATTGGGCCTAATGGTTATAGTGACAACGCAGTTCGGGAAACTTGACGAAAAGCACTTTCAATTGCAACTCCAGAAGTGTGGCGGAACTGTATATCCAAGTGCGAGAAACTAATAGAAGATTGGTGGACTCGTGAAAATAAAATAAACGAAATAAGTCCAATTATAATAACAATTAATGGTGATGACAGTGATGATGACGATTTATGATATTTTGGATGATAATGACTGATTTTCATTTTTGTTGGCAAGTTCAATTTTTTTATTTTTCATTTGAAATTCTCTACATGGAACAAATTTTTATGTTAGAAAATATTTTATTTGAGCTAAATAACCCTCTTATTATACATAGACCATATTTTCTGTGTGAAGTGTAATATAAAATTATTATTAGACTCCATTAATTAAGAAGTTTAATTCTGCTCTCAATTATACGAAAGATTCTCCATTATTATTTAATTAAAAAGTTGTACATTGTTTTTCATTTCATTTAAGCAGTTGATATTTCCCCAAAGAACAGGTCAAATTTTCGGGTACTTACCTGGAAATACTCATAAAATGTTTAATCAGAAACTCGCGTAAGTATACCTATATAAATTGTTCATCCATATTTAAATCAGACGACAAAAAAGCGAGACGCAACTAAAATATATTATTGCACGCAAGCTAGGTATCTACTAGGAAAGTCATCAAATCCTTATTTAGTAATCTTATTTTTCATAAAAATGTGGATAAAAACACATCTTTCACAATAAGTAGTAACATTATTAAACACAATACCTATATCCAGGCCTTTTTTATAACGTACCTATCTACCTAGGTATTTATTATAAAGGTGTATCCATTTCTAGTTTATTAGTCAGAATTCAGAATCTACCTGCACAAAAAATAAATTGATTTTCTAGCAGAACAAAACACAATGTAGGTACATCCATTCTTTCTACCTAACAAACGGCACACAAAATAAAATAGACAATAGACCACGTTCGCTTAGAGGGCATCTCAAGGTCAAACCAGAAATTCACACTTCACACGTAACCTAACAGTGATTTCCATTATTAAACAATTCCAACTAATTACGATTTAAAATAATCGGTGTTATCGTCAGTAATGTATCAACCAATTAACAGATAACATGCCTAACAATAACTAGGTAGTTCAATTAGTTAAAAGATTAAAGACGACTCGAATCGACTGTCTGTCTACTCTATTTCCCCGCGCCATCTTGTTATGTTGTTGTAACTTGTACGGCTACGGTCACGTTTCACGTAGTCGTCAGCAGGTGCGTAGCTGACGGGGTAATTGGGTAATTAGACCCATAGGGCTTATGCTCATGGTATCTTCACAAAATATTAAGTGTTGATAGTAATTTTTATGATTAATAAGCCGTAGGTATATAATTTTATAAAATTGAAAGGTAGAAAATATGATTTTATAAATTTATTAGAACATGAATAGGTAGGTATATTTTTTCCGATACATGGTCGAATGTTTTCAGATTTAAAACAAATGTCTTATCTATATCTAGTTTGTTGGTTAATAAATGAATTGTACGAATTGTACCTAAAGGTAGATTCTTGCATCTTACATCTAAAATGATTAATTAATTCAAATAGTTTTTAAATTATACGGGTGTTTTGGTAGTCTAATAAGCATAACAACTTATGCTAACATGTATCCGGAAATACGTCCTTTTTGAGTGAGGTACGGATACCACATAAACACTATTTTGCGATATGACAGATGGACGCACTTCGAGTGATGGAAAAGTGTAATCAAAATAGCGACTTAAAGTCGTACTTTGATTTATTTGAAGTAAATAATTTTATATTTAGATTGATGGATTAAAAATGTTTTTATAGCATTTAAATAAAGCTATTTTTAAAAAAATGGTATTTATTGTCACCAAAACTATCTTCGCTAGCTCAAGTTTGGCATATAACGTAAAAGTGTAATGCAAAGGTGCGGACACTTGTATCGTCATAGCATCTCCCCTTTGTTCTATCTCAATGGTACATGGTGACAAAGAAACAAAGAAATTATAAACAATCTGTGTTTCTTATTTTTTTGAAAATGATTTAAGAGAGTACGCAGTGAGCTTCGGTGGTATCCAAACTGCTAGCCTGAAGCTGAAAAATTAATGATATGTAGTTGATAATTGTATTCTTTATTAATACGATTGTTATGATTATAACATTTTGGCTGTAAGGTAAGTTTGAAAAATAATATCTTGCATTTGGATTTTCTCAAAACCTTTTCAAGTCTTTGAGATTTCGGTGGTATTTCAGATTTGGTAACTCAATACCTCAATACCTGTTGGACAATACAGGTATTTCAGGTTTTCATTGCTTTTATTTAGGTGGTATTACCACAGAAGTAGTGAAGGCTCGTTATGAGATTCATAAATACTGCATCATCCTGGGTATTTCTTTCAATATTGTGATTTCTTTGAGACACTTTTTATAAAAGTATTTTGTAAGGTGATCAGTCCAGGGTCGAAATATATTGTGTTTATCTTAGTTTATTAGTGAATGGACATGGCTTTGACCTGGCATTCCGAATATTATGTTCATTTCACTCAGACAGAGTTCTATGGTAGCCTTCTGGTTAGTAATTAGTCCCATATTATGATCACATTCTAAGTAACTATGCCCCTTTATTGTGAATGTCATTTTAATGTGGATGTACTGTACTAAACACGTAGGGTTGCCAGACGACACACTTTAGACGTATTTTCCACGCTTTTTGTCTTGCGTGTACGCTTAACGCCATAGTACGAAAATGTCCCGCTTTTGATGCAAATGTCACTCTTTTGATGCAAATGTCACGCTTTTTAAACATTCGAGGCCGTAGTATTTTATTAAATATCGGATTCTCGTTTACGAAAAATCCAAGGTGAGGTCCTTTTTTTTAGAAATTTCGGAAATAATGGACCTGATTATATAAAAAAAGCTTGCTTGGTATTTGAACCTGATGTTCTGTCGGCACGGTTGTCACGCTTTTCATTTTCGTAAATCTGGCAACCCTAAAACACGTGATCACCCCACATCGTCGGTGGACATTCATCATTATTGCTTTGAACACTAAAACACTAAAATTTGTTGTAACTGTGACGCGCATTGGTTTTAGCTGGTTCGAAGACTCTGGCTAGATTCTAAGGAATTTTATGTATGGATTGACATATTAATCTCAAAATCTGTTTTTGGACATCTTTTTATACCTGTTCCCTTTAAATGTTGACAACAATACATGGTGTTAATGAATCATTACCTTTTTTACGTAATTTGATATTTAAAATGGTTATCTTGAATTTTAAGTGTTGCTGTTTTGTTTAAAACTCGTGTGATTGATTTATTTATGAACGGGACATTACAAATTCACTGTTACGAGTAGATACACATTTCACAAGCATAAATAATAATAGGTAGTAAGTATTATGGACAAATATTAAAAGTAATTTAAAAAACCCACTTCAAAATCGTGCAGATGCCGTCACCACATCTTAAACCTTAAACAAATTTATATGTGATCACGCCCTTTACTAACAAAAAAAGAATCATAGAAATTGGATAAGGTGGTAAAGAATTACCGCTAAACATACATTAAAAATTAAGAGTTTGAAGATTTTCTAATGGATCCAATTATTAGATTTTAACCAAATTAATATGGGACCACCCCCGAAGTACCCCCTTTCTAACAAAAAAAGAACCATTGAAATCGGACACCTTGTTAAAGAATTTTACCAAATCCTAATAACCTGTTTATTGTTTATACCTGGGTACCTACCTATATAGACTCATTTAGGTAATTGATGATTATAAAGAAAACAATTCTAATTAACTAGTTTTCATTGTCATTTACCATTATCGACGTCAATTATTTATGTAGGTAGGTACGTAAATTCCTCGGTAACCACTTGCATCTTGAAAGTAGGAAATCATCCATCATCTCTAGGTATATAGGTATAAGTACTTATATTTTCTCTATTGAATAATGATTCACTGAGTAGATAGGTAGATATGCACAAATTCACAAAAACTAATTTTCTACCTACCTACTTATTCTGTGAAGTTGTTAAACTTACCTAGGTAGGTATTTATAATTACGGTTGGACTATTTTTCTACCACAAATGACAACAAAAGAGCTAGTCAAAAATATTTAGGAGCTTATATTTAGTACACAATACAATAGGTAGGATCTATAAAATTAAAAATATGTGATGTGTGAAGTCTGATAAAAATTGCATTTTTCCACCCACGGAAAATCTATTCCCAAGTACGCTACTGGTCGTCAATGACCGCGGCTGAGAACGGTGAACAGTTTTTTTTTCGCGATCAATTTAGAATTCCTATAAAAAAAACAGGATTGAAACTCGTTCTTCCACAAAACAACATTATTATTCAAAGTAAAATATATACCGTACCTAGCCAGAGATCCACTCTATGAAAAATATCAGTCAACTTGTTGCTTGTTCGTCGCTTTCAACCGTATTTCGTTCGCCGAGACTTCGGCTTCGATCGTCGAGGCTCGTTCGCTCGCCGTTTCCCCGATCAAAGTTAGTCTTTTGTGAGCTTTCAGTGTGAGTGGATGCTACGCAGTTTTATCTTTTCAAGGACATTTGAACTACTGGAAAATAACTTTTATGGATTGTAATGAAACTTTGTGCTGTGCTTTTGATTAGTGGATAAGTGATTTCTTTATTTTTTGGTAAGTGTGCTTCGAACAATCATCGAGGAATAAGTGTTTTATTTAGTGCCTCTTTGTTGGATTATACCTATCTGTATGCTGTGTGAAAGTGCAGTTTGAATTCTGATTTCACTGCCATATGCCAGGGGTTTCATCTTGCTACGTGAGGATTAGGATCCATTCAATTATTTCGAACGCTGCTTTGTGGAGTGTAAGAGGTTTAACTTCAGCTCTTTGTTCCGATTCTTTCTCTTTGTGCGTCATAAATTAATTTAATGTAATCAAGTAATTATGCACCCGCTGTTAGTGCCTTTACGGATATATCATTCGGGAACTAAAATACGTTAATTTTTCTAATTCCGGCGTTTATTTAGAAAATATGTATGATTAATACAGGTGGGTCATTGAGAACTTTTCTTTTACCAATAAAAGACACAAATGTGCAAATACCTATGTAAAATTAGGACAAAGGCATTTTGTAGGACTCGCAGTGAGATTTTAGGCAGGTCAATTAGGTACATAAGTATATTTTTCAGTATTGGCGGAATTATTATCATATTCGGAAAAATAATAATTAGGTAGTTTCTTATCAACTTTGAGATTAGCTGGTAATCATTACCTATTTAGCAGTTTATTAGTTGATAATCTTGAAAAAAAAAGGTCATACGATGCACAAATACCACCAGAATTTATTAATAAAATAACAGATAACAGTGTTATTAAGTTAGATAACTATAGAATAAATAACACCCGAGTCAAAGTAAACAAGATAAAAATTCTAAATAAAATAAAAATCGCTTGTTATCAAATTATTCCCATTTCAAATAATAAATACAATCTTATCTACTTCATTAAATTTTATCACGAAATTGTAGCAAAATCCCTGCGTATACAAAGGCCCATAGAAATCATAATTCAATATGGCAACGAACATAGTAGAAAGACATCAAAAGGATCCGAGTTGGCCGTGCCTCGTCGCGTTCGCGTCTGCTTCGCTTCGGAGCGTTCGCATTAGTACACGGAATGGCCGCAAGGGGGCGACACCGAACAGACAACGCCAGCTCGATTATTGTGTGCAGTCACTGACCTCTTTCGGTTGGAAGGTATTGCGTGACACTGAGAATCTGCATAAAGTTTTTGCGGTGTAAAAAAATGGCTCGTTTCGATGGTCCAAATTAATCTTGATAGAACCGTGGGATTTTGCAACGTTTCGGAATGGTATCAGTCCTGTTTTTTTTGCAAGGCTTGGTAATCAATTTGCTCAAAACGTTTTATAAATGGGGTTAATCACACCCAAATATGTAGATGCCTACTTGGTTTGTAGAAGATGCTCATGGATGAAACGTTGATACATTTCTAGTCCACAATTAAATCAGCGAGCAATTGGTCCTTTCAGACCTAAGACGTTTCGTACATACAAAGTTCTTTTTTTTGGGACCTGCGTGAATTTAATGTGACTTAAAATCCTATTTTCTATCTTTCCACAAGTAATCGATATGATTACCAACTAAATCGAAGTCCATTATCTAACGTTTTACTTACCTAAATATAAATTATTTAAATGCGTCTATAAATTCAACATTTGCATTATTAAGTTGTAATAATTGATGTTGTTTGTCCAGTGTTATTTACAAGGTCTTATAGAAATTATATATAATTATAAACCACTCGTTGCTTCGGGAACAGTTCCAGTATGTATGTAGATATAAATGTTTGATATAATTAATTGCCTGACTAGCAACCGGTGTGAAGTTAGTAGCCAAAAACTGGTAGCCCGTTTACCGAGTACGCCCGAACAATACAGTGGCCCGTTAAAAAGGGCAATACGTACGTTTATTTCAATTTTTTGTGTTAATTGAAAACTGAGGTCGTTTGTATTTTAAATGTTATTTTCGTTATATAAATAAATTAAAAAAATAAATACATGAAAAATAATACATTTATAATGAAATTTCTTAATATTCCTATTATTAAAAATAAAATATCAAAGCAGAATTGATACCACGTATAAGTTTTAATACAAATAGTTACTGGCCAAAAGCAGATTCGCTTAGAACCCTCGGAAGGGGTAGCAATCACACCCCCATTTCAAAAAATAAACATTTGACACACTTAAAAATGAGATATCAAGTTGGGATTAATACCAAGTATACCTTTTAATGCAAGCAAATACTGGCCAAAAGCAAAATCGCTTAGGACCCTCGGAAGGGGTAGCAATCCCACCCCCATTTTAAAAAATAAATATTTGACGCACTTAAAAATGAGATATCAAGATGGAATTAATAACAAGTATACCTTTTAAGGCAAGCAGTTACTGGCCAAAAGGAGAATCGCTTAGGACCCTCGGAAAGGGTAGCAATCCCACCCCCATTTAAAAAATAAATATTTGACGCACTTACAAAATGAGATATCAAGTTGGGATTATTAACAAGTATACCTTTTAATGCAAGCAGTTACTGGTCAAAAGAAGAATCGCTTAGGACCCTCGGAAAGGGTAGCAATCCCACCCCTATTTCAAAAAATAAATATTTGACGCACTTAAAAATGAGATATCAAGTTGAGATTAATACCAAGTATACCTTTTAATGCAAGCAGTTACTGGCCAAAAGGAGAATCGCTTAGGACCCTCGGAAGGGGTAGCAATCCCACCCCTATTTCAAAAAATAAATATTTGACGTACTTAAAAATGAGATATCAAGTTGGAATTAATAACAAGTATACCTTTTAATGCAAGCAGTTACTGGCCAAAAGAAGAATTGCTTAGGACCCTCGGAAGGGGTAGCAATCCCACCCCCACTTCAAAAAATAAATATTTGACGCACTTAAAAATGAGATATCAAGTTGGAATTAATAACAAGTATACCTTTTAATGCAAGCAGTTACTGGCCAAAAGAAGAATTGCTTAGGACCCTCGGAAGGGGTAGAAATCCCACCCCCACTTCAAAAAATAAATATTTGACGCACTTAAAAATGAGATATCAAGTTGGAATTAATAACAAGTATACCTTTTAATGCAAGCAGTTACTGGCCAAAAGAAGAATTGCTTAGAACACTCGGAAAGGGTAGCAATCCCACCCCCATTTAAAAAATAAATATTTGACGCACTAAAAAATGAGATATCAAGTTGGGAATAATAACAAGTATACCTTTTAATGCAAGCAGTTACTGGCCAATCGCTGAGGACCCTCGGAAAGGGTAGCAATCCCACCCCCATTTAAAAAATAAATATTTGACCCACTAAAAAATGAGATATCAAGTTGGAATTAATAACAAGTATACCTTTTAATGCAAGCAGTTACTGGCCAAAAGAAGAATTGCTTAGAACACTCGGAAAGGGTAGCAATCCCACCCCAATTTAAAAAATAAATATTTGACGCACTAAAAAATGAGATATCAAGTTGAAAATAATAACAAGTATACCTTTTAATGCAAGCAGTTACTGGCCACAAGAAGAATTGCTTAGGACCCTCGGAAAGGGTAGCAATCCCACCCCCATTTAAAAAATAAATATTTGACCCACTAAAAAATGAGATATCAAGTTGGAATTAATAACAAGTATACCTTTTAATGCAAGCAGTTACTGGCCAAAAGAAGAATTGCTTAGAACACTCGGAAAGGGTAGCAATCCCACCCCCATTTAAAAAATAAATATTTGACGCACTAAAAAATGAGATATCAAGTTGGGAATAATAACAAGTATACCTTTTAATGCAAGCAGTTACTGGCCAATCGCTGAGGACCCTCGGAAAGGGTAGCAATCCCACCCCCATTTAAAAAATAAATATTTGACCCACTAAAAAATGAGATATCAAGTTGGAATTAATAACAAGTATACCTTTTAATGCAAGCAGTTACTGGCCAAAAGAAGAATTGCTTAGAACACTCGGAAAGGGTAGCAATCCCACCCCAATTTAAAAAATAAATATTTGACGCACTAAAAAATGAGATATCAAGTTGAAAATAATAACAAGTATACCTTTTAATGCAAGCAGTTACTGGCCACAAGAAGAATTGCTTAGGACCCTCGGAAAGGGTAGCAATCCCACCCCCATTTAAAAAATAAATATTTGACCCACTAAAAAATGAGATATCAAGTTGGAATTAATAACAAGTATACCTTTTAATGCAAGCAGTTACTGGCCAAAAGAAGAATTGCTTAGGACCCTCGGAAAGGGTAGCAATCCCACCCCCATTTAAAAAATAAATATTTGACGCACTAAAAAATGAGATATCAAGTTGGGAATAATAACAAGTATACCTTTTAATGCAAGCAGTTACTGGCCAATCGCTGAGTACCCTCGGAAAGGGTAGCAATCCCACCCCCATTTAAAAAATAAATATTTGACCCACTAAAAAATGAAATATCAAGTTGGAATTAATAACAAGTATACCTTTTAATGCGAGCAGTTACTGGCCAAAAGAAGAATTGCTTAGGACCCTCGGAAAGGGTAGCAATCCCACCCCTATTTCAAAAAATAAATATTTGACGCACTTAAAAATGAGATATCAAGTTGGAATTAATAACAAGTATATCTTTTAATGCAAGCAGTTATTGGCCAAAAGAAGAATCGCTTAGGACCCTCGAAAGGGGTAGCAATCCCACCCCCATTTCAAAAAATAAATATTTGACGCACTTAAAAATGAGATATCAAGTTGGGATTAATACCAAGTATACATTTTAATGCAAGCAGTTACTGGCCAAAAGAAGAATCGCTTAGGACCCTCGGAAAGGGTAGCAATCATACCCCAATTTAAAAAATAAATATTTGACCCACTAAAAAATGAGATATCAAATTGGAATTAATAACAAGTATACCTTTTAATGCAAGCAGTTACTGGTCAAAAAAAGAATCGCTTAGGACCCTCGGAAGGGGTAGCAATCCCACCCCTATTTCAAAAAATAAAAAATTTGACGCACTTAAAAATGAGATATCAAGTTGGAATTAATAACAAGTATACCTTTTAATGCAAGCAGTTACTGGCCAAAAGAAGAATTGCTTAGGACCCTCGGAAGGGGTAGCAATCCCACCCCTACTTCAAAAAATAAATATTTGACGCACTTAAAAATGAGATATCAAGTTGGAATTAATAACAAGTATACCTTTTAATGCAAGCAGTTACTGGCCAAAACTTGATATCTCATTTTTTAGTGCGTCAAATATTTATTTTTTGAAATGGGGGTGGGATTGCTACCCCTTCCGAGGGTCCTAAGCGATTCTTCTTTTGGCCAGTAACTGCTTGCATTAAAATGTATACTTGGTATTAATCCCAACTTGATATCTCATTTTTAAGTGCGTCAAATATTTATTTATTTGAAATAAGGGTGAAATTGCTACCCCTTCCGAGGGTCCTAAGCGATTCTTCTTGTGGCCAGTAACTGCTTGCAATAAAATGTATACTTGGTATTAATCTCAACTTGATATCTCATTTTTAAGTGCGTCAAATATTTATTTTTTTGAAATAAGGGTGGGATTGCTACCCCTTCCGAGGGTCCTAAGCGATTCTTTTTTTGGCCATTAACGGCTTGCATTAAAAGGTATACTTGGTATTTATCCCAACTTGATATCTCATTTTTAAGTGCGTCAAATATTTATTTTTTTGAAATAAGGGTGGGATTGCTACCCTTTCCGAGGGTTCTAAGCGATTCTTCTTTTGGCCAGTAACTGCTTGCATTAAAATGTATACTTGGTATTAATCCCAACTTGATATCTCATTTTTAAGTGCGTCAAATATTTATTTTTTGAAATGGGGGTGGGATTGCTACCCCTTCCGAGGGTCCTAAGCGATTCTTCTTTTGGCCATTAACTGCTTGCATTAAAAGGTATACTTGGTATTTATCCCAACTTGATATCTCATTTTTAAGTGCGTCAAATATTTATTTTTTTGAAATAAGGGTGGGATTGCTACCCCTTCCGAGGGTCCTAAGCGATTCTTCTTTTGGCCAGTAACTGCTTGCATTAAAATGTATACTTGGTATTAATCCCAACTTGATATCTCATTTTTAAGTGCGTCAAATATTTATTTTTTGAAATGGGGGTGGGATTGCTACCCCTTCCGAGGGTCCTAAGCGATTCTTCTTTTGGCCAGTAACTGCTTGCATTAAAATGTATACTTGGTATTAATCCCAACTTGATATCTCATTTTTAAGTGCGTCAAATATTTATTTTTTGAAATGGGGGTGGGATTGCTACCCCTTTCGAGGGTCCTAAGCGATTCTTCTTTTGGCCAATAACTGCTTGCATTAAAAGATATACTTGTTATTTATCCCAACTTGATATCTTATTTTTAAGTGCGTCAAATATTTATTTTTTGAAATGGGGGTGGGATTGCTACCCTTTCCGAGGGTCCTAAGCGATTCTTCTTTTGGCCATTAACTGCTTGCATTAAAATGTATACTTGGTATTAATCCCAACTTGATATCTCATTTTTAAGTGCGTCAAATATTTATTTTTTTGAAATAAGGGTGGGATTGCTACCCCTTCCGAGAGTCCTAAGCGATTCTTATTTTGGCCATTACCTGCTTGCATTAAAAGGTATACTTGGTATTTATCCCAACTTGATATCTCATTTTTAAGTGCGTCAAATATTTATTTTTTGAAATGGGTTTGGGATTGCTACCCCTTTCGAGGGTCCTAAGCGATTCTTCTTTTGGCCAATAACTGCTTGCATTAAAAGGTATACTTGGTATTTATCCCAACTTGATATCTTATTTTTAGGTGCGTCAAATATTTATTTTTTGAAATGGGGGTGGGATTGCTACCCCTTTCGAGGATCCTAAGCGATTCTTTTTTTGGCCAATAACTGCTTGCATTAAAAGGTATACTTGGTATTTATCCCAACTTGATATCTTATTTTTAAGTGCGTCAAATATTTATTTTTTGAAATGGGGGTGGGATTGCTACCTCTTCCGAGGGTCCTAAGCGATTCTTCTTTTGGCCATTAACTGCTTGCATTAAAAGGTATACTTGTTATTTATCCCAACTTGATATCTCATTTTTAAGTGCGTCAAATATTTGTTTTTTAAATGGGGGCGGGATTGTTACCCCTTCCGAGGGTCCTAAGCGATTCTTCTTTTGGCCATTAACTGCTTGCATTAAAATGTATACTTGATATTAATCCCAACTTGATATCTCATTTTTAAGTGCGTCAAATATTTATTTTTTTGAAATAAGGGTGGGGATTGCTACCTTTTCCGAGGGTCCTAAGCGATTCTTCTTTTGGCCAGTAACTGCTTGCATTAAAATGTATACTTGGTATTAATCCCAACTTGATATCTCATTTTTAAGTGCGTCAAATATTTATTTTTTGAAATGGGGGTGTGATTGCTACCCCTTCCGAGGGTTCTAAGCGAATCTGCTTTTGGCCAGTAACTATTTGTATTAAAACTTATACGTGGTATCAATTCTGCTTTGATATTTTATTTTTAATAATTTGAATATTAAGAAATTTCATTATGAATGTATTATTTTTCATGTATTTATTTTTTTTATTTATTTATATAAGGAAAGTAATATTTAAAATACAAACGACCTCAGTTTTCAATTAACACATAAAATTGAAATAAACGTACGTATTGCCCTTTTTAACGGGCCACTGTATTGTTCGGGCGTACTCGGTAAACGGGCTACCAGTTTTTGGCTACTAACTTCACACCGGTTGACTAGCATTAGAACTATTTGTAATCGTGACTATGCCATTAATTTAAAGTTGATTTTATCTGAACCTGAAGTACCTACTTAACTTGATCCAACGTTTTGTAGTTTTTTTGTCATATTTAAGTAGGTATAGTTTGACAGGATAGATTAGGTTCAGATTTGGTATCATTAGCTTAAATGCTTTGCAACAAAAGTCTTAATAATCCAAATAAGATTATTTACCCACCTCTTGAATGAGGTGCTTCCATTTTACATTTCCAATTATCATTTTTGTATAGATAGTAGTAGGTATTGATGTTTGGTTCCCAACCTGAGGGGCGTTATGTTTTCTAGGGTCGCCACTAGTGCACTACTATAAAATGTGAAAATAACTACTTTCTTTGAAACTGGATGACTACACGTTTGTGTGGTTTGACAGATAGAACACCAGCTATAATAATTGGACTTTCAAACAAAAGTGAAAGAACTTCTTTCCCAAGCAAAGAGTATTAAGTGCATGTAATCGATAGACTTGTCAATAACAGACTCTTCCAGTGTCTGTGCAAGGGAGGTACATAATTTTCTGATCAAATTGTGAATTATATTAAATTTAGAGCTCTCAACTTTGATTTTCGATGACATTCAGGAAGAATTCTTGTACCTACAGAAGGATTCTTTGACACGTAAGTTTCGTCAGAACAAAGGCAAGAACCAAATTAAATGTTGAGGATGGCATGAGATTGGCTTTGACAAGCATTTTATTTAAATAATTTTGGTAGTCACTTAAGTAGTATTTTCTTTATCCTATTGAAAACGTGACAATTGTAAAACTGGAAAAGGTTGTGAACCACTGCATTAAATACCTACTAATTTTTATAAATACGTACTTATGTTTACAAATATTTAACTATGTTCGTAACTACATTCTATTAGATTAAATTTTTGTCACATACTTAATTTCGAATACAAAAACATTACGCAATACATTTCCATTTTATGTATTCTTGGAATCGTTTTTTGTCTCATCTGCCAATTACGAAAACTATTTAAGACGGATCTGTGCGGACGTGAAAGTTTTTCCAGAAAAACTCGTTCTCGGACCTGATGAATAATTTAACAGAAAACGAAAATGTTTATTTATTAACGGTCAGTCTGAATAAATAATGAATTACAGACTCGATGGTCGTGGTGTAATCATCGGTTCGATACTTAAATTGGTCGATTTATTGCTTCCGTACGATATTTGTTTTTTTTTTTCTTAATGATAGCCAGTTTTTTTTAATTAAACGTAGTTGAAAAGCTGATTGTGTAAAAATATGTGTCCAACAGTGTCCCGCGTTACTTAAAAGTTGATTTTGATTGATTTTGTGACCAATGGGAATCAATTTTCGGTCCTATTTAGGTTAAAATTCGAGTATAACTGATTGTACACAGTTTTTATTAGAAAATAGTATTAGATAAGGAAATTAAATAACGTCACACAATAGGTTCTTTCGTTCGCTGTTGGTGCAGTGTCCACCAGTGTAAATTACACCAGTTACACCACCTTATTTACCTTAGTTTACTTCCCTCCTTATTCCTTATATACATGTCGAGTGTAATTCACTCCTGCTAAATAGCTGGTGGAGAAAATATCCACCAGTGGACACCACATCGCCGACAGGAAGGTTTAGTGGATTTTACACCGGGCCGAACGAAAGGTTTAGTGTACATTGGTGTAGTTCATTCCTACACCAGTGGGACGAACGAAATAACCTTGTATCTATATCTTTTCTTATACAATAAAGTGTAGAAAATGTAGCTTTGTGTTGGAGCTTACAGCTGTAGAAGAAAATTGTTTTATTAATACACTTTTGCAGATTATGACCGTTTTCTATAACGTATTTTGTAATTGTCAGTTTTTAAAATTTTAAGATGAGTGTCTATACAGACTTGTTCAATATCATTTGAATATGAGCTAAGCAACTAAAAAAGAATGTTATTATTATGGAAGCTGCACAGGTATCTGTTGAAGGGCTCTCTGTGGGTTAAAGGTTGATTGTGAATGCTTGGATGTTCATTAGGGTCTGTAACTGGGGTCTAAGCATATTAAAAGTATGTTCTGTTTGTGTTTGACGTAGCGTAAATTGAATTTAATTATTGATTTACTTACAATGACCAATCACAATAATTATTTACTAGTACTTAGTTGATTATTTGTCCCAACCAAAATCCTGTGTGTCTAACACGTTACTTTCCAATAAAATTATTAAATTATCAAAAATATTTAGAATATGAATTAAAGATAACAATTTTCCACAATATATTTTGTCACATCTTCATTGCCGATGAAAATATTAATACATTTTGAATATTTTCTTAAATTTCTTCAATAGGTTTCATTTTAGAGAAGTCATGTGTACGTATGACAAAAAATATAGAGAATTTTCTTAAATCCGATCATAAATAACCGAATTATACCTTTAAAGTAGAAAAATAACCACAATAAAGTACCCTCCACATGCTCCGACTATGTCCAAAATTTAATCAGCTCATTGTAGGATGGATTAAAGAAAAGTTTTAAATTTTTGTGTATTTTCTATTTTTGAGTTATCCTAGATACAGGTCTGCCAATTTTGGGCCTTATTTTCTCTAAATCTATAAGATTGTACATAATATTCTTTACCTCTACAGTACAAAACCAAATTTAGGAAACCACAAAACGAAAATGTTCATTTAATTCCTTTTTGTTTTCACGATATTGATAAGTTGACCTCAAATTACCAACCGACAAAAAAAAAACAAAAAAAATATCCCAAACGCATTAGACGAATTACAAAAACCTTCGGTGTCGGTTACCCGACGTTTTTCCCACAACATCAACGACCACAACAGAAAAAAAATTACGTTGATTTACGACCAAGAAAAATTTTTGCGTGAGCGTTTCAAAAATTCCGTCCGAACTAAAATAAACATGCGGGCAAAAATAGACGCACCTGTTTCGAATCAACCATTCGGTACATAAACAACGGGTGGAGGACAGGGCCGGCTTCAGGTGAATATTATAAAAAAAAATCACGTGAGGCACATTAAATAACGGGTTAACTTAGTGTTAGTCCTGATTATTTTTGCTACTAACGTTTTCTTTATGTGATGTTTTATAAATGGTTAACACCTTAAGCGCCACGCCTAATATACTAACTATTCCAAAGAGTTAATTAATTAAAGAGTCTTATATCGGGGTAAATGTTTGATAAAACTACTCCTAAACGAAAAATTATTATTGTTTTTATTATATTTTTACAAAAACAGGCCCACAGTGACCACTGTGGGCCTGGTGGGAAATTTATTGATATATCGGGTACGCCGCCACATACCGTCTAAACGGTTTTATTATATTGATTTTGAAAGTCAACCATATTATTGTCTATAATAATAAAACCATTTATTGTCCAACAGTTTCCCATATACAAGATGACCTCTAAAAGTTTATTGGCCTATAATTGTTTATAGTAGTGCGCTTTTAAGATTTATATATGGGACAGATTTTACCTACTTTCCAAACATAAGAGAAAATGCATTTTATCTGAACCCGAGGCGAATTTATTATTTAATTTTTTACCAGCATCTAGGATTTCTTTTTCGGTTGTTGCTTCACTACTAATATTTAATAGGATATTAGGATCATAGTTAAATTGCAAATTTAAATTGTTACTATCTTCTGGCAAAGAATAGACACTTCTAGACAATTCTAGAAGTTTTCTTTTAATTATTAACAAATTACCAAAATAACTTTGGTTCATCTGAATATTTTGTAAATACAATATCCTTGATTTTAAGTTTGATATTAATTCTAAAATATTGTTGCTTCTTATTTTGGTTTACTTATGACCTTTACGTTTATAAAAATAGCATAGTTTTTAGATGTTTTTATTTAATTATGTTTTCTTGAAGTTTGAATTTTTTTTAATACAATAATTCAATAAATTATAATAAAAAACAACCTGTTCAATTTTCCCTGTATTTTAGCGATGTTACTATCAAAGCTATCTATATTCCTGAGTAATGGAAAACTTCCGCATGGTTTACAATGGTTAGATGCAGGTAGGATCTTTTTGTTTTTCTATCTTCTTTTTGGTATTCAACTTTTTATTAAAATATTCCAACATTTGTGGAGAAGTAGCAATGACTGTTTTTTTTCTTTTTTCCTAACTTTAATTGGGCCATCTTCCTTCCAAACAAAACTCTTTTGAAAGTGGAAGGAATGGTTTCTTTATGATCAGTAAATCCCTTCACTAAAGGGAAGTTTTGAAATGGTGCAGCTCAGTGCTAGTAGAACAAGAAGGTGCATTAATGTTTGTCACATTGTTTAACAGAGTCTCTGGTGCTACTCGTGACTCTGGAGTTGATGCTTCTATAATTATTGGTCCAGCAGGAGAAATGTTTGTGCCTTGAGACACTACATCTAAGAACTCCGGTTCTTGTATGTGTAATGTTCTATAATTATTGGTCCAGCAGGAGAAATGTTTATGTCTTGAGACACTACATCTAAGAACTCCGGTTCTTGTATGTGTTATGTTACCTTCTCTTCAGTGTTTTGATGTTGGTGGTCATACCACAATTTCCATATTATTAAATAAAGATGTGTCTTCAGTAGGCCCTTGATGTGTCTTCAGTAGGCCCTTTCCATTCATTTTGACTGTCCATAAAAGATGTTATTTTATCCTTACCGATTTCACGTTCTAATATTGTAAAAAAATAGTTTGTCCTCTGCAGTTTTTCTCATATTTAAAGTTTTAGTTTCTGCACTTGACTATCCATTGACCTTAACTGCCTTTGGATCCCAAGGAACCAAGCCACATTTTTTAAATACTTTTTTTATTGTTAAATCTTTAATATGAGGAAGAACTTCTTTTAATACTGTTGCAAAATTGTACTTATTAGGAGGCTCTCCATTATGTTGAATTTTCCAATCTACAACTTTCGGTCTCCAAATGGTTTTTAAGATATGAAATACAGATACATCCATAGGCTGCATAATGTGTGTAGCATTTTTATATAATGCTATTAATTCAATATTTTTGTCAATACAAAATTGACTAAGTTGATAGGTGGGAAACATGTCTATCTAAGAACATCACAACTGGTCTGGGAATACATTCATTTTCAAGCCAGGGTACGATAATATTAGCAATGTATTCAAAGAATAGCCCTTGAGTCATCCACCCTTTTTTAGATTTTCCTATTGCCCAGTCAGAAGGAATGTTTTCAGCTATACCTTGTGGTATCCTGGTGTACCTGTAGACTACTAGTGGAGGTGCAAGTTTTCCGTTTGCATTGGCTGTAACTAAAGTTGTTATATTGAATTTTTCATCATTACCAGCAGCATTATAAACAGTTTTACATCCTTTGGAAGCCAGAACTTTGCCCGGTTTTGGATTTTCATCGCAGTTAAACACACAATTTGGATTCTTTATGACATTTTCTATTTTCTTCTCCTTTAAATATCTCGCAATTTCCTCAAACCATTCTTCTTCTTCTTTGAGAAGTTAAATTTTGACCAGTTTGAAATGTAATATCTTGGTGGCGTTTTAAAAAAAGGCTTAACCATTTTTTTCCGGGTCTGGTATTTCCATTAAAGATGATCCTTAATTTTAAAGCTAGTTTAGAAAAACTTTCCATGAAGGTTTCCTTTGTCAAAGGGAAACCTGCAAGAGCTAGAGATTTAACCCAATTAACAAGAATTCATGTTCAGAAGCAAATTTGCTTGATGGTCCCATTTTTCTACAAATTGCAACTTGCCCATTAGCGTTATTCTTGGAACCCTGTCGACTACTAGAACTAGATCTTTTTTCTGTTCCAAAATCCGGTTTTTTCTTGTTACAAACATGTCCTAACTATCTTAACAAATATATTATGTTAACCATTGCTATTACTAGTACAGTCATAATTTAAAAGTAATGAATATTTTTAAAACAAAACTTTTTAACATCATTTGGTAATACTTACTTCTTACTAAGTCACACAACAACTTTGCACAAAATGACACCTGATGCACTCACTTTAAATGTTACCTCTCTGTGTCATTAACAAAATAAGACTGGACTATGCATATGCAACACTCATTGGGCCACTGGTAGGTACTAACAATGATGCCAAGTGATATTTTGTTTCAGATTTGCAAACTTCTTGTTTGTGGTAGTATAAAATTGAGGTGTAGAAAGCTGTGTATGACTAAAGGATGCAAAATTATCTTATTTGTACCTGTTTTATTAATCCTCTGTAATTTAACTGATGTACCTACCCATTCTAATAGCTTTACACAAACTAAGAACCAATTTACTATTGTCCCTTATTGTTTTAGATACCTCTATTACCTATTAAGGACTAATTTACTAACACCCTTATTAAAAAAATGTGTTTTATCATCTATGACAGTGTAAACTAACTAAATAACGGTTAATATCGAACTTTTGACACTAACGCCTCGCCTTTGTATTATTATCGTTTGAAAAATCGTTTTAATGTGCAACTTATGCAGTTCGGGTCAAACTAATTTGCGAGAGCGGAAGCAAAACGGGCGATTTCATCGTTATAACATCGAGCGTTGGTGTTTCTACAAACTTTCTCGAATGGCGTCAGCGTTAAATTTGTATGCACGGCCGATATACGAGTATGAAGTCCAGAGGGGAAGAAAGATAGATAAAGCGAGAGAGCGGAGTTTCCGGCCAAACTTTGGAATTAACATTTAAAGCAGCTGCACTGCTGAAAATCGATAAGATACCTCGATGCAATGGCGTATCGTGCGGGGAAGAATATACAAATTCGGAAAAATATATTTTGTAGGCCATTTTCTTTTAGGACCCATAACTGTGCTGTTGTACATCACAGATGACATATCTATTTAATTTTAGGCAGTCACAGCTCCACATCGGTACCAAATCGTTAAGAATATTTTAAAATTCTGCCATACATCACACTATGTTTAAAAATGAACAACTTTTCGACAATTTATCTAATAAGCGCATTAAACTATTTACAACTACAACTATTTACTGCTTTTTGCACCAATACTGGTAAAATTGAAATATATTTACCAGGATAATTATATCCATTTGAAATGTCAAGGTCATAAAACTCTCATTTTAAGATCCTTTGATATCTTTTGTCGAATTTATGAACTAACTTTAGAAATGAAACTCGATAAAACGTAGATAACGTTATAGTTGCCATAATAAAATTATTTGTCACAGTTTACAATTGAGAGCACAACGATCCAAGAACCAATAATTGACACTGTTGGACACTGATCAGTGTTGCCAGATATACCATATTTATGGTATTTATACCATTTTTTCTACTCCGATACCTGCAAATTTTTAAAGATACCATTTTTTGGCTACTGATACCATTTTACTACCATATTTTTAACTTTTAGATTTTTATATCATTCATTATAATAATACGAGTAAAACATAGCACTCTGCACATCTCTACTCTACTAACAAGTAACAAGAATGGTCTCACATCTCTACTAAAACACGCCCAGTAATAGACGATTACAAAAATGTATTTAGGTATAATCGGAGAATTCAAAAATGAAAATAAAAATATATGGTCTATTTAAAAAAAAAATCGATGACGTAGCGAAATACGTCTAGTTGAAAATAAAAATTGACCAGTGAAAGCATTTTGTTAAAATACTGTTAGACAGAAAAATATCGAATTTATTCCAACCTATACGTCCTCATTGTATATGTTACTATAGGTTATAGTTATAAATTACTAAGTGCCAATTTCACCGTTGTGTTAAACGAAGATTAAAATGACATAGTTAATGTAAAAATGTCATTTTAAACTTCGTTTAACACAACGGTGGAATCGGTCCTACAAGATTTATAAATACAACTTTATTAATACAAAGGGTACTGAGTAAATGGCCAATTTGCTGAGTTCAGCAAGATCATAATGATCCTACCGTCTGTTCTCTGTTCTTCCGCTCTTAATATTACTTTGTTAATTAAATCATAGTTTAAAATAAAAATTTTATACTAATTTTCATTTTTATTTGTTCATAATTTGTGTAAAACTTCATTATTTGGTGTTATCAAGATTATTCTGGATACCATTTTTTGTCAGTAAAATACCATATTTTTAAGTGTCGGATACCATATATATTTTTTTTTTTTTTCATCTGGCAACACTGACACTGATATGTATTGAGTAATTACTTTCATCATTAATAACTTTTTAAGCATAATAATTTTAACATATTTTCCTTGTAATTTATAGTTTATTGACTTGTAATTAATTTCTAAAGGTGCGTATAGATATAACGGCGAGTCCGCGCCGTGCCTAGGCCAACAACGAGCCCTGGGGCTTATTCTTTACCAGCATTTTTGAAAGCACTCATTGCGTCTTTCTAGAAACGCGACAATTAACAAAAGTGGAAAGCGCAAACGATATTTTCACTTGCTGTGCTGTTCGTATTTGAAAAACGTAAAGCGCTTTCAAAGACTAATATTTGCAAACGTAGATAAGTCAAAAATTAAAATATGGACCTAAATATATGACTTGAATATTAAAATGTCAGCAAATTTATGCTGTTTCTTATGTTTTTTGATTCGTTATAATTTTGGAATTGGTCCCAATATATTCTAATAGAATTTGCTATAGGGTCTTATTCAGTTGTTTTTAAACTACCGCGTCCATGATTAATGAATTGTAATAATGCCAAAATGACATTAAAATCCTAACGAATTAACTTCAACATTATTGTTTTTAAATGATTTATCACCCTGTATACCTAATGTAATACCCTGTATAGCCACTTCACAGAACACGTGTTAACATGGTTCTATAATGTTTTATTAAATATCTAATTAATTAACAGGCATAAATGCCTACTTGCTTGCGTTCGGCTAATAATACCGATGCTTCAGAAAAATATCTTATTTCGTGTCTAATGTTCTTATTTTTGACGAATTGAATGGGTGTCAATTACTGAAACACTGTCGGTTATTGATACACTCATTATCCATAGGCGTAGAGCGTAGAACATTGTCTATAACATTTTGTAACAAAATGGCCAATATTTCTTTTGTTGGTATACTGTCTACGAATAATTACATAATTGATGACGTGCAACGATTTTAGCTTTGTATTTGTTTGCTTAATATAAAAATTGCTTTTTAACTGTCAATTAAGAAGAGCAACATTAGGTATAAAACATTTTTGTGTGTGTAGTTTTCAAACATACTAAAACAAATTCAAGTTAATTCAAATAGATTATATGGAATGTAGAAGCAATATTTTCAGTTTTAAATATGAATCTGGGTAAAAACCCACGGCACGCTCATGACTTTCCAGTATTCCCAACTTCCGTAATCGGGTTTTCGTGCACTGAACTCGACAATAAAGCTTATGGTACATGAATAGACCATTAGGCCAACTAGTCCTAAAGTGTGCCAACGAACAAGACATCGAAAGTTCGAGAAACTGTCCAACAGAACAAAAAAAAAACAAATTATAATGAACAAGTTATATGACAATAAAATGAATATATTAATTTTTTAAATAGGGCGTTTCTAAAGTATCGTCATTTTTATTTAATATATCTTTATTTGGATAGAGGTAAAATAGATTTGGCAATAAAAAATGGTAGAAATTCCTTGCTTTTTCTTTTTTTTTATCTTGTAGAGAATATAATGTAAATGCTTGTTCCTATTGTCTATTTTTATGTATGAGAGAGTAATAAAACAGCATTTCTAATGCAAAACTTAGTACGGTCATTTTAAATATTTTTACAGAATGATCTAAATATTTCCTAAAATTGTAATAAATGTACCTGAGCTATTACAAGTTTTGGGTCTTTTATTGGTCCTTTATAAACATAAGCTGTACAGAACAATAGAAAAAGGTTTGGACAGGCCAAAAGCCCTGTGTATTAAAGATTACATAGCCGTATCTTAAGATTATTTTCAATAAGTACCTATTTGCCAATTTTGTTTTATTTTAATTCCAAGAATTTCTTACAGTAATCGAATTATAAGTAGATAAATACCTTCCCAACAAATTTCACCGAAAATGCGATTCTAGGTTTTCGATTTAGTAAGGAGGTCCAAGTTGTGTATTCTTGACAGTTTCCTAAATGTCGTTTAGTTGCAACTTGCAAGGTGCAGTGTGAATTCTAGTGTGATCATGGAAAATTTGAAAGGGCCGCGTAAACGACAAAAAATCGGTCCTTTAACAGTTAATGAAAAAACATTAATATTTAATTGTTTTAAATCATTTACAGACAAACATTTATGTAAAAGTGTTGATGACACAGTGGAATTAGTTAGTAGTACGCTTGGTGTTGGGAAATCTACGATTTACAGAGTTGTTAAAGAAGAGAAATGTGGCGAGTTTCAAACAGCACGTAAAGCTCCAGGAAAACCAAAATTTCAATTAGAAAATCTTTTGAAAGAAAGACTTCGAAGTGCATGCGTTCTTCTTTAGAAAAGAATTTCTGACAGTAGACAAAGTTCTTGCCACGGTTCGAGATGATAAGGATTACCCTGAAATGAGTCGAAGCACACTATGGAAACTTTTAAAAGAAATAGGTTTTCTATGGAAAAAACATTCCAGAAAGTCTATTTTAATAGAAAGAAGCGATATTGTAGTATGGAGAAGAAATTACCTAAGGACTAAGTATAAAAGAAATGAGAAACCAAAGAAGAAATATATTTTATTTAGATGAAACATGGATCAACGAGGGACATAAACCAAATAAATTTTGGCAAGATGAAACTGTTACAAGTCGAAGACAGGCTTTTATAAATAATTTAACTACTGGTTTAAATCCACCATCAGGAAAGGGGCGCAGACTAATAATAGTACACATCGGTAGTACAAACGGTTTTGTCGAGGGTTTTGTTAAAGGTGGTTTATTGACTTTTGAATCTACTCGTACCGGTGACTAGCATGAGGACATGAATGCTGATGTCTTTAAAGAGTGGTTCGAACAAATTATAGATCTTCTTCCTCAGAACTGTATAATAGTAATGGATAATGCAAGTTATCACTCGAGACTTATAGAAAAAATGCCCACAACCAAGTGGTTAAAAAAAGATTTACAGAATTGGCTAAATTCAAAGAAGTTCCATCCCGGTTCTGTGAGAAAAGAACTGTATCATTTGTGTTCCCTTCATAAAGAGAAATTCAAAAAATATGAAATTGATGAAATTGCAAAAAATCGTGGGATGACGGTGGTTAGATCACCACCATATCATTGCGAAGTAAACCCGATTGAACTGATATGGGCACAGATAAAGGGAGAAGTTTCAAGAAAAAATAATTCTTTTAAAATGAGTGATGTTAAACAGTTGTTTTTGGAGGCTGTAAATAATGTGAAGCCTGAAAACTGGGAAAAGGCAGTAAATCATACGATTAAAGAAGAAGAGAAAATGTGGAAGTTGGACAAATTCCATGATCACACTAGAATTCACACTGCACCTTGCAAGTTGCAACTAAACGATATTTAGTAAACTGTCAAGAATACACAACTTGGACCTGCTTACTAAATGGAAAACCTATAATCGCATTTTCGGTGAAATTTGTTGGGAAGGTATTTATCTACTTATAATTCGATTACTGTAAGAAATTCTTGGAATTAAAATAAAACAAAATTGGCAAATAGGTACTTATTGAAAATACTCTTAAGATACGGCTATGTAATCTTTAATACACAGGGCTTTTGGCCTATCCAAACCTTTTTCTATTGTTCTGTACAGCTTATGTTTATAAAGGATCAATAAAAGACCCAAAACTTGTAATAGCTCAGGTACATTTATTACAATTTTAGGAAATATTTAGATTATTCTGTAAAAATATTTAAAATGACCGTACTAAGTTTTGCATTAGAAATGCTGTTTTATTACTCTCTCATACATAAAAATAGACTATAGATGAGGCATTCCTATTTCCACGACAGTCCCAGTGGCCTAATATAAATATCCACAAATATTTTATTGGGTAGTGTGCATAAAAAATTAAGTAATTGCCAGACATTTTATTTATTGAAAAATAACTATTTGTAAACTATTTTGATTCAGACTACGCATTGTAGGAGAAAATTCTATGAAGGTATTTTATTTTTCTCGAGATTAAATAGCAATTGTTCAGGGACAATTTTTAGTAAAAAGTTTTAAATATTTTTAGAAAATATATTGTCAAGTTATTCTCTATAGCATAGTTATTCTCTATAGCATATAACATCAACAATAAAGGGCCGAGGACACTTCCTTGTGGTACCCTTAATATACATACATTCTATTACACTGGACACACTAGTGTATACATAAATTTGAAGGTAGTTGTGGATAAATTTTAAGACTTCTGATTGTATACCAAATTTCTGTTGTTTGCAGATCAATTATTTCGAAAGCACATTTAAAATCCGCAAATACACTCAAAACTACCTTTCCTTTCTTTTGTTAAGTTCCTCCTTCCAATTAAAACATGAAAACTGCAAATTCAGTAAAGAGAAAACGTAAATATCCGTCGAAAATTAGAGGTTTTAAAAAAAATCGTGATTTCTATACTCTTACTGGAAAGTAAAAAAATGACGATCCTTATGAAACGTTCTTTATTATTATAATTGTTGCTGTGTAGCTATTGGGAGGCGTACAGAATGCTGCGAGACTTTTATTGTTACACCGATTTTTTCCGGCCCACGTTCCCTTTTAACGACCGCCATCAATTTGCATACAATGGAAATATGCAGCACCGCAACTAGATTGATATGACCTATGATGTTAAAATTTCTACATTATCTTTATGACACTTCACGCTAACATAATAAATAAATGGATGGCGGAATGACGGGGCTGACTCAGTGCCAGAGCGCGCTCGGTCTTGCGAGCTAGAATGCTTTTATCTCTAATCAAGTGTACACATTCGCGAATTAGCTCGCGGAACTAATATAGCCAGACAAATGAGGGGGCGTGCGATGATCCCCAGGGAGAAGCGTATAGCGTAGCTTGAATTTCGTACCCGCAATGTTAAATGAAATTAATTATTAATAAATCGAGATAAAAACACATCAAAAAATCTATTGCACATCTAAGATACAATCCAATACTGTCCAAAGTTATGTAATTTATGCTCATAACTACAATAAACCAAATGTCCAGAATAGTTTCTACTGATTTCACATTAACAGATAACATAAAGAATAACTGGAAATACCCAGCGATTATCTGAAAATACCCAAATAATTTTTAGGAATAACCGTTAAATTCTTAATGTCCTTAAACTATTATCCCCAATTAAGTTTTTTTGGTATTTTTTCGATTTATTACAAGTAAATTCAATCAGAGGCGTGGAAAATGGGTGGTATTTGGGTGCGGTCTTTTGATATTTTTTTGTTGCCATCAGGAAAATTATGGGAAAATGAAATGTGCATCAACAAAATTAATAAATTTCTATATTTTTCCACACATTTTTTTTAACAAGCTTGTTTATGCCATTTTAGTCAAGGAATAATGCACCGCCATAAAATAGAATATCTATTTCTTTTAATTTAATCATAAGCTGCAAGAACATTGCCTGGATTACATCATTAATGAAAGCAGTCATCATCTTGCTCTTAACATTTGTTGTCACCTCAATTTAGGTCCTAATAATTGTCGACAGAATTTTACCATTATTTTTTTTATTTAAAACATTTATTCATTTATTAAAATATTTACAACATAACATAAAATAATTAGCACAACTCCTAGAGTTGTTGTGCCGGCCTGCAGGTACCCGGAAGGCAAATGATGATAACTTCGCCTATAATACGTTATAGATGTTTATAATTTTAATTTTACTAAATATAGCAGCCCTTCCTCTTTGCCAGAAAGGCATTATTAAGGGATTTTGGGTATGTTGGAATCGGGAATTGTGTGCGTTTGGTTTGGTTGGTCTTAGTTATTGTTATTGTCCCCTGAAAAAGCTAGTAAAAAACAGGGTTGTCATTGTTCGTGTCTGTTCCTGTACGTAGTTTTTGTTTTTTGTCACAATTCTCAGGACGAATGGGCGAAAAACCCCCTTTTCAAATCCCTATACCAAATCTTATAACTTTCGCAAAGCAAATTTCAATGTTCTATATATACAGTATGGTTCAAATGAAAGGAATAAATTCATTATAATGGAAGTAGTTGGTTTTTCGAAAAAATGCTCGGACAGGTCAATTTTGTTTACTCAAAGCGCAATTTTTTAAATAGAATTCAATTTTCCCCCACCTCCCATTTTTGGACAGTGACGTCATTGACAATTTTTTTAAATAGTAACCCCAATTTTTTTTTCTTGTTTTTGATAGATCTTGCAATTTCCTACTCGGAAACATAATATTTGAAATATTTTACATAACATTTTTTTTTTGAATAAAAGTCATTTAAAGATCAGACACATAAATTTTATTTTATTTTGAGAACACAATAAATGAATATAAGATAATTATTTGTAATTAAGTGCTTAATCTAACAAAATATTAATAATAATAATAATAATTAAAAAGAATTTGTGAAATTGGCATTAAATTCTTTTTATTATTATTATTCTTTTAGATGAAGCACTTAATTACAAAAATTCTTTTATTCATTTATTGTGTTTCAAAATAAAATAAAATTTATGTATCTAATCTTTAAGTGACTTTTATTCAAAAAAAAATTTATGTCAGATATTTCAAATATTATGTTTCCGAGTAGGAAATTGCAAAATCTTTCAAAATCAAGAAAAAAAATTGGGGTTACTATTTAAAAAAATTGTCAATGACGTCACTGCCCAAAAACGGAAAGTGGGGGAAAATTGAATTCTATTTAAAAAATTGCGCTTTGAGTAATCAAAATTGACCTGTCCGAGCATTTTTTTGAAAAACCAACTACTTCCATTATAATGAATTTATTCCTTTCATTTGAACCATACTGTATTATAACCTGATCTCTAATATTGATTAGACTTTTGTGGAAATATTTTAAAATGCCGAAGATGCCTGTACAGGGTTTTAAAAGAGAATCTCGTTAAGTATAAATGGTATGGAAAAATTGATCTCCCATCGTCGATCTTTTTTTGAGAAACAATTGCATTTTTAAAAATTGGCTATTGTCTTTTGTTTTCGAGTTATAAACAAAAGCTTGCTTTTTTAAAATTTTCATCATATTTTCTCGCTTATTTATGAAAGTGAAAGAACATAATTTATACCTTCTTCAGGCACTTTTTTGATAAGATTTTTTTTTTCAATTCTTCAAATTTGAGATGTTGCTGTTTCTTTATTTAATAGGGTCTGAATTTGTATTTTTTTTTAAACTGATAGTGCTCGTTTTCGTGATATCCCAGACTCTGTTTCAATTTGACGGCTTGATATCGATGGATTTGCAGTTAGTATTCCAGTAACATTGGTGGCAACTTCCTCAGCATCTTCAATATTATAATTCTGTATCCTTGGTTTCTTAAAAGTTCCATAATGTATGAGATTTTCTTTTAATCGTTTGAAAATAAAATTATTAGGTTGTCTTCTTTCAGGGTAACTATTAAAATATATTTCACTTGCAACTTTGGAATTATTATTACTTTGAATAAAACACGTCAAACTTTTCCCTATTTTCATAGGCCAATTTGCACTTTTAATATAAACAATCAAACGTTATTAAATGGTCATTTTTGTAAAAATGCCGATACTTCTGTTAGAAATATTCTGAATGACACAAGCCTACTAGAAAACAACAGAGTATTATAGTTTTTTCTAAATAACAATGAAAATGTATAAACTGACCCCCACATTATACAGGGTATTTCTTAATAACATGCTAATATTTAAGGGGGTGATTCTTGGACCATTTTAAGAAAAAAACTTCATATGAATGTACGTCCTAAACCTCTTAACTTTTGAGAAAAAAAAATCAATTTTTTATTGTCATTTTCATACCACTTTAAATATTTTTATGAAATTTGTTGTACGGCGTATATGAATTAAAGAGCATTTTTTGACCTGAAAACATTTTTTTATTTCCAACAGTCGCGTCCGTACTGGACTGAAAAAAAAGTAGTACGCCATTGCTTTCTCTTAAAATAAAAATTATTTTTCGAGTCCCCGGTCAATTTACAGCAAATTTAATTTCTTGCATTTTATGGTACGACTTTCGAACAAAAAAATTAAATTCATATATGTGCATATCATTGGACCAATTACGAAAAAAAAGAACAACGTAACTTTGAACAATAATTTATTTAAGAGGATTTACTTTTTTTATTCGAAAACGGTATAAAAAAGTCAAGAAATTAAATTTGTTCTAAATTGAACGGGGAGAGCAGTGGCGTACTACTTTTTCCTTAAAAAATATCTAGTCTGAGTCTAGTACGGACACCACTGTTGAAAATAGAAAAAAAAATTTAAGGCCAAAAATGCTCTTTAATGTACAATTGTACATCAAAATTCAAAAAAATATTTAAAGTGGTATGAAAATGACAATTAAAAATTGATTTTTTTCTTAAAACTTTATTTCAAAAGTTAAGGCGTTTAAAACATACATTTATATGAAGTTTTTTTCTTGAAATGGGTCCTGAATCACGCCCTTAAATATTAGCATGTTATTAAGAAATACCCTGTATATATCGTTAGAATGGGAAAATTTTTGACTTTTTTTGTGTCACAGCCAACTACTCATTCCATATAAAAAAATACAACTTTATGCTATAACCCGAATTTGAAGAATTTAAAAAAAATGACTACGCCACTGGATTTTTCAAAAAGTGCCTGAAGAAAGTATAAATTATTTTCTTCCACTTTCATTAATAAGCGAGATAATGCCACATAATGAAAATTTGAAGAAAAAAAAAACAACTTTTGTTTATATCTCGAAAACAAAAGACAATAGCCAATTTTTGAAAATGCCATTAAGTTTTTCTCAATAAAAAAAGATCGAAAATGGGAGGTCCATTTTTCCATACCATTTATAGTTAACGAGAGTCTCCATTAAAACATCAAAATTTACCCACCCTGTACATGAAAAATTCGGTACATATCTTATTTTAAATTTTATTCCATACTAATAATTTAACAAAAAAAAAATTCCTGTTGTCTATTAATCAGCCAAATTTAAACAAAAATATTAGGTATGTGGATTTCAAATTATCTGTTGATATGAACAGTGTTGCCGCGACCATTTTTAGAACTGTACTGATTAAAAAATACTCGCATTCTTGTTTTTTCACACCGACCCTGTGATAATCTCTAAGCTTAGTCTTAAATAGATGAGTAATACGGGTGAGTTCTTGATATTTGACAACTTTCATAATTTTTAAACCCACTTTATTAGTTATGAGCTCATTCGTTTTTACCTCTCTATTTTAGACCATACCTGATGATGAGGATCTGATCTCCTCGAAACCGGTCGTATTAAATTACTCTTGTAAGATCTTAAGGACCACCCTTGTTTTATTTACCTCTTTTTTGATATAAAGATTTGTTTATCCAAACGCTGCAAATTTTGCTTTGAATCTAATTTTCGCATTTTGTACTAAATTTCGTGATTTTTTAAAAAGTTGTACTGAAGTACTGAATTTAATCGTTTTGTACTAATTTGGTACAATTGTACCTAAACGGCAACACTGGATATGAATTTGATGATACCATTGAAACCAAGTCTGATATAACTGTAGTATGTATAATATTCGTAGATACAAAATCGCGTATTTTTAGTATGATGACCTTGAGTAGCTAGAGGTCAAACGATATCCGACTATTGTATAACTTGGCGACGGGGCGTCTTCTTCCTTTACCTCGACAAAATGGTATCGACTTCCTGTACGTACGTACATCGAAATTCTAGCAGGCCGTGGTGGCATATCTAATTGCGAAAATAACAAACGAGCATCTAGGAACGTCCACACACAATGATGGGAAATGGTTCTTTGAACAATGGAATGTCGACGTACTTAGCGGAGCGTCATGCCAAAGCCAACTCGACGATAACGAACACAACAAAATGGCGACAGCTGCGACGATTGACGGTGACTGAACGAGTGGCAGTTGTTTTACTAGTTTTAGTCGGAATTTGTTTTTTTCTTCTTCTTGGAATGAAAATGTTTAATTTTGACTCAGTCCTATCATAATTCCAGACATCATAATAGGCTTATCAGATGAGAATATATTTTTATATACAGTGTATCCACGAATTTATAAAAATTCTGCTTGTCTAGAAAATATGGTTACCATATAAGAATCTTAAATGAGATAGAGGTTATTAATAAAATAATAAAACATGATAATATTTCAAGAGAGAAGTACGATTATTTATTACTTAAAGCAAAATTTATTCTAAATGAAAAAATTGGTTGGTTGATTTAAGCATTTGTATTCGGTATTTATTTTAAAAAACAACTTAAAAAGAGCAGTTTAATAAAAATTATTTTTTTTTCAATTCCAGTTCTTCATTTTTGTTTCACTATCTCTATATTTAAATCAATCATTTAATATTTTCACTATTAATATGACAGTCAGTTTTTATTTTTAATTATTTTTTGCTAGTCTTCTTGGGCAATATTAAATATATTTCTTCTTTAATTAAATTAAGTAGTTTCCTTGTTGTCGAATTTTGAAAATGTATTTCTACGTTATTTTCTGTGTCACTCGGAGCTCTTCTAAATCTACACTATCTCAATCAGACTCAAAATTATCACCGTTTGACATTTTTTAATATCGACTCGATAATATGTATATGGATGCCTCCATGGCTTTAAAATGCCCATCATATTGACTTCAACTATACCACAAAAAGCATAAATCAAATAAATTTAACCTACTTATTCGTGTTTATTCTTTGACAAAAACCAATCCAATTAAAACGATCTATTTAAAATTCTAAAACTGTTAATTATCTAAACAAAGATGCTTATTCTAAAATTTGTAAATTATGTGAAAAAAGGTTGTTCTGGCTTTCCTTTTACATAATAATGGTCAACACATTTGGGTCTGACCCTGTTGACCGATTACCTAAATACCTACATTATTCAACATACGGTTGCTCAAAATGGGCAAAACCATAAACCCATCGACCATAAATAATTTATCTCCCTTATCTGGATTACAAACGAACCAGAACCGACATTCAGGCACTAAACTTTTTGCGAGTGTATAAATTATCGGCCTCGAATTCTTTAAAACCATTTGAAAAGGAACCCTAGCCCCGTAATCGATACCTGCCAGCTACAAAGATTAGAAATCTAATGTCGAACACTCAAATAGTATTAGCGATATACTAAAAAGAAGGGGTTTAAAAAAATATGCAGGTATATCTGGCAGTTTAAGGTAAGAAGCAAAGGAAAGCAAAAAATAATACAAAACAAACAATAAAAAATAATACAAAGAAAAATAAACAAAAATACATATAAGTAAAAAAAAATAGATATTTATATAAGTAAACATGTGGATAAAACAAAGAATTATATAGATTGCTACAATAGTCTTGCTCTTTGGTTTTATCCAGAGCCATTAATCATTTAAACATTTTCAAAAACTTTATGAATTGTACTTTAGAGACAAAACTGCATTATCGCTTTCAACTATTTTTTTGTAAAATTATTTATCTTGCTAAAATAAATATTTTATTTTAATTTTTTTAAATAGGTATATAGTTTTAGCCAAAAAAATTAATACATGCTTAAATAATTTGTTCTTACGTATTTTTATTATAAGGATAAGAGTTTATAAGCATTTTACAAAAAAAAAGATTGATACTAAATTGGGTTTGTTAAGGAAAAATCGAATAAAACTGCACGTTAAATATATGTCTACGCCAATGGCGGCTTGTAACCATAATATTGGGGTTCACAGAACTTATAATAAAAACTATAAGACGTGGCAACACTGCAGATGATGCACGCCGATTGTGACGGTACAGCTTTTAGGGGTGAGACAGATAGTACGAGTTGGAGTTTTGTTTTGACATCAGCTGGACGAGCAGTTCAATGAACTCTACAGTATCAAAAATCTTGTGTTAACAGTTTAATAGTTGTTTATAGTAAGAATAAATGATAATTGTGCTCAGGGCCGAAGAGAGGGGGGTAGCCGGGACAAATTCCCGACATAAGGACCCGGCAGCTTGGGGAAATAACGGTAAGAAATTAAAAAAAGCGAAGAATAACATTCTATTGAAATTGAAAATAACATAACTAAAAGAATTCTTCAGTCTTGCGAGAGGCTGTCAAACTTTGTCAAATATGGCGACTATTAAGGTACCATTTTCGGTAGGCGCGACAGACGACCGCCGACGCGACCGAGAAGTGTCTCTTCACATCTAAAGTACATATGAAACACATTTCGCACGGCGCGACACGAGAAGTGTCGTCAAGATGACACTTCCTTACGACACTTCTGAATCTGCCTCGGGGCAAAGGTTTGCTGCGTGTCGCACTCGGGGTCACTGTCCTCGAGCATCGTTTCATTTTGAGGGTGATTAGGATGGAAATTTCTTTCGATCTAGGCAGCGTTGCCAGATTTTGGAATAGTATGGGTAAAAAAAACCGTAGATCTGAACAGTAGATTTTAATACAGGGGGAAATAATTATAATTTGCAGTGTAGTAAATAAAAAAACAAGTATATAAGAAACGAAAAATAAACTTTTTTTCTACCCAAATTAGAAAGTAAACAAAGAATAAAAACAAATAAAAACATTTTTATTATATACTTAACGTACGGGAAAAAAAACCAATGAAAAATAATAAGTACCTACTTCTTTTAGATCGGTCTGAATCAGATAATTCAAAATCGTAGTGTTTGGCATATGCATGTTCTTTTTATGATGCCCTATTCTTGGTTTCATTTTAAATAAAAACAATGATTATCTTGATGTTTTTTTTATGGAGCCAACCTACAGTAGTGGATGCTTATTACGCTGCTTTTACTGCAGAACATTTACTAGAGAAAATATTCTTTAACCATTTGCTGAAGAATGAGGCAAACTTAATAAATTAAAAACAAAATTTACTAGAGACAAAAACACTGGATCTACGTAAAAAACAGTAGGTCTGGCAACGCTGATCGTTCCCTCGAATGGTTATTTGCAATTGTCGCGCGACACTTCTTCAAGCTTCCGAAATGTACGGAGCGTAACATTTATGTGTCTGTCGTCCTACTGGTCTCCTCAGTGGTCTCCTGACGCGGCTACCGAAATGGTAGCTTTAACAGCAAATTATATTTTGTTTCGTTTTATTGCATTTTAGTTCAATCATCGGGCATATTTGGGTCGCGTATTTTGAATTATACCGTCATAACCTGTAACGTGTGGAAGGTGGATTAACACACGGAACTTAGGCCTCACTAAGCCCATTGTGCATCCTTTTAAGTAGATATTCACCTAACTCGTGAGCCAGCCTACAGATTTAAGGTAGCTGACAACGTCGCCAAGAGGTGCTTCTCTTATACTAGACAATTCTCGAACACGTTTTTTTTAATTTAAAAACTGTTTATTTACATTTTATTAATAATTTATACAATACTTAGGCACCATTCTAATTTATTTATTACAATTTATCTTTTCTATACATTTATATTGAAACTTAACTTCTTTCGACAAACTCGCGCTATTTATATAAAGCCAGATCTGCACTAGAACATTCTCAACAGTCTAGAAATTCTGGAATTTCGTCATCTATGACATGACCCAACGGCCGCGTAACGTTTTTTCTGGTAGCTTCTCGAAGCAGTACGTTTGTCTCTGTCCCTGCGGATCGAAAGATAGACGAAGCGGCTTGCAACGGTGAGCGGAACAGGGTTGACATTATTTATCAAAAATCTAAAGAAAAAATAGTTTTGCTTATTTTATTAATATCTAACGTAACCTAATTTTTTTACGGTACATTGCTGTATTTTTTCTTGTTGGCATTATACAAAAATTATATAAAATAAACAAATTTAATACATCTTTAAAAAATGCTACCTATCTACTCGTATTTTGATTGTAGGTAGTAACGAAGAAGCTTTTTAGTATGGAATTTCTATTATTTCATAACGTAGGTATACTGTAAACCTTTTTGACTTTTTTTACAACAAAAACAAAATTCAATGAGAACGGTGGGTGGACACAGATAAACTAATAATGAAAAACCTATATTGTGTGCGTATCTATAATAAATTGTGTTTTTTAGTAATGTATAATCATTGTGGTTTTTACATTTGAATACCAATGGAATCTATGAAAATGGAAACTATGTTCACCAAAGAATACTACAAATTCAAGAGCAAAGTTTGAATCAATTTGATTTAATTTACCGTATACTAAACTTAAACTAGAACACTTTGAAGATAGGGTTCATCGGGACGGTGGTGTAGCGGTCTAACGCGCTTATATTCATTTATAGGCAAGTTTATGAGTCTGAGACTGCTGGGCTTCGAATCCCAGACCGGACCATGTGGATTTTTAATTAAATTGCATGGTTCGGTTTAGGATTTGATGTGTGCCGTATTAATAGAAATTCAATTTCTGTTGATATGACATGGAGATTAAAAAATCGTCATGCATTACCGTCTCGATGATGGTGGGTGAGGTTTTCCGGGTTTTCCTCACCTGTAAGTCAAATGGCATCATCAATCATTTTTAAGTTGCCCCGGAGCGCCACGGCAAATAATAATAATAGCCGTCCTTTCCCCTACACAAGTCGTTCAGTCGACTTCAGGGGTTGAAATTCAGTCGTAAGGGGTTGAATTAGGGAGAGTATTATTATTATTATTATCCTAACATTGTATACATTTATTCCGTGTACGTGAATACGATTTTTTAATAGTCATTTGGTAGGAGTATTAGATATTCTTAATGCTGCTCTCAAATTTGCATTTTTCTTGTATGAAAAGAGTTTGTATCATTAAATTTATATGCCGTAAGGGAAAGCCTTAAATAGTGACTCAAAGTATTATTATACTTTTGGATTTATTATTTAGAACCACCAGCACTAAAATTAATCGTTTACGTTTCTCTCTCTTTCCCTCACCACTTCCATCTGTTCGAGGTCTGTTTTAATACTTAATTCTATAAATTCTGTGAATAAAAGGCATCGTCTGTGACCAGGCTAGATTCTAGCGGCGACGACCGAAAGGCACTCAGACTCGTACAGAATGACAAGGAGGGAGACAAAGACCCCGAGTGGAACGATTTACTTTAGGACCTCGGCCCTTTATTGAATAATAGCCTCCAGACCGGTTTTCTGCCCACCATACGCCAATAGGGACAGATACGGACTAAGGATTGTTATTTACCTCGAAAAAAATAGGGAAACACAAAAAACTAATTTTACATTTTTATATTCTTCTTTGTATTTTGTTGAATCGACAATTGGAATTGATGCAAATTTATTTCCACTGTGCAGTAAGACGTATTTTAAACTTCTTTTAGAACTGTCAATAAAAAGCGTCACTCAGTAGGTTTGTATTCTTTTAAACCCATGTCTGAAAGCAGCTTCGCAATATTATTAAAGTACACCAGTCCTTCATTTTCACTAAAAAATTGTAATAACTCACTTTCTCGCGTTTTGTATGTTGTAATTGTTACTGTTGGTGCCAATAAATGTTTTTCTCTCAATCTTGAGGCTAACAGTTCTGATCCTTGTTTTGATACATTGAGATCACTTGAGTTCATTTTGAGAAAATAACTTTGGCGTAGATGTTTCACCCTCCTATTCACTTCCACTGTGAATTTGGCAACATCATTGTTTCTGAGGGCATGCGAACTACTTTTGAAATGTAAATAGATCGAGGGAGATTTCACTGTGTAGAACAGGACATTTTGTAGACTGTAAATCTGGATATCTCCACGTTTGATTTCGATTAAAACCTTTAGCATCTACTTGCGCAAAAGTAACAATCATCGAAATGATTCTTAGGCTCCATCCAGATCATAGAAATACAAAAGTCTAATCCAGAACGTTCTCCTTTTATCCACAACCGTAAAGACTCAACACAGGACTTTATGAAGAACCCATGATTTATCTAGTTTGTCCATTTTAAAACCGAAATATTGGGCATAAGTCTCCTTGACAAAGTCTGCGATACTTCTTTTTTGTTATATAAACACCGCAAATATACCAAAATAAATGACTACTATATTTACACTTTCTTCGTGACGGACTCATGTTTTAAAAGACCAATATTAGAGTGGACATTCAGTAATTGAAACAAAATATTAACACATGACAACTTATCCAGATTCATGTGTAAGTACTTCAATATTATCAACTAACAGATCTCAGCTGTTCTGCGGAGCAAGGGGTCTGAGAGTGGGGATCACGTGATGTTTGAATGCGCGAAAAAGTTGCGCAGAAGCCTAATCATAACTGGGAAAATATATTTTATTACTAACAAGCCGATAATTGTTCAAAATATAAGATATGTAAAGATTATAAAAAACAAGAGCACATTCAGTACTTTCATGAATATATTCGTAATTTGGGCACTTGAAATATAAAAATTTTCACTAGTAATACCACTAGAGGTCAAAAAATTTCCTGATATTAATTTGACATCGCGTGGTATTCGGTAAGAAAATTCCACGCCGAATTATGGTTGAAAATTAAATATTTTTAAAATTTATTTTTCGTTTCTCAACAATGCAAATTATTTTCTCCAAGTCACCAGTGAAACATAAAAGGTGTTGTCGCCTTGATTGTTGAGTTGTCATGGTAACTAAGTGAGACCCTAACCTCGAATATAATTTCAGTTTTGAAGTTGTCAAGCGGCCCGACGTATAAAAATGTTTCGCTGCAATTATTTAGGCCTTCAAATTGCTTATTTCTACTCATTGTAGTTGCCTGGGAATACCATTTGAAAATAGTATATTCTTTAATTTTACGTAAGTTTTGAATAACTACAAGTGGTAGAAAATTGTTTTTCTGCGTTTTTATTAACATGCGTTATGAGCGCTTTAAAATGGTATGAAATTCATAACCAGCGTCAGCAAGCATCAATCGTAGGATGCTGTGATCATTGTATTTTGACAGTTCAAAACATTAAATAACTCGCGTTTTGTTGCGATAAAGAATATTGCACAGCAAGTAACACCAACAAAATTACCTATTTGTTTAAAAATGAATCGATTTGAAAATCATACGCTATGCAAAATATGCGTGAAATTGTCTGATGTAATGATCAATCATTGCACCATGACTTACTTACTCGGATTAATAGAGGATTGTGGCTTCAACTTGAAAAACGAAAATTTGTTCCGAATTGTCCACGAATATTTGCACCTAAACTACGCAAAATTCAAAGTGCTGAATGGGAAAAAGGTGAATAAATTAGTGTCTAAATATTATATATATTTTATTAGACATAGACACATAATTCAAAGCATCCAAAGTCCTGCATTTTCGCCATTAAGAAGAAAAGAAGTGGCCGAAGAATATAGAAAACACCTTAGCATTGTAACTAAAATGTATCAAAACTAAACCTATTATGTGAACAAATAAAAACCAGTCTGTCAAAAATGGTCTGTTATTGTAAACGTCAAAAAATTTCCAGTATAATTCGCTGTTGGGTACCCCACGAGAAAAAAATTTCCACTAAAATACCTCCGTTGCCATGGTGATCTGTCAAAAACACGTATTTTGATTGGTTCAAAATTACAGGTGTGGAATTTTCAAAGATATCCGGGGCAACAATTTTTTTTCTAGAGCTGTGCTATCTACTATGCGGGCGTGGTATTCACAGCCATTGGCCAGTAGCTATTAACATAATGAACATTCTCTTAGAGTTAGATTGAAATACGTGTAAAATATATAAGAGGCAAGTGTTTCAGAATTTTCTTTCAAACTGAAGAGCGAGAATAGAATGTTTTCTCTGCAACTCTCCTTGATCCTATCTTTCTTAATTTTGCAGCCCAATGTCATAAAGCTGGTGTTTACAATACTGATCTTTTTAGTGATCACAGCCTTTCTTATTGCGAAATTTCTTCTATGGTGCCAAAATTACCTCCAAAAATGATTACTTTTAGGGATTTTAGACATTTTGATTTAGATCTTTTTGATAACGACCTTCGTAATGTTCGCTGGTCTGACATTTTGTATATACGTAATATAGAAGAAAAAGTTCAATTTCTTAGAGAAAACATTTTAAATTTATTCGATATTCATGCACCGATAAAAACGGTTAAAGTTAGTAAACCTAAAGCTCCCAGTAGTGGTCGTGGACAAAATATTTTCTATATACTCATTGTAACTCCCAAGTTTATATAAAATATGTTTATTCACATCTTCACATCACATCAATGCAATACTGCTTTTTTTTATTCCACACTGCTTCATATCTTGCTTGCTGCATTCATTTCTTAAATCTCAAAATAGTGCTTTTGTACTAAAAGTAGATGCCCACGGTTATCTGGATCACTCGACTCATTTAATGCTACATCATTTATTTATAATTTTGTCTGATCAAGGTTAATAAATTTTATCTTACAAAATAAATGTCTGATAAAAATTTAGTAAATTACCCTTAAGGTTTATATGTCTTAAAGTTGAAGGTGGTAGCCATGTGTGAGTTATAAGTTCAAAAAGGTAAATCAAACGAGGGTGGTCCTTAGGATCTCACAAGAGTATTTTATTACGACCTATGAAATTCTATTAGTTATACTTATCTTATTCCTTATTTTTATTCTGTCTCCTTTTCCATTTTCATTTTTCAGCACATTACTTCAAAAGAGTTTTTTCTCTCTTTTCATTTTAACACCATTTCCTTTTCCGTTGATTGTTACCAACTTCTTAATTCGAATATTACTTAGTACATCTAAAATTATTTTCCAACGCTAATGCTAGACTCTACTTTTAACAATAATAATTTATTTATTTCATTTTGTTTATTACGTACAAATTCAAACAATTCATTTTATAAACCTATATTATTATTAAGAAACATTTATTTTTTCGCCAACGCCATCTATTAGCCGATGGTCAAAATATTTAAATTTGACAACCTCTAAACTGTTATCTTAAATATTAGAATGGTTAATTCGTCTATTTATATCTTGAGGGCGTTAATCAGTATATTTAATCTAAAATTTAATTCCTGTAGAATTATAAACACTTGTCCAAGAACCCATTTTAGTGCTTGTAGGGTTTAAAAAGTTTTTAAATTTGTTTGTCTTAATTGTTCGTCCGTTCGTGAAATATTTTAATAATTTTAATTGATAGTTTTAGACCTACTTTTGTTTATGTGTTTTGACATCAACTTTTTGTTGCAACTATTGTTTTTTATATTTTTTATGTATTTTAAAAAATACTCGCATACTTGTTTTTACACCGACCCTGGGATAATTCTCTTAGCTTAGTCTTAAATAGACGAGTAATTACGGGTGAGTTCTTGATATTTGACAACTTTCATATTAAAATGTTTAAACCCACTTTATTAGTTATGAGCTCATTCGTTTTTCCTCTCTATTTTTAGACCTTACCTGATGATGAGGATCTGATCCTCGAAACCGGTCGTAATAAAATACTCTTGTGAGATCCTAAGGACCACCCTCGTTTGATTTACCTTTTTGTTTATATGTCTTGTTATATTGGGTGTAGCATCAGACTCCTAATGGGCATGGTTAATACATTTTTTATGTTTTTGGTGAGATAGAATGGCTATAAAATAATTTTATCGAATTTTTCAGATAATTAATTAGTTAATTAACTTGTGTTGAAACGAAACGGTTCGATTTAAAATCGAACTGTCAACTGAATTATAGGTAAAAAATCAACCTTTACGAATATGACATTATAACGCGAAATTGAGCACTCCTCTTCGGGGCTTAGTTTATAATAATATAACCCTTAGGAAGAGCCCGGTCCTGCGCCGACCGCTTGCTGGTTTGACCCGAATCGTATTCGAAAATAATTACATCCGCTAGAAAAGGACGTGCACGCCGAGAAGGAGGCGAGATCGCCAGATATAATACACATACCTTTTCGAGGAATTCCGAGTTGCTTTTTCGGTGCGTGTTGAATGTTGTCCGTGGATCAGGTTCAACGTTTCGGTTCGGTGGGCACGCCCGCTTCATTTCTTTTCGTTTTCTATATATTTATATACCTATCTCTTTTTCGTAGGTATTGTTTTGTTTTTATTCGAATTGGACAGGAAGGTGCATTTTGTATTTGAAAGTTGATAATACCGGTTTTTTATTGTCTGTTGATGTTGCTGATGATGATGACTGTAATAATGATAATGGTGATGACATGTCGAATGTTTTGTACTTATTGTGTTGTAGTTTTTTTTTAGTGTTTTGGTGTTTGGATTCAGAAAAAATTGATGATAACATTTTTGGAACGTTTGTAAGATTCCAGTTTTTTCTCAATAGGTTCAGATACCAGTAAATGATGTTTCCTTTTTTTTAACTCGAAAAAATCTAAATTGTGTTTTTTAGTTGTTTCATCCAAAAAAATATGGAAGCAAGTCCCTAGAATTACGGAATAAACTATAATAGATCCCATACCTTTTGTGAAAATTTCACTGTAATCTTCAAAATTATTATGTAAATATTAATAAAAAATCTATTTTTTAAGAAGCTAACACCATGTAGGTATTTTGAAAAAAAAAAAACGAAGCTTTGACTCTTTAATTTTTGATATTTTGATCCAAAGAATTTGACCTTAAATTAAATGCAATATTAATGAATCACCCCATATTATAATAAAACTCAAAACTTGTTTTTTGCGAACAGACAATATTGTTCTACCTCGTAGTGAGAAAATAATTGCACAAAGAAATTCAAATTATTTGGCTACTAGAATCTTCATATTATCACCAAATTATATGAAACACAATTAAATAAAGTGTTTTCAAACCTAATAAAAAGGTAGAACATCTCTGCTGAATTTCAGCTCTTAATTTTTATTTGACTAGTTGTGGGAATTTTTTAAATATTTAATTTTACGTCCGCAATATATTTGCAGCCAATGTGGATAAACTCTCTTTGACTGATTGTATACATACACCCAATCACTGTAAATTAAAACGTTCATTTTATCACTATTTTAAGCTATTCTGGTTTTTACGAGACTAAAGTGCTATGTTCCTCTTAATTAATATGACAGATTTTTATTTTTCCTGACATCGGTCTCTGTTTTAGTGACGTTATATGACAGTGCTACAGCTATATCGATGATTAATCCTGTTTTCTTTTCTTTGTCGATAATGACGATGTCTGGTCTATTGTAGTCAAATGTCATGTCCGTTGTTATCGGCCTATCCCAATATAGTATTTTTTTTCTGTTGATTCCAGATCAGCCTGCGGGCTGATAATTATAGTAAGGTGGTCATGAGCTCATAAGACCGTTGTTTAAAGCAGATATGATTATTAGTTTTAGTATTATTATTATTATTATTTTGTCATCGGCGTCAACTGCTACGGTTATTAGCCTCGTGTTCTGTGCAGGCGTTGTTACTGGTTCCCAGCGCCACTTAGGAACAGCATTGTTAATTAGTGAATCAGTGAAGGGTCGAGTGGGGAATCTTACCTATTCATTAGAATTAACATTTAATTTGTTAAATAAAAATTCTGCTGCCGCAACCGGCTAGATTCGAACCTGATGCCCTTCGCCACTGAGTCAATCCACCCCAATTATTATTATTATAATACCGGTGGTTGGTAGTTGTCTGCGGGCTGATACCTAAGCAGATAGAGCTAATAAGTCGAAAGTATGTTAATCAAATGGTTATTGAATATTTAGAAATGTTCTTGTCATATTACATGTGCATAATATGACGGCTTTTTGGATAGGACAATCATTTATGGCATTGATAATGCATTTAAGGTGTCTATAAATGATTTTGGTATAATTCCTGTTGTTGAGAGAACCGCTGGTAAAATTGTAACTTTATTGAGACCCCATTGTTCTTTTATTTCCACTGCTAGTTCAGGCGCGGATCTGGGATTTGATTTTTCGGGGGGGTAGATAATTTTATCAAAGAATCATTCGTTTATTTAAAAAATACCAAAAAATAAGAGATTTTAAACAAAATCAAAAAACTCTTATAAAACATAAAAATAAAAAAATATATATAAAAATAAACTTAAAAATCACTCGTAAACATCACAAATAGGTTTATCTTTATTACTTAATCGTAAAATGCGTTAGCAAATCTGTCTATAATTTTTTTGGCGTCAAGATTAAAATTCTGATGGATATGTAAAAGAGCTAATCCATCAATCCGTTAACGACGACTGACCACAGTCACAGTACGACTGACTGTAGACCGATTAAATTCTAGTGGCCGTTCATCGCTCCTTTACCATAATACCTATTACACCTATACTGTGCACCAGCCTGTGCTTCTCTATTCTTCATTCCTTACCGTCATCTTGTTTTTTGCTTTTTCGTAAAATTAATTGTTTTTAGATAACAAATTAATAAATTCCTGGATTTCTTTGAGCAGCTCGGGGGGGTAATTACCCTATTACCCCCCTTGTATCCGCGCCTGTGCTAGTTCCCTATATTTGCTTATTTTTGTATTGTGTGTATCCTGGAGGTTATTCGTATGGGGTACGGCTACGTCTATTAAGAATGCCAATTTTTCTATTTTATTAATTTAAGGTATATCTGGTCTATTTGCTTGAACAGTACGATCAGTAAGTATTATTATTTTTTTTTAAATCCCAAATCTTTTCTATAAACCCGAATGCTTTAAAAATAATAAAGTATCATTATTCGCCGTAATTATTTTAATAAATTTTGAGGGTCTAAGCCTCCTTATACAAGCCACAACTTTAATTTTTTGTACTTACAAATTGGCTGACGAGTCGTTGTTGAGTTTCCGATGATGCCGGCGCGATCCAGTTTCGCTGAACGGCCGAATTTCTTGCAGACTCTGCGAGAACCGTCTCATGGCTCATCGGCATCGAGGATTTTCACCATTTTATTACATCGGACGCCATATTAGACCGGCATATCAGGATTCCTGGAATGCTTATCATGCGGTTTTCTCACTCCGATTCTCTCTCTTTCTCGCCTTTCGTTTCTTTTTACTTAGGTCGGCAAAAACGTAAGGGAATCGAATGGTTTTTTTTTTCGGTTTCCTTTCGTCCTTTTTTTCTTCTTGTGAGCGTCGTTGGATCGCTAGAGAACTAACGATTTGGCCTCGTCGGACGAAAAGTGCAGCCACAGTAGTTTATTTTGTTAATGATGGATCGACGTTCTTGGGGGATTGTGGGTGTGTGTTGATGGGTTTTCTTTATCGGTAGACGTTAATGTGATGGCTTTTCTGTTAAGACGGAGTGGTTTTAATACTGTTTACATATAAAGTTGTTAAAGGAAAATGGGTGGAAAATTTCAATAAAAAATTGGTGAATTTTCAACAAATTTTCTACTTTATTATTTCTTCTTTTTTCGTTCATTATTACCATTTTTTTATAGTTTTCACCTTCACCATCGTTTTGAGATTTAAAGAACTATTAATTTTTTTTCTCTACTTCTAATCTTAATTCACACAAGTTCAAGACTATGGAGGAGTGTCTAAGCAAAGATTTCTTGTATGAGCTATGTTACTATTCACCAATCTTGATGTACATTTGGAAAATATTAGCAACAACCAAGTAATTTGTATTTGAAGTTTAATTCTAAAGAAATTTGGCAACGTCGCTTTGAACAAACTCATCGTTTTCACATTCCGCCTCGCCTCTTGTTCGCTTTGAACGGCTTCAGAAAAGAAAAAAAAAAGTATAAAAAATACTACTTTTCAACAAACGAAGCACACAGACCGCACGATGTCGTAAAAAACGAATAACGCTTTCAGTATAGAAAGAAGAGAACGTGACAGATGGGGAGAATATAGTCCAAGCGTCATGATAAAAACGATATTTCAAAAGGCAATTCTATTTAGGGTTACCCTATTCAAAAATACAATTTCAACTGCCAAAAGAACTGTTTATAAGGGATTTTAAGTATACTTTTTGGTGATTTTCTTGAAAATTCCGGACAATTTGTAATTTCCGGCGCATTCTGGAGAGAACGTCACAATTCTGGACATGTCTGGACTTTTCCTGACGTCTGGTAACTATAGCTCTATTTAACTTTCGATAGAAACACTTTTAAATTTATTACTTGTAAGAATTGTGTATAACATCTCTACAACATAACGATTATATAAAATTACAGACATCATAAAGTGTTTTCAGACATTGTAAACTGTTTTCGCACATTGTAGGGTAGTTTTAAACATTTTTTAAACGATAGCTATGCATATAACCAGTGTGTTTTGGTACGGATGTACCAAATCACTTGTATGTTTATTTTAGAGCATTACAATATGCATGTAATAAGTTTAGTCATCTGTAATGAGTTTTTAGGCTCTATAAAGAGCTTTTTGTAAGATTTTTCTTCCCTTCTGAACCAAAACTTCATAAAAACTTGAAACATCTACGACATGATAATTCCATAGACAGTGTAACACGTTTTCGGGCGTTTTAAGGTGTTTTCAGGCATTGTAAGTTATTTTCAGACATTGTAAGGTGTATTCAGACATTGTAAGTTGTTTTCAGACATTTTAAGGTTTTTTCAGACATTGAAGGATGCTTTTAATCATATTTATTAGACGTTACAATAGCTATTTTAGTTTTAGTAGTCTGTAATGAGTTTTTAGGCTCTATAAAGAGCTTTTTGTAAGATTTTTCTTCCATTCTGAACCAAAACTTTATAACAACTTGAAACATCTACGACATGACAATTCCATAGACAGTGTAATACGTATTCAGGCATTGTAAGGTGTTTTCAGATATTGTAAGGTGTATTCAAACATTGTAATGTGTTTTCAGACATTGTAAGGTTTTTCAGACATTGTAAGATACTTTTAATCATATTTATTAGACGTTGCAATAGCTATTTTAGTTTTAGTCGTCTGTAATGAGTTTTTAGGCTCTATAAAGAGCTTTTTGTAAGATTTTTCTTCCCTTCTGAACCAAAACTTGAAACATCTACGACATGACAATTCCATAAACAGTGTAACACGTTTTCAGGCATTGTAAGGTGTTTTCAGACATTGTAAGGTTTTTTTCAGACATTGTAGGATGCTTTCAGACATTGTAGGATGTTTTCAGACATTGTAGGATGCTTTTAATCATATTTATTAGACGTTACAATAGCTATTTTAGTTTTAATCATCTGTAATGAGTTTTTAGGCTCTATAAAGAACTTTTTGTAAAATTTTTCTTCCCTTCTGAACCAAAACTTTATAAAAACTTGAAACATCTACGACATGACAATTCCATAGACAGTATAACACGTTTTCAGACATTTTAAGGTGTTTTCAGGCATTGTAAGGTGTTTTCAGACATTGTAAGGTGTATTCAGACATTGTAAGGTGTATACAGACATTGTAAGGTGTTTTCAGACATTGTAAGGTTTTTTCAGACATTGTAGGATGCTTTTAATCATATTTATTAGACGTTAAAATAGCTATGTATATAATCGATGTTTCAAATTGGCGGTAAATTTAATTTGGGGCTTTGCAAAATATATTTAGGAAGTTTTAGACACTGTAAGTAGTTTTTTCTTGTAAGACGTATCTTTACTTCTGTATTATAATACACTTTTTATAAAACCTGTAGACATTTACGACATGACGATTATATAAAATTACACTGTAAGGTATTTTCAGACATTTGTAAGATGTTTTCAGACATTGTAAGCTATTTTTAGACACACTCGTAAGATTTTATACGATACAATAGCCAACCAGTGAGGTTTTACAGGGATATTGTTTCAAATCGACATTACTTTGAAGCTTTGAAAAATGTTTAAGTTTTAGTATTTCTTTACCAGACTTTAAAAAAAAGGAGGACGTTCTCCGACGAATTCGTCGGAATATTTTTTTATGTATGTTCAGCGATAATTCTTTGCCACTTTGTCGTTTCTATGATTCTTTTTTTGCTGGAAAGGAGGTACCTCAAGGGTGATATAAATTTGGTCAAAATCTTGTAATGGGATCCATCAAAAATTCATCAAATTCTTATTATTATTTTTTGTGTATTCATCAGTCCTAATATTTTATTACTTTGTCCGATTTCTACAATTCTTTTTTGTTAGATTTAATGATCTATGAAAATATCAGGAAGCTCAATTTGTGATAGCATCTGGAAGCAGGTTTGTTTTTTAAATTACCTTTATAACTTGTCTCTTATAGTAAGTAAGCTTTCCTTAAACCCTAAAGGGATAACCCTATTGGATCTTAAGTTTCTAGTCAGGTGTGTTGTGTTTGATATTTATATTTTCTAAGATTCTAAGGGATAAATCAGTTGTATCCAGTTGCTGGTATTACGAGAGGGTGTATATAATTTGTTTAACTAGTGTCGACAAAATTACTAGGCTTCGATCGCACCAAAATATTAAAACGACAGGTTTGGCCCAAGGACTGTACCGAGGCATATCTTTTAACGGAATTGCGGGTAGGCGGTGCACTTAATCAGGTTATACCACTGTAAGAACACGTTCCGCTGTAAGACTTCGACCTACGTGGTGAATTACAAACAGAGTATCGTGCCTCGGGCGAGCCTGAACCCGAACGCTTCAAGGGGGAGGCGTAAGGGGAGATAATTATCTTTGCGTGTGTGTGTAGCGTGCGTTTTTTTGTACCGTACGGCCAGAAAAGCGCGGCCAGACTTCGGGATTGATTGTTTTTTTGTGTTTCGAAGCGTGCAAGCGCGTGAATGTGGGCATGGGAAAGTCTGTGCGCGATCGAGCTGGGAAATCGTTTCGGTGTGTTAGATTTATCGTAATTAAGTTGGTTAAGAATGAGCGTGTAAAGTGATTGTTCTAAAACATTGAACGAATGAAATAAAATTGTTGGGTATTAAATAATTATAATAATAAGATTCTGAAACTTAAAATCCCACATACATTTTTTAATAACAATTTTATTGGTCATCAGTTTCAGCGTCACAAGGTGTTATTTACGAAGTATTTTTGATATATATCTTTGTTGACTAATTATTACGTTTTTAAAATTATTGTCACTTGATGTAGGTTAGTTACAAATCATTTATTTCATTTAAATAGATCATTGTGCTGCATTTAGATGAGCTGTCTAGTAGGTCTGTTATTGACAATGTTCCAAATCTTTTTTTTATAGATGCAGATTAGAATAACGGTCGGAAAAAGAAGAATATTCAAATTATTTAAATTTTAGACTTTCACGGCTAAATTATTTACTTTTGTTTTTGGAAATAATATATTACTATCATTTTTAATATGTACATTAATTTAGTGACAATTTTTGAATAGTTACACTACGTTAAGAAAAAGGAAAATTTTCCACCTTTGCTATCGCCGCAATGATACAAATTTCGAATAATGAATAAAAAAAAAGTTCTTCAAATCCCGGCGAGTAAAACGAACCCACGGTAATAAAAAATTATTTGCAGTATAAAAAATTTAGCTTTTATGGCTTTTACGAGGTCGCCAATAAAATTCACCCTCTCGATTATATAATGAAGGCGTAGAACGACCCAACAATTCACTGACCCTACCGAACGCGCCCCCTGCAGGGTTATTACCCCTTTCGTATAACAATGGAACGATAAAAAAGCAATAAAAATATTTAGCTCATCAATCTGTAGACTCATTATTACGAGCAGGATATATGTGAGTCATAATTCGTGAACGTAATAACATTGAAATAAATGTAGAGCCCATATCACTATAGAATAATAATTAGAATTTTATAATAATTATGAACAGTTTGCAGTATCGGATTAGGCCACGGGTCTAAATGACCGGTAGTAGGCCCTCGTTCAGTCAGTGGGCTTACGTTTAAAAAAAAGTGTCCCAAACTGTATTGTCTGCATTTTTTTTTTTTCATGTCTGCCATCATAATAAAACTCGAAGCAAACCTGCAAAAAAAAACATGTGTTTTAAAAACTTCTTTAGAAAACAATAATAAAACTGTTAAATTAGTACACTATAATTTATTTATAATGTACTAATTAATGTATATGATACTTAAACACTATTATAACTCACCATTACAATTTATTTATTTCAATTTATCTTTTCTATGCAACACTTAAATTGAAACTTAAACGTTTATCGACAAGTCGCGCTATTTATATAGAAATGTAACACTCTCGAAAGAACCAACTCTGACTAGAAGCTCAGTCTAGAAGTTCTGGAAATTATTCTCCACGCGTCAGACTGCGATGAAAAACATTCGAGTACGGTAATAAACAAACAGACGGCTTTACGCGATATTGTCCCCTCCTGGAACTGCAATTGGAACCACTTTTACAAATTCCATTCGCTTGTAAATTACAAGGGACGGCTTTTGCTGAAACCTGGACATTAGGCGAATGGTTGCAGACCAGTATTTGGACTTCGGAATCTTGGAGGATTACTTCCAGCATGTTTCTAATGATCCTCCAATTTATCTAGTTGCTCTTTATTTGGCATGGCTTTTTTCTGTACTTACTTTGGACTCCAGTATGTGCTGCGTGAGACTAAGTAATGCTTTCCATACATCATAATAAGTCGTTCGATCTCGGAAGGTGTTTTCAAATAGAAAAGTTAACGCGATCCATCATGAAGTTTCAATGCTTTTCCAAGGGCTGGTAATTGATCTTGAAGTTCTGGCAATCGGTCTTGCTTTTCCGGTACCTCCATATGCACCCATAAATTCTTCAAAGACAAGATCAGGTGTTTCTTGGAGCTGGGTTTACTTCTTCCTCGTCACGGTCACCCTCAAATGGCGCTAGCCGGTTTTGGTGCACTACCTTCGGTTTACAGTTCAGGATCTTATGCGGTAAATGACATCATTGATTTTTTTCTTGATGAGATAAGGACCTTCTCAATACTTTTGAAGCTTCGGAGAATACCCCTTTTGTGTTTTTAGGTTATGGAGCCAGACTTTGTCGCCTTCCTTAAAACATTCTTCTGTGGCTTGGGTATCGTATCACTTCTTCATTCTGTCATGCATATCATCCATTTTTCTTCGTAGCTGGATCACATAATCTTCACCGGCTGTCTTCTCCAGGTGGGCATCCAAACTCGAGGTCATATGGTAGTTTCATCTCGCGGATCTATATGCCATTGCGAAGAGCGAAAGATACTGATCCCAATCTCGCTGATGGTTGGAAACCACTTTTGACAGGTATTTCCCAATTGTCTTATTCATTCGCTCTACTAATCCATCCGACTGTGGCTACAATGCCGTAGTACTGGCTTTCTTCATGCCTAGTCTGTCAGATTCCTCAAAAAAGCTGGCTTTCTAAATTTCTGCCTTAGTTACTGTGGATCTCCAAGGGCACTACTGATGAATTCTACAACAGTTGCGGACTTTTGAATTGGAATGGCGTAGACTTCCACCCACTTCGTGAAATAATCCATAACCACCATCATGTATTTATTACCTTCCCCGATCATAGGAAATGGTCCAGCAATATCTAAGGCAATCCTTTCAAATGGACTATCAATGTTGTACTGCTTCATGGGGGACTTCCATTCCTCTTGGAAGAGGTACAAAATCTTTTGCTGCTAGCCTCTTATCTCTTTCTTTAGCTATGAACAACTTAACTCCCTTTCCGATCAGAATTCCTCGTCCAACCTCTTCATCGTGGTTCCAAGATTCCATCATTATAGGTTTCTTTCTTACATAGTTTCTTAAAGCCGTGCTACTATAATGGTTTCACTTCTGCCATGTACAATCGTATCCTCCTGTACAGCAACTGGCACGGTATTGTCCCCATATGGATGCAGGAATACCTCTTCATCACAAACTTTGATCACTGTGTTTTTAAAATCCAACTGGAAACCATGTAAGTTCATTACATCCATTCCAAGTATAATATATTCTTCGATATCAGCGACAATAACAGTGTGAGCGAACTTTTCTGTATCAATTCCCAATTGAACCTGGATTTCCCCATGGATGTTGGCACTTTCACCTGTGACAGTTCGCAGTCGCAATCCTGTTGGCAGAAAGAAGTCTCTTACGGTTATTTATAATTGTATACTTTTTACTTCACCGTCTACGTATACACTCATCGCGACATTTCAAAGAAGCTATCAGTATGAGAGGGTCTTTGAAGCTTTTCGGGTTGAAGTTTCCCCCTCTAGGCCGACCTGCTCTAGTTTTCTGTCTTAATTTGTTGGGACCCTAGGGCGTTTGCAGGAACTGCGTACATGTCTCAGTTCACCGCAATTCCAGCACCTGATAGTCTTCGACTTTATATTTTTGTCAGTAAAGGTCTTCATTATATTAACTAGTTGGTCGAGTTTATCTTGTACGTTTTCTTCTTTTACAGTCCTCACTTTACTCTATCGCGCTATTTATATCGAAATGCAACACTCTCGAAAGAACCAACTCGGACTAGAAGCTCAGTCTAGAAGTTCTGGAAATTATTCTCCACGCATCAGACTGCTATGGAAACATTCGATTTGGTTTCTCGAAGAGTTGTAATAAAATACAAGTACGAATTTAATTAATATATATACACCGAGCGGCAAGTTAGTGAGGAACTCGAACGCTATAGCCTGACTGGCCGAGAAATAAAATTTAACAATTATTATCGTACATACCATAGAAAAAGGTCTATTATCCTCTATACACCTGGGTCGGCGTCGAGGATAATTCATTCCTAATTTCCAAAACTAAACTCAATAACAACAAAATAAATGTTCGATGGGTTTTTACAATTGCTTTTAAACTTAAATTATATTATTTCTACTGGGTGTGACAATGTGGCATGCCACCACAGTCTCCATATGGTCAGCGCTAGACTTCCTGTCGCGGGTACGGTAATAAACAAAGAACAGAGACGGCTTTACGCGACATTATATAGTAAAATATCAGGAGCATGTTTGATCATGATTTCGTTCGTGTTAAATCAAGTATTATGCGTCAAATACAAAACAAGTCAAAACGTGCCTGTGTGCATTATCTTGCAAGAACTTGTCCACGTTTATTGACGTGCTGAGTATTTCATATTATACGAACTTGTGCACGCTTACAACAATGATACTTCTTACTAAAATATTATTCATTCTTATAACAAGTTGGTATACGTAACACAACTTATACATTTTTAAAAATAATTCTATATCGTGAGTGTCTAGAATAAAAAGTAAAGGACTTAGGATTCTGCCTTGAGGTAAGCCTATCTACAATTGTTTCATCTCTGTCAAACCCATTGCTGTCCTGATTCCTATATAACGTGTTGAGTATCTTGAAAGATTCAAATTAGAACTTTTGTTAATTAATAGGGGTCGATTTTTAGATCTTGTCGACTTCTAAAATCAGGGTTCCTTTATGTCGACCTCCGGGAAACCGATTTCTACTCCAAGGAGTCGGTATCGACCACTTTGGTAATTCCTGCTTTAAATGAAACACCCTCAGGTATTTTTACAATTCATGATATCTATCGAACCTCACAGTACAACCCTGTTATTATTTACTTACAATGAGGAATTTAGAACTTTTCTCAATGCAGGCAGTTAAGTTAAAACGAAATAATGTCGAAACTGCCTTTACACCGCAGTATAAAAGCAAATTAATATAGTAAACGGTTCAACAACGACGTTTATGAACCACTCCCATTTCCACCGCGCGATTAAAACGCTTCGTCATACGAACGAACCGTCGGTGAGCGGGTGGGGGTGCGAGCGGTGGTTGCGTTGCCAACTTGATCGATGATGGCAGTTCGGAAAAGAGGCAAAGGGAACAATAACGCCCGACTTGATTTAGTGGCGCACTATGCGGCAATGCAAGGGCGAAAGGTCATAAGGGCCGGAATTTAAATCTTCATTTGCATAATCGAGATAAAACTTGCGTTTAAATTCCACTGGGTTTTTTATGAGGTTACGCAACTGAGAATTATTGTTAATATTTTCAATTGTTTCCAGTTTAATTAGGTTTGTTTTGGTTCAACCAGAATTGTTGATTTCAGATCTTAAATACAGATGGCGAATTAATTTTTCAAGAATATGACACGATAATACAGGGTGATTCACATAAGAACCGACATAGAGCAGGGGCATATAGGGGGTCCCAAAATATGGCAATTTAACGCAACTTACCTCTATACCAAGTTGCTTCCCTAAGGAGTTATAGGCTTTGATAGTGAAGTTATAAATTTTGAAAAAAATCAATATCTCCGTTATTCTTGAACTTAAAGCAACCAAATTTGGTACACTTTGTGGATGTATTTAGGGCGTTACTTGACAGTAACTAGAGTTTAATTGAAATTTGTAAAGGGGGTATACTGGGTGGCGCACCATTAATATTCAACAGAATTTTGTTAACCCTTGATGGATTTTAAAAATCTTTGCTTTGTTTTGTGGGCAATTCAATTCTTAAACTTTTCTTACTCTAGTAATTTTTCGAAAAAACTCATCATTTTCATCAAAAACTCGAATAACTTAAAACGCGCGCTCTAGGTGTGTTATTTAAAATCATCGAAAATTCAAAAGTTGGCTATGAAAATAAACGTCAAACTTGACAATGAAGCAAGTAAGTTGTTCAATTAAGTAATTGTTGTTTGAGTGTTTTTAAAATGAACGGGAAGTTTTCTTTTAACGAGCAAGTTGACATGTTGTTAGTGCTAGGTTTTTGTGAAGGAAACTGTAGAAGAAGTGTAGAAGAATATCGTAGAAGATTTCCTAACCGTATCATTCCCCATAGAGAAACATTTTCTAATGTTGAAAGACGAGCTAGAGAAACGGGCAAGTTTCTCAATAATACTCGAAAACGTGCTGTCGCACTCAGGCCACAAGTTGAGGTAGCCATTTTAAATGCTATTCAAGATGATCCACATATTAGTACTAGGAATTTATCTCGACAAATTGGTATATCGCAGAGTTCTGTGCATCGAGTTATCCGTCGCAATCTACTACACCCTTATCATGTACAAAAAGTCCAAGAACTTTTACCCGGAGATTTGGTTCAACGTGTCAATTTTTGTCAGTTTATTCTACACCAAGATACCTAATAACTTCCAAAAGAAAATTCTTTTTACGGATGAGGCGACTTTCACTCGCAGAGGTATCACAAATCTCCATAACTATCATGAGTATTCTGACGTAAACCCACATGCAATAACTCCTCGGCATTTCCAACGTGAATTCAAAATTAATGTTTGGATGGGAATTATTGATCGATATTTAATTGGTCCTGTTGTTTTACCGAATCGGCTGAATGGTGAAAATTATTTAGAATTTCTACAAAACACCCTTCCGTATCTACTTGACGAGGTACCTTTACAACTAAGGTTGCAACATTGGTTTATGCACGATGGAGCACCGCCTCATTTTAGTATGAACGTAAGAAATTTTTTAAACCACCAGTATCCCAATAGATGGATAGGAAGAGGAAATAATTGCCCACAACGTTGGCCCCCCAAGATCACCTGACCTGAACAAATGTGACTTCTTTCTGTGGGGAACGTTGAAAGAATTTGTGTATTCTTCGCCCGTTGCGTCTCAAGAAGAATTATGGAATCGCATTATTCATAAATGCACATCTATTAGGAATAATCAACAGTTATTAGATAGGGTGGATTTTAATTTTCGAAGAAGAATAAATTTATGCGTACGAGAAAACGGCGATCATTTTGAACAATTTCTTTAATTTATCGATAAACAATTGTTTGTTCTGGTTGTTAAGTTTTTTGTGTTTATTTTGGTTAGTTGTTAATCCCAGTTTTTCACATTTCAGTATCTGTACTTACTTTAAGTTATTTTGTTACGTATCTAAATAATAATTTGCCAGTCAATTCCTACTGATCACATTAAATGACCTACTTTCTTGTTTGACGTTTATTTTCATAGCCAACTTTTGAATTTTCGCTGATTTTAAATAACACACCTAGCGCGCGCGTTTTAAGTTATTCGAGTTTTTGATGAAAATGATGAGTTTTTTCGAAAAATTACTAGAGTAAGAAAAGTTTAAGAATTGAATTGCCCACAAAACAAAGCAAAGATTTTTAAAATCCATCAAGGGTTAACAAAATTCTGTTGAATATTAATGGTGCGCCACCCAGTATACCCCCTTTACAAATTTCAATTAAACTCTCGTTACTGTCAAGTAACGCCCTAAATACATCCACAAAGTGTACCAAATTTGGTTGCTTTAAGTTTAAGAATAACGGAGATATTGTTTTTTTTTCAAAATTTATAACTTCACTTTCAAAGCCTATAACTCCTTAGGGAAGCAACTTGGTATAGAGGTAAGTTGCGTTAAATTGCCATATTTTGGGACCCCCTATATGCCCCTGCTCTATGTCGGTTCTTATGTGAATCACCCTGTATAATAACCCTATCCAGTTGAACGAGTGTAATTCACTGATTCTGAACTACCTATAGTTTACTAAAGAACCGAAACAATATTATTGTCACAGTATTATAGAAATATAATATAATAGACCACCTTGTATATAGATCAAAAAAGCCACGAACGGTGAAAGCGTGAAACGATTAAAATCTCACTTTCTATCTATCATCAGAAGAGAAGTCGTTGGCACACTCGTTCATTCGCCATTCCAAATTAATTAATTGATCTTGCAATTAGCAATTAGTGGCTTTTTTTTATCAACTCGGTAGGTAGTTGTCGGTTGCGAAATCGCCACGCACCGTTTGATACGAATTAAATATTAGAAAGGTCGCTGCAGGTCGTTGATACCGTTAAAAATAGTAAATCAATTTTGTTTCGGGCCTGGGTAGTGAAGGGTGCGTGTGGGGCTGGCACAGAGCGACCAAAGATATTTGATAGAATTTAATAACGCATTGTTTACATTGCGAAATACAAAAATACCTACAAAACGTCAATATAGGGCTTCCAAAAAGCCGATCTAGCGACCCCAAAAATTTGAATATCATGAAAACAAAACAAAAATTAATATTCGTATCGTCCAAACTATCGCATACACTTAATAACACTCGATTACATTGTAAAACACTCAAAATACCTCATTTAAAAAAAAAGCACCTTCTAGAACTCAGAACCAGCGACCGCCATTTTTTTATCTTTTCGTAAACCAAATGCAAATCCAGGATATTTATCCAAATCTAGAAATCATGTTAATACTAATAAGTTAAAAAAAAAAATAAAAAATACGTGTGGCACTCGGGGACTGCCGCGGTAAAGCTATTGCATAGCTTTTTTTATCAACTTATGCAATTATAATGGGCCCGTTCAGTTTCATTTTTGAATGTGAATTAATTATATATTTATAAAGATATTAAACTCTTTTGTCTGGTGGTACTTTTCCCGTTAAGATATTTTTGCTAGAAGTAAGGGAATTCCCATAATATTCTTTCAGTGACTCATTGCGTCAGAAAACCCCTAATTCCCTTCAAGTCTCGTATCGGTTAATAGTTAAAAGGGCGCGGTTGTCGGATGTATCATTGCACCACCATTCCTCTTCTGCATTTATTAAAGAAATTTACATTATAAAAATATATTATTTTTTTAAAATAATGTGTTTATATTTTCAGATAAAGCTGGAAGCCTTACCTTTTTTAAATTTTAATAAAAACAATTAGTATTATTCAAGCTGAATATTACCAGATCGAAATTTTATTTGAGAAAATGTATCTGGTAAACGTGACAACGTTGAAAGTACTTCTAAATAGTGTTGTCTACACACACTTCTAGAAATAAATGCAACGTTGCCACGTTTACCAGATAAATATTGCAAATCAAATTTCTACTTTTTGATTATGGTCTGGTTAATTTTCAGCCTGAGTAATAATAATTGTTTTAATTAAAAAAAAAAATAAGCTCCCAGCTTTAAATCTGAAAATATAACATCACGATTTTTAGAAAAATAATGGAATTTTACTATTTAAATTACCTATATAAATGCAGAAATGGTATATTAGGGATACTTCCGACAACCCCGCCGTCTTTAAGCATAACCGATACGAGACGTGAACGGAAATAGGGATTTTCTGACGCAATGAGTCACTGAAAGAATTTTATGGGAATTCCCTTACTTCTAGCAAACATATCTTAACGGGAAAAGTACCACCAGACAAAAGAGTTTAATATCTTTATAAATATATAATTAATTCACATTCAAAAATGAAAGTGAACGGGCCCATTATTTATTTTATTTATGCAGTATTTTTTTCTTTTCTTTGATATTAATTCAAGTTACACTTTTGAGCGTGGTGACCGATAAGAAAACAAGTTAATATTGTTTAAAATATTTTTATTATCTTACAATACATGTAAGTTATTCAGGATTTTTTATCATTGAAACTATAGGTTTATGGTAACTGAAATAAGAAACATAAGTTTGAGACTTGATATCCTCTAAATATCTGGAAAATACCGCGTCAATGGTGGTCCCATATTTTGTTGTGGATTCTTCTTGTGGATCATTATTCATTTTCAAATTAAATTTTTCCGAAATTGTGTCTAAAAGAGATAGAATCAGTTATGAGCAGTTAGCAGCTAGTCTACACGCATAAGTGTAGTCGCACGCTCACAAACACCGTGCCGAAGTCTGCCGAACTGAAACGACGTTAGACAATGCACGGCTTTCAACGCCGCACCACTGTGCCGGTCGGAGTGGGGGATGTTAGGTTTATTTTCGTTACGGAATTTCTTTTTCGGTTTTTTCGATTTTTCTATTTTACGATTTTTAGATTTTTCGATTTTCTTTTATTGAATAAATGAGAAGTTAATATTGAAATATTTTTATTATCTTACAATACTTGTAGGGAGTGGGGGCCGCGCTCAAAGCCCGCGATAAAAGCTATGCAATAGCTTAAAAAAAAAAACAAAAAATTAAATATTTAATCAAAGAAATAATTGCATAAGTAAAAAAAGTAATTTTAAAAAACTGCCTCAAAATCGTGTAGATGCCATCACCACATCTTGACAAAATTTATATGGGACCACTCACTAACAAAAAAATAATCATAGAAATCGGACAAGGTGGTAAAGAATTATCGCTAAACATCCATGAAAAAATGAAGAGTTTGAGGATTTTCTCATGGATCCAATTATGAGATTTTGACCAAATTTATATGGGACTACCCCTGAAGTACCCCCATTCTAACAAAAAAAGGATCATTGAAATCGAACAATGTGTTATAGAATTATCGCTGAACATACGACTTGAGAACCTCCTCCTTTTTTGAAGTCGGTTAAAAAGAAAGATGAGAACGTCCCATCCACATAAAAGTAGAATATTTCAGATCCTTTATTATTTCTGATATAAGCTTTACCATTTTATGGAATGAAAGTATGTAGAAAAGATGGAAATAGTAGTTTTTCTACACCCACATGGATATTAGCTATTCTAGGAACAAACTACAAAACGAAAAAGTACGTGTTCTGAAAAAGGAACTAAATTCATGTTTGCTTAATATAAGTGATGAGTTTCAATTCCCTCAAATACCAATATTGATTTCCTACTCATTAAAATAAGACCATGCTACCCCCTTCTAGTTCAGTTGATGATTATGAGGTAGTTTTGCAAACGCCTATCTCTATTTGCAACTTAATGTGATAAAAATCTTCTTGTACTCGGTAATATTAATATTTCAGCTAAACTAAATGTCCAAACTTTTCCAAATTTCTAAGTTACAGCAATTCAATTTAGTCAAAAATAAATTTCAACGCTTATTGGATTTAGTTTACTTTAATAACGCATGCAAAGTTTACAGAACTGATGAAATAGTATTAAATGAAGATGATTACCATTTATCATTATGCATAGAAATTTCAACAATAAATACAAATTCACCAATGCCCTGTAAACCGAATAACATGCAGTTCAATTATAAAAAAGCTAATTTCCCAAGTCTATAATCCAATGAACAATATTGACTGGAACTTTTTGCAGAATATAGATAACATAGATATTAGTGTTCAGTTATTGAACAAAAACTATATCTTTTTAGAGAATCTATTCACATTAAGAAAACATTCCAGAACTTTAATGGTAACATAATTCACAAAAACAAAAAGCCTATAGAACCCATAAATCCACTCGTTAGATACACAAAATACATTTAAAAACCTTGCCACACAACGTTTTTTAAAGATACCTATTTTTTCTAGAAGCTTATAAGGAATAAAGAAAATATAAATGAAACCTTTATCCATAGTTCAAAGTAAAAAAATAAATAAAATGTGTGAAAAAAAATATTAAACTAGGCTTTCTCATTCACCGTTTTATCCTGCGATGTTTTAGTAAGTAGTTTAAAATTATTTATATTCACAACATGAACCTATCGGTAAATAATATTTATTTATAAATACGCATCGTTATTTATAAAAGTGAACTGACCGATCAAACTTGGCACAAGATAGCGATAATGAAATTAAACGAAATATTCAACGGATAAAAATAGTTTTTTCGATAATAAATGTTTGTTTTTTAAACGTCGCGTGATTTCCCAGAAAATTTTTAATATTTGTTTTTTTGCACTGAATTTTTTCGAAAATTATAAATCTGAAAAGTCAGACGGTGACTTAACAAATTGTACTGTGCTTTTCAGATAAAAGTATCCACCTTAAGTAACTTTTGAAGGACTGATTATTACAAAAAACAAAAAAATACGTCAATTAATATTCGAAGGGGGAGATATCGTGCCATATTTAAGTTTGCTGAAAAAGTCGCCCTTTCACCCCTACTATCATCCCTTCAATTTTTTTAAATGGCTTCCCCCATTTTTTATCCATTTTTGGATTGTTCTCGTTTAACTGATTTCAAAAATGTATAAAACATGGGGTTGAAAATAATTAGTTTATGATCTACAGGGTTCCATTATTTGAGTGACAAATTTTTACATCTCACCTTACTGACTGCAGTAAAATTGGATTTAGAATACATTATACCTTAATCGTACCGCTAAAAACTTGTTGAAGTTTTTTATGATACATGGTAAAGGTATTGGAGATTTGAAAAATGAATTTAAATTACTTTTATAGTGTATTTTGATACATGTGCACATTGATTTGTTGAGGTTATTTATTTTATTTGAAAATGGTTTACAGTTTACAAGAAAGAATTGATCTTGTAGGTTTATACTACAAAAATAATAGTTCTGCACGAGCTGCTGCTAGAATTTTCAACGAAACACACCAAGGAGGTCATGCAACTCATAAGTATGTAACATGTGTAATAATTATAATAATATTAGTGAACAGTTGGATATATTTAATTGCAGTGTTAAAAACATAAAAACACATTGTTTAAAATAATTTAGAATTTATTTACTGTAATTTTAGATTAATTATCTATATGCTTTTTGTTAAACTGTTTTCTTTCAAATGTACTCCTGTTCTGTAATTGGGTTTAACTTGTTGAACAATGTATAAATAAATAAATAAAATAAATAATTGATCTTATGCATCAATTTACATCAACCGGGTCAGTTGGCAATAAAAAACATAACCGACTGGAACTCGTAAATAACGAAGCAATTGAAGTCGCAGTATTAGGACAAGTAAGTCTTGAAAATCAACAAGCACAGTCACTGACAACAATAAGCAGAGAAGTAGGTGTTTCATCTTCCACAGATTATCGAATATTACACAAGCATAAGTACCATCCATACAAAATTAAATTGGTTCAAGAGTTGTATGAAGATGATTTTGATCGTCGTCTTGAATTTTGTGAACTATTGAGTCAGCGCTTGACTGACAATCCACATTTGTTGCACAACCTCTGTTTTTCGGATGAATGCACATTTTCAGTTAATGGTTTAGTTAATAGACATAATTGCAGATATTGGGCTGAGAGTGATCCACATGTTGTTCGTGAATACCACACACAGAATCCTCAAAAGTTAAATGTATGGTGTGGTATCCTAGGTGACCACATAGTCGGACCTTTCTTTTTAGACGGAAACTTAAATGGATAGTCATATCTTGAGTTATTGAGAGAAGTAATTGATCCACTTATTACAATAATAGAAAATGATCATAATCTTTCTGAAGATTTGCTTGTCTTTCAACAGGATGGAGCGCCTCCACATTTTGCTTTGCCAGTACGACAATTTTTAAATGAAACTTTCCCCAATCGTTGGATAGGTAGAAGAGGCTCGATGATGGAGTGGCCACCTAGATCACCGGATTTATCACCTCTAGACTTCTTTTTATGGGGTTATTTAAAAACAAAAATGTATGCTACCCAACCAGAATCTTTAGAAGATTTACGACAAAGAATAGAGTATGAATGCCTACATTTAAATGCACACGTGTTCGGTAATGTCAGGGAGGCTTTTCAATCTAGGTTATACCATTGTATGGAAGTAAATGGTGGACATTTTGAACAATTTTATAATAAATTTTGAAAATGAAATATTCGTTTTGTCATTAAAATAAAAGTTTTGCACAATTCAATTTTATTTTAATTTAAAATTCTGTAGATCGTAAACTAATTACTTTAATCCCCATGTTTTATACATTTTTGAAATCAGTTAAACGAGAGCAATCCAAAACTGGATAAAAAAATGGGGCAAGCCATTTAAAAAAATTTGAAGGGATGATAGTAGGGGTGAAAGGGTGACTTTTTTAGCAAACTTAAATATGGCACGATATCTCTCCCTTCGAATATTAATTGACGTATTTTTTTGTTTTTTGTAATAATCAGTCCTTCAAAAGTTACTTAAGGTGGATACTTTTATCTGAAAAGCACTGTATATACGGGCGACTTTCTAATGCAATATACCTAAATAAACATTGAATTTCTCCTGCTAAGATAACTGTGATAAAAATATCTTTAAAATATATGTATATCTAAGGGGGTCCCAACATAGACCCAGGATATGGATGAGGGGGTGACTGAGGCTAGGGGGGAAATTATAGTCAGCTTAAGTTGGCAACACTTTTTTTTTTATTTATTTATTTATTTATTTATTTATTTACGGGTCAGAGCCCATTAAAACAATACAATTACAGATAATACATATTACATACATTAAATAGTAATAAAATCCTAAATAATAATAATAAATTAATTTAAATACATAAATATTAAAAACAATTAAAAATTACTCCTCACATATACATAAATGGATAGAAAAATCTGATGGAGAAGTAATCCATTCTACATTTAGTCTGTTAGCAGATCTTGTTGCTCTAGGAATAAAAGAGTGAGAACCATAATTTGTTCTATGAAAAGGTTGAGAGAATGTATTAATATTCCTAGTTACTCTAGAGGGTACAAAAAATCCAATTTGGGATAACAAGTATGGACAATCGGCAGATGAGTTAATAATGTTAAACAATATTTTAAGATCCCTTTGGTTTCTTCTGCTCAGAAGGGTCTTAAGATGACAAAGTGTGTGTAATTCGTCATAATTGTATCTGAAGTTGATCGGGACAATACCCGATTTAAATGCAACAATGCGTAGAAATTTTCTTTGAACCTGTTCTATATTATGGATTAGATATACATAAAAAGGATTCCATACAGAAGAAGCATATTCAATATAAGGTCTAACTAAGGCACAATAAAGAATCTTTAAACACATCACATTATGAAAATCAGAAGTAGTTCTTCTAAGGAAACCCAACATTCTTAATGCTTTATTAACTGAGGCTGTTATATGAGTTTGAAAAGAAAGGGTGGAGTCTAATATCACACCCAAATATTTTACCTCTGTAATAATATCCAGTGTTATGTCATTGATTTTATAGATATATTCAATAGGACTATGTTTTCTGTTGAAATTGATTGCATGACATTTACTTGTATTTAAATCCATTCCATTAGTACTACACCATTGGACCAAGTTATCCAAGTTTTTTTGAAGGCAAATACAATCACGTAAGGAATTTACACGCATGAATAATTTTAAATCATCAGCAAAGCAAAGGAACTGAGAATTCTTAAAACAATTTTGGATGTCATTGTTATATATATATTAAAAAGTAGAGGTCCCAAATGTGAACCTTGAGGGACACCAGATGTAGTGGTAAAGCCAGAGGATAAGAAATCAGAAACACGAACAATTTGAATGCGGTTTGTTATAAAGCTGATGTTCGTTTGGCGTGATCCACGGTTATTGTTTGTCCTGCAATAATAGTATTATAAAAACAGAGAGAGGTCTACTTTTAGGGTGCACAATGTCAATATGGTGCAAGTGGAATGAACCGATGTTTTCCTCGTAGCTTTGTTAACCTATTCTACTGTTATTCTGCATGCAGATAAATGCTATTTTTTACTGGAGGTTTTCTGTAGGAACTGCAATCGGTTTCAAATTTCGGCCAGTCTTTTGGAAAGTACCTTTGTTGTACAAGTATTTCAAAGCCATCCTTTGAAAGATGTAGCGAACAAATACATGCTAAAATGTATAGAAAACGAATCGTAAGATATTACACAAAATTATTGTTTAAATTAAATAAAAACTTACAAATGAAGTGAATAATACCTACCAACAATTTAAAAATCTGATGTGTCCAACACATGACTTTCCTATCTAGTTATTACGGTCTTTTTTCGGTTATTTTGTACAACCTATTGTAGCACCTCTGTAAACATTTAGAGGTTTACTTAATATATAAACATTTTGCACATACATCTAATTCGAAAATTCTAAAAAATTTTCCTCCAATTTTTCCATTATGGTCCATTTTAAAAAATCATGTAAAAAAAAACAAAAATTATAGAGATCGATATGGCAAACATCTTTTAATTCAACAATTTTCTTAAAAATCATAATTTTTTACATTTTGTAAAATTTCTCGAATACGGACCATTTTATGAAAATTTTGCATAGAACAAAAATTATAGAAAATAATATTAGAAGTTACTTTTATTTAAAAAATTTTCTTCTCCAAACGTAAATAACAAATATATTCTATAAAATATATAAACGGCCTCCCATAAAGTACCCCCCAGATGTTCCGCCTTCGTCCAAAATCTAATCATTTCACCTCAAACCGAAATAAAACTTTAATGTTTTTTTCTTTATCCGTTTTTGAGTTTTCTTCAAAATTCGAAATTTACACATTTTCTCAAATATCTCGAGTACGGTCCATTTTAGAGAAATTATGTATGGAGTAAAAATTATAGAGAATTATATTACAACTTTTATTTAAACAATTTTTATAAAAAGTAATTTTTTTACATTTTGTCAAATTTCTCAAATACGGACCATTTTAGGAAAATTTTGTATTGAACAAAAATTATAGATAATAATATTGTAAGTAACTTTTATTTGAAGAATTTTCTTCTCCAAACGTAAATAACGGATATATTCCATAAAATATAAAAATGACCACCAATAAAGTACCCCCCAAATGTTCCGACTCTGCCCAAAATCTAATCAGTTCACCGCAGGCCGGAATAAAGCTTAAGTTTAAAATTTGGTGTTTTTCTTTGTATCGGTTCATGAGTTATGGTGGATACAGACACACACAGACAGACATAATCCCGAAAATAGTCAAAACGGATTCAGGGGACCCCAAAACGTAAAAATCTGTCGAAAACTGGAGGTCGAAAAAAATCATGATTCCTATACTTTCTTTATATCTGTATACAGATAGGAAAGTAAAAAGTAGGTCATTGCGTTCAAACGAATATAATTTCATATCCATGCTAGTAAGGATACTGTACGTATATGAAATCTACTAATCACAGTCCATATTTGGTAACTGTGCAACTATTTTTTTTTTTTTTTAAATAAGTGACAATTCTGTCAAACCAATTATCAGAATATTTCAAAAGGCGACTCCAGGTGGCCAAGACTCTTTTTCCCCTCCCAAGATTAAAATCTACAAAATCCATGACCATATTCATAGAATTTCGTGGTAAATAGAAATCATATTATATATCGTTCTATACAAGCAGTAGCCGGGTGAACGCATTGGCATATATAAATAACTCCACCACCTCTTGAAGAATTAGTTATTTCATATTTCCGATCAACCCTGTAAACATCGTAAGTTGCAAGATCAAATAGTTCTCCGTCTTGAATCGTATCATTACACCAGCTTGCTGTAAAAAAAGTAAACTGCATATTGTGTAATTACTAAAATGCTGTCGAATAATTGGGTAGTTTTTGTTCCAATGCCTCTGACATTTTGATAGTATAATATAAATTTAGAATTTTAACTCATAACATTATTTTTAGATGAACTAATTGATTACTGTTGGAACGGTATTGTTATCTCTAAATTTTGTTTAAAATTTAAAATATTAAGTACCTACATACATATTCCCTATTTAAAAGTATAAAGATTGTTTCAAGGTCAAACTCGAACTTTTTTTTCGCTATACATGCACCGACACACAGCTGAGCGTGCCGTGATAGCATAATGGCTTTGTTTGCGATATCTATACATAGATAACGATTCGACGAGGAATTTTAGTATCTTTTAAACGCTCGACGTTGATGGTGCTGCTACTCCTGCCATTTTCATTTTATTTATGGATCGCGCGCCATCAGGAAAAATAATCGGAAAGTTACGTTCAACCGTTCGGTTCTTGGCACACCGTTATAATACCAACGTTACGGTTTCCGCTTATTTGTTAGCGTGATTACGATGCGTATGAGTTCAAACAGAGATCGATTTCGAAGATAATGCGCCGTTTTGATAGAGGTAACATTATTGGCGCCCAACGTGGATAAATTACTGTTTTAAACAGGTCAGGATAATTAATTAATTAATTAATTCACTAATTTCGTTTAAAATCATCAGCGTTGTTTATTAGACGGTTTGTGTATACAGTAAAGAATGAATGGATTCTTAAAGTGTTGTTTTTAAGTGGCAACGTATCTTTAATAAATTGTTTTTTTGTTACAGGATCATCAGCAAAGACCCGCAAAAGAAAACCCAACGAAACAGAACCGTCATCCACGAAACCCCGTAATAATTTCAACACAAAAGAAGACTTAGAAAACAAACAGACTCGTCGACGCACCCCCACCAACCGCACCGCAAACTCGAACAAGAAAAAAATCCTCCTAGAAGAAACCAACAACTCGAAACTACGAGAAATCAAAGTCCAAGTCGAGGATTGCTTCCAAAAGAACTCGGCTTTGTCGCTGCTCTACCAGCAGAAATTAGAGGAACGCGAGGCGAACCGACTCAAAGAGGAGGATTTAAGTACTGCGGACGAAGCGGAACAGTCTCCATCATCGCCGGATCCGAGTCCGGTTGACGGCGACGTCAGCAATGGCAGTAGCGGAGCTAGTGTCGAGTTAGTGAGTGTGAGTGTACGTAGTGACGATGTGCAGTGTGAATCTATGCCTGCTGCGAAGGAAGTGGTGAATGGTGATTTAAACGGTAGTGAAGAGGATTGTGTGATAGTGGCTCAAACTAGGACGAGTATAACGCCAAATAAGACAGTGGAGCAAGGACATTGCTCTATTAGAGGTAATTTTTTTTTAATATGCTTAATTATTTGAAATTTGGTCTGTTAAAATGAGAAATTAGAACATTTTATAAGAAAAGAAAAAGGCGGCAAAAAGATCGCCTTAAGTAATTTTTTCGGAAAACATAAATAAATTGATTTGAGGTTATATAATTAGCGCACAGTGGGGTATTAAGATTTGCTTTTGTTTTTGCAAAGTTTTACATGTTTTGTTTTTGGTTTTTAGAAAAATGACTGATATATGTAATACGTCAGATTTTGATTAAAACAGTTCTTTCCTTTAAGTCTTGGTTATTGCTTTTTTTCGGTCCTCTCAACAGGTTATATATTATACCGATGTTTAGTAAAACTGATGATCAAGAAGCAGACATTTTTACAAAGGGGCTGCATAAAAAGAAATTTGAAGAACTCCGCAATAAAATGGGAATTACTTCTATATTAAGATTTGCTTTTGTTTTTGCAAAGTTTTACATGTTTTGTTTTTGGTTTTTAGAAAAATGACTGATATATGTAATATGTTGAGAGGACCGAAAAAAAAGCAATAACCAAGACTTAAAGGAAAGAACTGTTTTAATCAAAATCTGACGTATTACATATATCAGTCATTTTTCTAAAAACCAAAAACAAAACATGTAAAACTTTGCAAAAACAAAAGCAAATCTTAATACTCCCACTTTTTGAAAAGTTTCATGTTAACCAAAAAAACATCTTATTTAACAAAGCTTTTTACTTAACACTGATTGTTGATCGAAAGGTTTAGTTTTATCTTTCGTCAGACTTCTTTACATCAATCAAGAAAATCCGAGACAATAATTTATTTAAATAAAATATTTATATTTTATTGTTTTAAAAGAAAATAAGGTAAAAGCACCAGTCATTGACACTATAAGGATGATAATTTAGTTTTTTTAAAGTATTTTGCAGGTTTTTTTTACAAAATGAATAAAACTGAATATCAGAACACAATGGTGTACTTCTAGAACAAAAAGTGTATTCATTATTCATGTACATTAAAAATACAAGTCAGTAATTTTTTTTAATTTTTTTATTGCAACTCAAAGCATTAGTAGTTGACATTAAAAAATGAATTCACTAGTAGTTGACGCAACCTGGCCCTAGTACTTGACATAAAATAAAACATATTATTTAGTGAAAAATAGGATTAGGTATAACAAATCAACCATCTACATCTAAAGAAGTATTAAATTCATTTTATTATTTCTCTACACAATAAAATCTTTGGTGTTGGTAATACCACATGTATTTGAGAAAGCTTAATTGTGCTAGCATCAGTTTCATTCCGTTTATATTGAATTTTGGCATAATTACAACATTTAAAACCAACAACTTTCACTTTACTATCTGAAAGTATCTTTTGTACAATACAAACATATTTATGTTGTTTATTTTTCCCTCGGAATATTTGTAAAAACAGAAGTTGATAAGTTAAGATATTCAGAATCTGAAGATGGACATTCTGAACTTAGGTCATCAAGAATATCAGCGGAGGTTACCCGTTCATCTTCGTCGATTTCAGTATCTGATAAAACTTCACTTTTCTTTGATTTGCGTTTTTTTTTTTATCTTAGACAAGTTGCTTTGAGGTTGGTGCTTCTTTTCTGTTCTTATTTGTTCCCTCTTTTCTGTTCTTATTTGTTCCCTCATTTTTTTCTTTTCTTGTCTTTCTTGTGCTCTTCTCTTTTTATCCTCTTCCAGCTGTTTCATAGCGTCTTCCTTCTTGTCATAATATAATTACTAAGCTTAGAAGTAGCCACAGATGGTATGTGTTCTTTCCTTCTTCGCTTGGGTTTTGTTTTTATTTTACCTGGCCATCTAAGGACACCTTTAAAAGGTGATGGTACTAGTGGATCTAGATTTTCGTCTTTGTTATTTGGTGTAAGAAAAACCTCCTTTGAAGGGGATGATGCAGGGGTAATTTGATCAGCTCTAAAGCAATTGCTAGCATGTGGTTCAGGCTGTCGCTGTTCCTCTTTCAATTCCGATGTTGAAGGATTTTCATTACTTAAAAGAGGTGTTGTTGGGCTTATTTCTTCTTTTTTTTTTCTTGTCTGTTGATTTTTTTATCTTGAAGTTCTTTTAAACTATTTTGTAAGTTCTTTTGTTTTATCCATGCATGTCTATAACATTTAAAGAGCGATTCATCTTTTATATTCTCTGTCCAAGTATCCGAATCTGCTGGTCTAAATAATATTATTTTTTCTTTTTCAATAAAATTACCCCATTATGTAATTCTCTTAACTTATTTTATTGTTTAAATCTTGCCTATTTTTGAATGGCGCTGCTGCGTCCCAAGGACTAATCCAGATTTAGAAAATAGGTTTGTGTCTAGTACTGGTTGCCTTTACCTTAAGTAAAACCGCGCTGCAAAAAAGCCATGAAATAATTGAAGACCTTGGCGTAATAAAGTTACATGTCTCATCGTAAGTTTGGAGAAAATTGAATTTTAAATTTGTTTTAAATCTGTTAAATAAAAAAAAAAATATTTAAATATAAATATTATGAAACATTCATCTTCGGATTAGAGGTAAAAAAATTGTATGTACTCTTGTTAACAGATATATTTTGAGCTAAAACAGTAACTTCACGATAAATTGTGGCTTGCATCCTATTTACACCAAGGGCATTTGCTTCTTAAAAACATTTTTCTGCAATTAAAAGTATGTATGTAAAAAAAAAACCTTTGTGAAAATCCACATTAAGTACATACATATTAACAGATTAATTATTTAAATATACGTATCTACTTATTTGAAACATTAATAATATTAATCATTGATTTTCTATAAAAATAATTAAAATTAAATTAAAAATTACACCTGAACAACCTTCAATCTTGATTACATATTTACGTCACACCTAAGTCATAAATTTATTATCTATCTTTTTTCATTTTGTAGTAAGTACTTATTTTATAACTAAATTTTTTTAATATAGTTTATCTATAATCACAGTTAAGTATTAAAAAAAAAAACAAATGCCCTCTATTTCACCTTGACATCCAATAATCTATTTTCGTGAAGCCAAAATATTTATATACTAAACGGAAACAATATACGTGGATTACAATACCATTTGAAGAAATCAAAATAATTTACCAAAAAAAAAAAACGGGGACTAGGTACAAAGATAAACATCCGTCAACGACCTTCATTCGACATTGTCTCGAAGTAAATTGTTTTGATTCCATTTATCTGCATTGATAAATTATAAAAATCCTTGAACTATAGGAAATTATACCTAATTAAAATTATGGGAAAAAGCGTTGACCTTCTTTGCAGGTGATTCACCTGGTAGGTATTTTCGTATTTTATTTATCTGTGTTTATTTCAATGTTTTTTTTTTGTTTTAATGTATACGAGGGTTTTTAGATAAGTATTTGCAAAATCTGTTCTAAAATCGTTTTCTTAAATAAAGAGTTGCCCAGTGATTTTAAATCTTTGATGCTCTCAAGTTAGTACACTATTTGAATGTCTCCACAATCGCTATGAAATTTAAGTATTGCTAACAAAAAGTGAACATTTCAGCTCTTGTTATAGTATACATATTCTAAAACATTTGTTTATTATAACCCGCTATCAACACATTCAAAGTTTGATAAATACATATTCTCTTTAGTTCTTCGTTCGAACCAAATCTCTTACCACAGAGCCATTTCCACATCCCCAATTAGTCATTGATAAAAGTGTATTTGTTGTGAAGCTAAAGCCTAAATAATTTCATCTCTAAATCGGAGTGAGATGATTATGTTGGCATAACATAGCAGATCGCTTGTCATCATTCTGGTGCTTTATTGAAAAACTTCCCGTGCGTATCAGCCTTAAAGGGAAATATTTAATATCATTTAATTTTCTCGCTAATTATTTGTTATTCTTATTTATAATTTCAGCAGATATTCATTGTTTTCTAAAAGTATTTGGATTGTCAGATGCCACGTTTTAGGCATAATTGCCACACTTTTTATCTTGCTTGCCACGCAGCACGCCAAAGTATCCAAATACCCCGTTTGTTACCTAAATGTTACGCTTTTTATTCAAATGCCAAATTTTTTAAATCCTTAAGCCGGTTCTAGTATAAGAAAGAGGAACTTAAATGGCAAAATACATAACTTACTCCCCATCAACCCCCCCATGCGACACATTTGTATCTGTAACGTGTGGAGGTTGGGTTCACCCACTACACTTAGGCCTCACTAGGTCCATTGTGCATCCTCCTAAATAGATAGGCATCTCCTAACTCGTGAGCCAGCATATAGAATAATATATTTGACAACGTCGCTTGTCTTATATCGGCCGGTGTTAGCCAATTCTAGTCGAATACAAAACTTCTAATAAATGAGAGCGTCGGGCAATCGTAGAGGATATGCTCCATGGTCTCATTTTCTTACCCCATGACATGGAGATGCTTCCGTAGTTGGCAATGTGCAGAATTCCTATGATCAGGCATAGTCAAGTATTTGTTCATTGTAATGTTGTCAGGATAACTTAAATGTTCCCTGACAAGTCTGCAGCTTCTTGTTTCATCCCATCTTTCCTTAAATTTTACAAGGGAATGTTCTTTGATTAGAATTGTCACTACCGATCTTGATAAAATGTGGTACACTGATTCTTTATATGGGTGGGATGAAAAATCCAAAATATTTTTTTTCTCCTGATCAGTAGTTTTTTCTTTATTTTCAAAAATCGAAAAATTTACCAATTTTAGTCCAACACAACTTCACAAAAATTAGAATATCTTGAGAACTACTTATCGTAGATCAATAAAATATAGCTCGTTGTAAAGGTAATTCAAACACCTTTCCAACGATGTATCACATGACCTATTTTATTTTCATCTATTTTTTTTATCAACGCTTTGGCAAAATATATGCCAAATTTCAAAATGGAGAAATTATGGGTTCAGTATGACAAAAAATAAAAACAATAAGAAAACATGTGAAAATCTAATTAAAAAGTAAAAATTATGAACATTTTTGGCCTTATTTTTGTAATTTTCTTAAGACTAACTAAATTTTACAAGAAATGTAATTACTTATTATGAAAAAAATATTTACAAATAGTTTTTTGTTTTAATTTTTCTTTGTGTGCTACTTTTTCCGACAAAGATGCAGTTTTTTGGTTTAAGTTCATAAAATTTGGTGAAGCCAATTTTTATTCCTGGGCACTCCTTTTTAAACAAAGCATAAACTTTTTTTAAGTTGACCAAAAGTAATTTTTTTGCTCATATTTGCGGTCTTTTTTTTAATTACTACACAGTCTTTTTTTCCCGGCAACAAAATACCCTTTTCTTGCACAATTTTTTTACTGCTCTTGCCATATAATCTTTAATTGACCTATACAGAATTAATATTTAAAATAGAACTTTTTAACTTTTTCCTACAGCCCATACACATATATGCATGATAATACGAATTTGGAACATTTTTCTTCAGATTTTTTGTTGTTTTTATTTGGTTTTTTTTTTTTTTTTTTTTTTTTTTGACCGTGAACCCACAATTTCTCCATCTCGAAATTTGGCAAATATTTTGCCAAAACATTGATAAAAAAAAAAATTAATAAAAAAAAACAAAAATGACTTGAAAAAATCAAATAATGTTTTTTCAAAATATAAAAAAAAAAACATGAAATTAAAATAGATCATGTGTCTTTAAGGTACCATTTCGGTAGGCGCGACAGACGACCGCCGACGCGACCGAGAAGTGTCGCTTCAGATCTAAAATACATACAATTATATGAAACACATTTCGCACGGCGCGACACGAGAAGTGTCAAGACGACACTTCCTTACGACACTTCTGAATCTGCCTCGGGGCAAAGGTTTGCTGCGTGTCGCACTCGGGTTCACTGTCTTCGAGCATCGGTTCATTTTGAGGGTGATTAGGATGGACATTTCTTTCGATCTAGACAGCGTTGCCAGATTTTGGAACAATATGGGTAAAAAAAAACCGTAGATCTGAACAGTAGATTTTAATACAGGGGAAAATAATTATAATTTGCAGTGTAGTAAATAAAAAAACAAGTATATAAGAAACGAAAAATAAACTTTTTTCTACCCAAATTAGAAAGTAAACAAAGAATAAAAACAAATAAAAACATCTTTATTATATACTTAACGTACGGGAAAAAACCAATGAAAAATAATAAGTACCTACTTCTTTTAGATCAGTCTGAATCAGATAATTCAAAATCGTAGTGTTTGGCATATGCATGTTCTTTTTATGATGCCCTATTAATTCTTTGTTTCATTTTAAATAAAAACAATGATTATCTTGATGTTTTTTTTTATGGAGCCAACCTACAGTAGTGGATGCTTATTACGCTGCTTTTACTGCAGAAAATTTACTAGAGAAAATATTCTTTAACCATTTGCTGAAGAATGAGGCAAACTTAATAAATTAAGAAAAAAATTTACTAGAGACAAAAACACTGGATCTACGTAAAAACAGTAAGTCTGGCAACGCTGATCGTTCCCTCGAATGGTTATTTGCAAATGTCGCGCGACACTTCTTCAAGCTTCCGAAATGTACGGAGCGTAACATTTATGCATCTGTCGTCCTACTGGTGTCCTCAGTGGTTTCGTGTCTCTTGACGCGGCTACCGAAATGGTACCTTTATAATGTAAGTGTATCGCGACCCGTCTCCAAGCTTCCGAAATGTACGGAGCGTAACATTTATGCATCTGTCGTCCATAGGGTCGTCTCGGTGGTCTCTTGTCTCCTGACGCGCCTACCGAAATGGTACCTTTACAACAAGCTATATTTCATCGATTTACGATAAGTGGTCCTCAAGATATTCAAATTTTTGTGAAGCTGTTTTGGACCAAAATTGGTCAATTTTTCGATTTTGAAAATTAATAAAAAAAAACTACCTACTGATCAAAAAAAATATATATATTTTGATTTTTCATCCCACCCATATAGAATCAGTGTACCAAATTTTGATTTGGTTGATTTGATATGAAACGACCCAACTGCAAAATATCTAACAAACGAAAAACCAGATTTACTACTTCTACAAATATCGATTACTACTCCGTAAACTTGGCTGCACTGTTTAATCAGAATATTGCATTTCTGCCAAGGGCGCTTAGATTGAGAATACGTGTTGGCTTCAGAAATTTTGTAAATAATCCCATTTCTTCCATTTTGCAAATATATTAGATACTATGGTGGATGCAATGCAAAAGATGTTCGTTTTTAATGGCTATGAGCTGTCAAATGCAAATTAACTTAAACAGTTCAAAATTTGACAGAAGGATAGTAATTATTTACGAAACGCAACGTTGCTTTGATACTAGTAGCGCCATCTTTGTTAAAACCGACTTAATCACTTTTTAAGGATACACACTACACGTTTATTTGTTTGTTTTTAATAATAATAATTCTATTTTCATACTGACAAACAAACTTGCGCAATTATTTGATGCTAAAAAAAACACCCGTTCAAAATGATTAATACCTATTATCATCATTTTTTAAACTTGTAAACAGAGTAGCAAAAATGTACCCATGTTTCATTTACATGTCAGACAAATATTTTTGTCGAAACAATGGGAAAATATGTGATACATATCGTGTTTGTAAACAAGCTGAATGTCAAGGTCTAATGGAGGTCATCCATGAGGATATAGTTAACGGACATGAATATTAATTAATATTTTTACGAATGAAATAGTTAAATTTAAGTACGTAGGTACTACCTACTCCATTGTTCAAATTTTTCATTAAAAAAAATCCAATGAAATGTCATTGAAAATTTTATATAGATATAGGGTAGGTATCTAGTATTATTTTTTAAGTATATTTGAAATTTTGCGAATGATAATGGATCCCAAAAGTAATTTGTGGAAGAATTACATTAGATAAGTCATTACTTTCTTATTAGAAAATTTAAAGGTTAATTTTTTAAAATTTTCTTTTCAAAAAGTACTTGCTTTTCCTTTTGCTAAAATGTGTATCTATACCTAAAATACCTAGATGCTAAACTGAGTACCCCGGGGTATTTTTTAAACACATCTTTTATAGAAAGAAAGAAAGCACTGTATGTTTAAATCAGCATGTTTTTTTTAAAAGACTTCAAAAAATAGGAGGAGGTTCTCAGTTCGCCGGAATATATATTTTTTAATGTATGTTCAACGATAATTCTTTATCACTGTATTTTTTTCTTGTGTCAAAGAAGGTACTTCAGGGATGGTCCCGTATAAATTTGATTAATATCTGATGATGTGATACAGGAGAAAATCATCTTCTTCATTTATGTAGGTAATTCTATGTTTTTTAAATAATTCGTTTTTAAACAAATTTATTATCGATATCGTACTTAGTTAATTTAATTTGTAGGTAGTCAAAATGTAAATAAAGAAAAGTACAAAGATAAGCACTCTGTTATAACGGTTTTCCACTAAACGGACAGTTGAGTTTATGTTTTGTTTGTGTTTTTTTCTAGAACTTGACTATTTTAAAACAAACCAGTGTCTTTATCTTTTAAGATGTCCAAACTAAAAATATTTATAAAAATAATTTGCTCCAAAATTTAGATTACACAACAGCACAACACGACCGTTTCCAGTAAACATACTCGAGTTTCTAAACACGTCGAAACCTTTTGATGTTACCAATTTTGAGCGGGACTCGAGAAACAAAATTCCAACTGTCGCAAAACACGTCAGTTTGCGAAAAGTTGCAGTTTTGTTTTTTTCGACACGAGTTTCTGATTTGTTTTTGTTTTGTCCGTTTGATTGAAAACCGCCATTAGATTTACTAATAAATTTTCAAGCTAAAGTTCCACAATTTGATTCTTCTGTCACTTCAAAAGTGACAATATTTGAATCCTTGAAAATTTTTAAATTTGAATATTTTGTATTATTCATCCACTTGTGTCTTCATTTATTGAATTTGGTAAAGAATTTACAATTGCATTTATTAATGTTGTTGTTTCTCTTGCAGGTGACGATGACGTGCCGTTGGTGTCGTCCTCGCCTTCTCCCTACGTCGTCAGCAGAATGGATCTCATCGGCGGCGTCGTTGGAGGCGTTTCGGACGCATCGTCGGCATCACCATCAGGGTGCGGACTGCTTCTGCGCTTTCCGGATGATCGCAGCGATTCGGGCGTGAGTTCATTGCGTTCGTGTATCAGCAGTGGCGATGAGCGATCGGGTTCTAGATCGAGCGCCCTGAGCTCCACCGACGAACCCACTTCATCGTCCTCCTCATCGTCGTCGTCGTCAAGCAGCAGCAGTAGCGGCGGCGGCCACAACAGCGTCCCGGCGGCGACATCGTCTTACCACCGCCCGTCTTCTGCGGGAGGCCTGCCTCAGCAGACGTCACGTAACAGGTGAGTCAACGCAACGTCCCTTACCGACTTCTTACTAAATAATTAAATTGAAATAGAAGGTTGTTTAGGATACGTTTCTAGAACGATTAATGAAATCCGAGCAGACAATCTTTATTTTAATAAAATAAAAGTGAAGGGGTGCGTGAAGTTAGCTTCTTAAATGTTTTATCAATAGTTTTGGTCGAATTTACTACTGAAAACTGCAATTTAATAGCATCCCAATATAATATTAAAAAAGCTAAAATAGTGAAAGATCGAGAAAAATTACCAAGACGTGTTTAATATTCAAAATACGTAATTTGCTTTAAACATACTAGAAAATATGTTTAGATATTAATAGCATTATTATTCAGCAAAATTAGAACATTTGTAATTATTTTACAGACAAGACTCAATATATAAATTAGTGCAATATAATACACCTATCCCGTTATTCGATTATTTCGTATTGCTCATGCGCGAAAAAATATTTTTGGACTATTTGTTGTCTATCTTGCTGTCTTTTATTTTATATTAAATTATTTTACACCTATTTCTGAAACCTATTACTGAAACGTCTAATTCAAAGTGATTATTTACGAGTTTTTTCGAAATAATAAAGATTTTGGACTATTTGTCTATCTTGCTATTTCGCCTTTGAATCTAGTAATTTTCCAAACAATCTGTCTCTTAATAATAGTAGTAATAATAATAATAATAATAATACTCTCCCTAATTCACCCCCTTACGAGTGAATTTTAACCCCAAAAGCTGAGCTTGTGCGGGGAAAGGGACGGCTATTATTATTATTATTATTATTTGCCGTGGCGCTCCGGGGCGACTTATAGATGATTGATGGTGCCATTTGACTTACAGGTGAGGTAAACCCGGAAAACCTCACCCACCATCATCGAGACGGTAATGCATGGCGATTTTATAATCTGCATGCCATATCAACAGAAATTGAATTTCTATTAATACGGCACACATCAAATCCTATACCGAATAATGCAATTTAATTAAAAATCCACATGGTCTGGTCTGGGATTCGAAGCCCGGCAGTCTCGGACCATAAACTTGTCTATAAATGAATATAAGCGCGTTAGACTGCTACACCACCGACCCTCTTAACTACAAGTATTAGATTAGCTAAAATGATTATCCTCTTTCATAATTGCTTTAAACAACTGCTGTCATCGTGTTTCGGTGGGTGTAGTTTTGGCACATTTCCATAATAAAAGCCAAATGACAAAGAAGGCAGCAAAGCACCTCGGGAATTTTGAGTTGAAACATATGCCACATTTTTAGGCTATTTTTATACCCTATTCAAAAATTTTATGCTCCTCGTTTTTTGCAAAAATCAAGGTGCTCTGCTAGCTTCGAACCAAGTCAGTAGAGCACCTCAGTTTTTTAAAGCTTTTTTCCAAAACCAACACCATATTTTAAGGCTATTTTTATACCCTATTCAAAAATTTTATGCTGCTCGTTTTTTGCAAAAATCAAGGTGCTCTGCTAGCTTCGAACGAAGTCAGCAGAGCACCTCAGTTTTTTAAAGCTTTTTTCCAAAACTAACAACACCCTATTTTTATGCTATTTTTAGGCTCTTGAAATATTATAAAACTTTACTAAAAAAATTGCTATTTTTAAATAATAGAGGGCGCTTTGTTGGAGCAAAGTCATCAGAGCACCTCAGTTTATTATATTTTTTTCATAAAACTAGTTATGCTACGTTTTTAAGCTATTTTTAGGCTCTTAAAAAAATATATAACTTTTTAAAAAAAATGTATTTTTTAAAGAATACTGAGTACTGTGCTAGCTTCGAACGAATCCAGCAGAGCACCTCGGTTTTTTAAAGCCTTTTTCTAAAAACAACTACACCACATTTTTAGGCTATTTTTAGGCTATTTTTAGGCTATTTTAGGCTCTTGAAATAATATAAATTATTCAAAAAAAAAAGGTTTCTTTTATTTTCTTTTCGCAATCATGAACATATTTATGACATAACCAGTTATATAATGTTCAACTTTATATAACTCAAAGTAGATAGATCATTTGGACACTCGCTGCGATTACAAAAAGTCAAATTAAAAGAAAATTTGTATTAAATACTTATTAAGATTAGGATATGCTCATTGCAAAAAACCCTTAATTAACAAACATTTTAATTTCTACGATTAATTATATCAATGCGGAAAAAATAATCGAAATCAATGATGAACAATATACAAATAAGTTGTTTCAGCTGGGATTGATTGAATCAAAATTGGTGTAAATACCAATTACAAGGTAGTGACCGTGTTAAAAATTCCATACCTGTTGATTATAGGTATTAAAATTGCAAAGTAAATGTTCAAATCAAATCTAAATATCAATCATATCATAATACTTACTCATACGCAGAGTCTTCAATAATATTCATATCTCACGTGACTAAATTGACTAAAAGTAACATTAATAACTTCAATAGTAACCCTTAAAAAATGACCTATTTGACATAATTCTATTGTTAAATAAGTTGTTATAAAAATCAGTAAGAACCCTGTATTCTTTAAAAAAATACATTTTTTTTTGAAAAGTTATATACCTATTGTTTTAAGAGCCTAAAAATAGCTTAAAAATGTAGCATAACTAGTTTTCTGAAAAAAAAAAATAATAAACCGAGGTGCTCTGCTGACTTTGCTCCAACAAAGCACCCTGTATTATTTGAAAATAGCAATTTTTTAGTAAAGTTTTATAATATTTCAAGAGCTTAAAAATAGCCTAAAAATGTGGTGTAGTTGTTTTTAGAAAAAAGCTTTAAAAAACTGAGCTGCTCTGCTAGATTCCTTCGAAGCGAGCAAAGCACCCTGTATTTTTTAAAAATAACAAATTTTTTAGAAAAGTTTTATAATATTTTAAGAGTCTAAAAATAGCCTAAAAATATGGTGTCGTTGGTTTTGGAAAAAAGCTTTAAAAACTGAGGTGCTCTGCTGACTTCGTTCGAAGCTAGCAGAGCACCTTGATTTTTGCAAAAAACGAGGAGCATAAAATTTTTGAATAGGGTATAAAAATAGCCTTAAAATAGCCTAAAAATGTGGCATATGTTTCAACTCAAAATTCCCGAGGTGCTTTGCTTCCTTTTTTGGCATAAAAGCCAAAGACATTCAAACGCAAAAAACACAAAATTATATTATTTGCTTATCTGTAACTGACAATTGGAGTAGGAGACATAATAACAACAAATTTTGTTGATTTTAAGAGGAAGTAGCATTTGCGCAATATGGAGATGGGTCTATTGAAAATCTTTAAAAAAACTGGAACAATTATCATTATACGAACAAAAATCAATGGAAAACATCTGAATTAGTCATTACAGAAAATGTTAAAGCACTAAATAAGTGCAAAATAAATTAAATTCTTTAAAAAATAGTTAAAGGACGTAACCAAAGCTCAAAATACTGCGAAAACCCAAAAAACAACTAAAACATTTTACAACATACCAATTAGATGCACATGTTTTGCACAACGTCAATCTCAATTTACAATATTTATTTTTAGCTTTATCTATATTTTGTTACCATTTTTATTATTGTTTATTACTATCTTGCTAATTGTTTTGTTATTCTTAAAAATCTATTGATGTTATATGTTGTCTTATCTTTGTATGTATTATCTGTCAGACAATAAAAAAATATTTATTTATTAAAAACACGTAATTATGTTTAAAAAATACTAGAAAACGTGTTTAAGTATTGAAAATCCTATTTTACAACAAAAGTTAAAACCGTTGATTTAGTCATCGCAAGACGTGTTTAAACTCTAAATAATTATTATACCTAAAAATACTAGTCGATGATATTTGAATATATTGTTAGAAGTTAATCGAATTAACTTCAAAATTATTATTTTATAAATGATTTAAACACCCTGTATACTATAACACCCTAGCCACTTCACAAAACACGTGTTACAAGTTATATGTTTTATTAAAAATCTACTAAACAATGTTTAAAATTTAATTAAGGAACAAAATAAAGAATTTCTTAAACGGGCATAAATGTTTATTTGCTTGCGTCCGGCCGATCAAAATTCAAGTGTCTCCGTTCTCTCTTGGATGCTGCGTCGGAAGCATTGTGGTACCCTTAGAATATAAAATAGCATATACTTTATATTCTAAGGTGGTACCGCCTCAGATTCAATGGCGCCATTCTCCTATTTCGCTGATTCTAACAATATAATGCTTCCAAATATATAAATATTACGAAACGTCCCAGAAACACTTCTAAAATGTGCCTAAATTGTAAAAATGTTCTGTAAATTTAACATTTCACAGTAATATTTCTTAAATAAAAATTTGACATCTTTCAGAAATGTTACATAGTAATATTTCAGAAATGTACTCTAGTTTTGTTTCATAAATATTATGAAACGTTGTACAAACGTTTCTAAAATATTTCTGGAATATCAAAATAGCTTTTAAATGCAATATTACACTGTATTAATTTTATTAGACTAAAAAAAGACATTTAAAAATGTACATGTTTATTTTAATCACTCCATGATTTTTTTGAACGAAAAGTTAGTCCAAGATATTAGTGTCATCTGGCGTTATTATTGAACGTTCAAAAAAATTCTTATGCAAGACAGTTGTTTTTTATTTAGCTAAAATATTTCAGAAATTTGTTCTTGAAATGTTAGATGTTTGAAATATTTCTGAAACCCTTCTGAAATGATGTGAGCTAACTGGGTATGGATAAAAAATATCTGACATTTAACAAATATATAGGATACCATTAGAACTTCTTTTAACACGTTGAAGGACAGAGACGCAGAACAGCGTCTTTTTCTGAAGTTGTGATGTGATACAACACTGATATGCGTCTTCTGATTGATAGTGGAAAATGACACGACGCGTCGTTTAGCGTTTGCCTTTACCATACGATATAATGATATCCAACTGCTACTGTCACAGCGCGTTCGAACGTCAGTGATTGGGTTTTTACTATTTTTTTCTAATAGTAATAACTAATAATGTATAAAAATTAGTTTTCTTGCAAAAACTGTAGAGCCTAGATTGGTATCTTGTAAAAAAGTTTACTGTCCTTCAACGTGTTAAGGTAGTTCACTCGTAAAACGGCTTTTCTTAAGAATTCAATAAAATTGAAATATTAAGGTTAATGAAAGTGTCTTTTACGTAACTAAAAAAATAAATAAATTTTTGACCGTCTGTGAAAGAAGATAATAACAATCAAAAAGTGCATAATTAACACTCTTGAAGGCTGTCATATACACAAGCAATGCATTTATTTCAAGATATCTCGAAAACGGTTCTTACTATATTTTTTTAAAAACTAATGTATATAAATCAAGAAGTCATAAAATTTTCTAAAAAACGCTGAATTTTTTTACCGTTTTGGTAAAAAGATAAAGATTTTTAAAATAAAAATATTTTTAAAGCAGTTAAAGGGTAGTGTGGTACAATGACTTGGCAACCTTGTTATCGCTACACTTAACGCGCGGTAACTCAAATGTATGTTAGATTACTTTGGGCTTGTTTTGGTTCTTTCGGAAACTAGTTCAGAATCACTGAATTACTTTCGATCCGTTAAGACGTTGTTACAACCTCGCGACGTGTTCTTGAAAAATTAATTCGTCCACTGTATTTGAGAACTGGAATCGACGATTTTGTTTGAACCAAAATAAACCCTTAAAATTAGTATGAGGAAATCACAAATTTCTATAGGTATACACACTCACCATTCATATATTTGCGACGTTGCCGGATGGATTTTACTAGAAATAATAACGTATCCGTATTTATAAAAATAACATTTATTAAGGTACTATTTCGGTAGCCGCGTCAAGAGACAGGAGACCACTGAGGAGACCAGTAGGACGACAGATGCATAAATGTTACGCTCCGTACATTTCGGAAGCTTGAAGAAGTGTCGCGCGACACTTGCAAATAACCATTCGAGGGAACGATCAGCGTTGCCAGACCTACTGTTTTTACGTAGATCCAGTGTTTTTGTCTCTAGTAAATTTTGTTCTTAATTTATTAAGTTTGCCTCATTCATTAGCAAATGGTTAAAGAATATTTTCTCTAGTAAATGTTCTGCAGTAAAAGCAGCGTAATAAGCATCCACTATTGTAGGTTGGCTCCATAAAAAAAAACATCAAGATAATCATTGTTTTTATTTAAAATGAAACAAAGAATTAATAGGGCATCATAAAAAAAACATGCATATGCCAAATACTACGATCTTCAATTATCTGATTCAGACTGATCTAAAAGAAGTAGGTACTTATTATTTTTCATTGGTTTTTTCCCGTACGTTATGTATATAATAAAAATGTTTTCATTTGTTTTTATTCTTTGTTTACTTTCTAATTTGGGTAGAAAAAAGTTTATTTTTCGTTTCTTATATACTTGTTTTTTTATTTACTACACTGTAAATTATAATTATTTCCTCCTGTATTAAAATCTACTGTTCAGATCTACGGTTTTTTTTACCCATACTGTTCCAAAATCTGGCAACGCCGCCTAGATCGAAAGAAATGTCCATCCTAATCACCCTCAAAATGAACCGATGCTCGAGGACAGTGACCCCGAGTGCGACACGCAGCAAACCTTTGCCCCAAGGCAGATCACTGATTTGTATTATTTTACTGGATAGGATATAGCCCCCTAAAAAACGTTCCGAAAAATTGGCCGCGTAAACTCTATTTCCATTTGTCATCACATTTGTCATTAAATTGTGTCAACAAGCTACGATGAGATGTTTTTATTGTGGAAAACAAAGTAAAAAGAGTATGAAATAAACAATAAACGTTCATTCCTGAAGACACAATATGCTTCACGTTTCCATTTTTATATTTTGTTTCATAAAAAATGAAATCATGGGTGAAATTTCCCGAAGGACATCGCCCGCAAAAGGAATAGAAGAAGAAAAACTAATCAAATTATAGGTTAGGTATGTCAAATTATCCCAAATTTTTGTTCTGTGAACCCACCATAATTTGCCCAAATCGGCCAGCATTGTTGCACTTCCGGTCTCCTTGGTGGAACGATTTGTTAGTATGTTAAATATAGCCTATATCCTATCCAGTAAAATAATACAGATCAGTGAGGCAGATTCAGAAGTGTCGTCTTGACGACACTTCTCGTGTCGCGCCGTGCGAAATGTGTTTCATATAATTGTATGTATTTTAGATGTGAAGCGACACTTCTCGGTCGCGTCGGCGGACGTATGTCGCGTCGGCGGTCGTCTGTCGCGCCTACCCAAATGGTACCTTTAGCATTGAGAATCTCGAACTTTTGGTATTCACCATTAGGCGATATTTTTGTGTCACGAATGAACTACCTTAAAATATGAGATGCTGAGATTTTAACTTACTATATATACATGAATTGGACAGCATTAATCAGAAAGGAACCAACTCACAAAATGAACAAATCTGAGATAATTGCACTTTTAAATAGGAATTGTTATTTATTTTTAGCAAAACAGAACCAAGACTCAAATGGTGATTTTTCTTTAGTTTTTGTACTCTATATATTTTTATAATATAAGCATTGGTATATTTAACAAAAAGAAACCAATCGATATTGGTTCCTTTATAGGATTTCTTTAAATGATTTTTTTTTTCTGAAAAAGGAAACATTCTTAAACCAATATATTATGATGCATATTGTTTTTTAAGAAACTGGTTGTTTTTCTAAATCTCCATAATACCTTTTATTTTAATTCAGAGAAAGGAACCAATTGCATAATGGTTCTCTTACCTTTTTTTTACACTGTTTCTCAAAATATCGGAAAGGAACCTACCTACAAAAATGGTTAAAAAAAACGTAAGAACAAAAAAAAAACTGTAATTATTTTTATTTTACAAATCGTACAAAAAATTACTTAAATTTTTGATAAATCAAAATCAGTAGTATTTAATTTATTTAGATTTAGCAACCAATTTAACTTAAACCTCATTTTTCTCAGATTTAACATTGTGTTGATTGGTTCCATTCTAATTGATTGCATTTCAGAGAAATGGTTCTTTCATGATTTTTTTTAACTTTTTTTTTAAATATCAGAAAGGAACCAACCCACAAAAAATTACAAAAAAAAAGTATAATAACAAAAAAAACTACACCAATTTTTATTTTAAAAATCGTAAGAAAAAACGTAAATTGATAAATAAAAATAGTTTTTAAAATTACTCTTTAAAGATACAGTTCAACTTTAACCTCATTTTTCTCAGTTCTAACATTATGTTGGTTGGAGCCTTTCTGATTAATGCTATCCAATTGGCGCCCAACGTGGGAAAAGTATTATTTCGTACTAACTAGAATAAATCGTACAAGTATAAATGTTTGGTTGTTGGTTTGCAGGTCACCTTTGTACATCCCAGCTTCTTCGCCGGCGTCATCGATACAACAAAGACACCACGAAGTTAGCAACGAGCCGGTAAGGGTCTGGAGAGACCCTAACCTGTTGCTCGAAGAGCCGCATGTTCGGCACATACACAGCGTTCAGCATCAGGTAAGACAAAAAAACAATTCCTTTTATTATTTTAAAATTATGTACGAGTTATGTTAAACGGTCGCCTGTTTGTTTAGAAAGAGTGGGGGTAGATCTCTATGATAAAATAATGACAGTGATTTAATTTGAAGACACACTCCTTTCGCAGATACGAAATTAAGTCACCTTGCAATACTTTTTTTTTTTGAGTGTTGAGAGTTGTTTTTGGAGTTAAAAAATGGCGAATTTAATATATATTTTTAATGTAGGAGTAATAATTGTATGATTTACAGGTTAACAAACTTTGTTGTTTTCGCCAAGAATCGGCCGTTTTTGTTCATTCTCATAGGATATTGGATTGTCTAATTGTCAATTTTAAATACGTCGTTTGTCAACTTACCCAGTGATACCAATTCCCTCCATTCCCAAATGCCTAAATGTTACATTGCTACGAAGGTTAATACTTAAATACCAGATTTTTAAGTTGTTTGTAAGCTTCAGTTAGGATTTTAATTTTATTAAATTCCTTCTGGAACTGGATAATCTCAATTACTTTGAAAAGCCAACGATCCATTTTTTTCTAATATACACTCTCGCCGTTGTAATTTACATCATTATGAATGAGTTCATTTAAAGTTAATAATAATAAAATGTCTTTATTTGTTAAATGTACAATTTAGCTTAGAGCTATTCTTTAACTCTTAACCTTCTAGGATTACATAATAATAGCAAATAAAAAAAAAAAATGAAAATAGGATTATTGAAAAATACGATTAACAACAATAAAAAATAAAAAAAGGCTACTGTCTAGCGCTAAAAAATGTTCTTTTGTAGTTCGCCCAAAGAAATACCACGATTTCTTCCAGTTTAAAAATTTAAAAGCGTTGACGGCGTTATATGTAAAAGACCTTTCGAACATTGCAGACGAGTGGTGAGGCATTGTAAGGGTGTTATGTCTAATGTCATGCATAGAGCTCCTAAATAAAATTTTCTTAAATAAATAGACAAGCTTATATGTGTTTTTACTAATCTATATAAAAGTGAAAGGTAATTTGAAACAAATTGCAAATTTTTATCCATTTAAGTAAGCTGTGTGTAAACTGAGGTGAAATATTATCAAATTTGCGGAGATTAAAAAATTATCTACAACAATTGTTTTGAACACGTTGGAGCTGGTTTTGAGAGACTTTATCTGAACAGGGAAAATAAATCGGAATACCATAGTTCAGTGTAGATAGTAAAAGAGATTCACAAAGCTTTTTGCGCATTTTAAAGTTTACAATATGTTTATTTACATATAATAACCGTATCTTTACATAACACTTTTGAAATTTGCTTTTATATGATTTTTAAACCTAAGATTTTGATCAATAGTTAGGCCTAAATTTTTAGCATCGACAGATAGGTTTACATCAACACCATTCAGCTCTAACCTTAACGAATTTTCGATTTCATCCCGTTTTGCTACAGAATAGAACCGCAGTGGTGTTAGATGGATTTATACTTAAATTGTGTTCTTTAGAAAACTGAGAAATCAATTGCAAGTCAGCATTAATTGAATTATTGGTATTATGAATATTAAAAGATTCAAAGCAATGTAAAAGCTGGGTATCGTCGGTATAGAGTTGTAATTGACTATTATTCGGTACCCGTGGCAAATCTGAGATGTAAATAAGAAACAATAAAGGACCTAAAATGGACCCTTGAGGTACACCTGAAATTATATTTTTGGTGGATGATATGCTGTCATTGATGGACACGTGTTGAGTACGATTCCATAAATAGGTCTTAAAAAAAGATAAAACAACATCACTGCATCCATAGTATTTAAGTTTAGCACATAACAAGTCGTGATCTATTAAGTCAAAAGCCTTGGAATAGTCCAAAGCGACGTAGTTCCTGCTGGTCCACCCTGTATATATAGGCTAACTATTACTTTTGTTAGAATATATTTTATAACCAAAATTGTATAAGAAAAATGTTTCTAAAGTAGGCCTAGGATTCTTATTTTTAAGTGTCAGTTTTAATTTAATTCAAAGTCGCGTGTAGTTATTACAGACATGACTCGTATGCCAGACGAAGCCTACTTTTGAAAGATTTTTTGAGGATTATACTGTATAAAAGATCATATATTATTTTTCATAAGATATCTTCAATCAAATATCTTTTATAGTCTAACGGCCTAAATACAACTCTGGAATTCGAAAATATATAGATATCGGTCAACATTGACTACTTTAACATAATTAACACCCAATCAAATTAAAATCCATTGAACCAAACGGTACTTCAATTTGATATCACAGTCTACGCGAACTAAATAAAACAGTTTGGTAAAAACAAATAGAAAACCATGAACGGTAGATTGAAGCCAATGAGAAATACGAAAATAAATAATAAGCGATTAGAATTTTGCATGTTCCTTGGCAAGCGACATCAACGATGGATGCCAAGCATAAATTATTTCCAAAGTCGCTTAGTAATAATAAAATGACAACTGTGCGTTTGGGTGTATTTCGAATCAGCACCTCAGCGGTGTCATTGTACGTTTACAGCAGTAGCCATAGATAAACTAATAAAGAAGATGGTCGGATTCTGTGTTAATCTTTGGAAACGTAGTGATGCGAATTAGTATGGAACGGATTTTTTTTGAACTACACTGGCTGATTGATTTGTCAGTAAGAGGCATAAAAAAAGAAGAGTGTTAACGTAACCGCGGTTCATTTAAATATCTTTATTTATTTATTTATATTTTTTGGGGTTCATTACTTTAAAAAGAAAAACTAATATTTATATTAAAATATTGTATTTAACATATATATTAGTTTTTTTTAGTTATAAAACCCCAGAAAATGTATACAAAAATGTAAAAAATATTTACACTGAAATAAAATATAAGACAAATATATTTAAATTATTTATTATACAGTAATACATACATAATGTGTTAATAAAGAACAATTGTAAGTGAAATGAATACTAGTTTCCCCACATTCTTGTAAAAATGGACCATACTTTGATGGGCGTCAGGTGTTTCCTATAAAAACAAAACAAAAAGTGTACATATATGTTATTGAACAATTACTCTTATCAAAATGTTGACCATTTTTATAAAACTAAGTTATTTTTAATTATTTGACGAAGATTGAGAACGACGCAGTACATGGAGTGTTCAATCATCTGAGTGCGATAAGGACAATCCACTCTAGTTGTACAGTATATTTTTTCTACGACCCTCTAACGAAAATGTACAATTTTTTAAAATTATTTTGGGTAACTAAGATAAAATTTCCAATTTAAAAATAATTTATGACTTACTAATTTATTTTCATAATTAATTTCAATAACTAAAAAATATACTGACAATTAGTTTGACAAAATTGTGACATTTAAAATTTAAAAAATTAATAATAGCCCAGTGAACAAATAATGAACTGTGACTGGTCGATTTCATATCCATGCAGTGTTCTTACTAGGTAGAATGGATATATGACTTGAACCCAATGGCTTACTTTTTCATTTTGTAGTCTGTGAGTAGAATAGCTATATCCATGTGGGTGTGGAAAAAAACTATTTCTGTTTATTCCTCATAATGCAATAGTCCATTTGAATTGTTTTAACTTTAAATTAACAAATCTAATTGGTTTAATAAATCTGATTAAAAATTGTTATTCAAAATATTAAGTATAATTTTATTTTCTGCACATAAATGTGTTGCATTATATGTATAATAAATTCAGGATTGATATTAATAGGACCTTTCATTTTTAACAGACGAAAAAAGGATATCCCTTAAATTCTGTTATCAATTAATCATTAAGGTACACAGGCCCATCACCAGGGCAAGGTTTCAATTCAAAAGGAGGAAAAAGTGAAACTTGACAATAACTATTAATTATATATAAATTAATAAAAAATAAAGGTGAACTTTAACAATAAAATTATTTAGTATAGGTTTACTACAATTTATGAAAATATAGCTTAATTGAAGAATTTGTTAGTACTTGCCAACTTTAGCCAGTAAGTGAAAAGCAGCAACTCTTGAGGTTTGAAAATATCTTCTTTTGAGAATTTGCTTTCAGTTTACTGTTGCCCGCATCCCACCACGAGGAGGTAAAGCAGTGGACTAATTACCGAGGATGCTTTTTTTATTTTATTTATTCTAAAAAAGGAGCACACCTAACAAACAGTACCATCTCTACATAAAAAAAATAAAAATGATTATAAATAAATTGTTAACCAAATATAGAGATAGTATTGGTAAATAAAATGAAAATAAACACAAAACGTAAACACAACAGGATCATTCTGAAACAGAAAAATAGATTAGATTTTTGTTTTTTGCATTTATTATGTACTTTTTTTGTATTTTCTTATTTTTCATTTTTTTTTGTAATTTTTAATTTTTTTTGTAATTTTGTAGTTTTTCTTTTTTTTTTGTATTTTTGTAGTTTTTCGTTTTTTTTTTGTATTTTTAGTTTTTTTAATTTTTTTTGTGATGCCTTTCTAAAACAAAAAGTAAATAAAAAATCTGAATTGGCGTATTTATTTCCATCGTACTGAATATTAAACAAAGCATTTCTGGTGCACTTAAGTAAATGGCAAACATCAAGAAGAGTTATAATTTTCTGTCCATTTAAAAAAAATGTGGCTCTAAATTTGTTACAGTCCCACCCTTTGTTCTCAATGATCTTAAAGCTACCCTATTTTCCCCCATCAAATCACAAACAGTTGCTAAAACCTTTAAACCTATATTTTGAAGAGCCGTAATAACCTCTTTTAATTAACTCAATAAGATCTTTACTATTTATAGCATGACGTGTAAAATAATATGCTATAGGCTGTTTCCAAACTCTTCTTAAACCGTGAATCATAAAAACTAAAGCATGATCGGCTACTTCTGGGCGTCTACCTAATTTTTTTCCCAAGTCAACATATCCAACACTTTTGTCATTAACTGTATCAAAAGTGAGTTTTTCGGTTAGAGCTATTTCGTCGAACATTAAAATACAATTTCTATCAATTTCTGGCATTTTTCTAACAATTTCTTTAAATCTGGAAAACACTGAATCATTTATCCCCGTTTCAAAAGGTAAATCACTTAAAATTTGTTGGATAGTAGATTTACTAGGCAACGAAATGCATTTTCTTAAAAAATTATATGCTCTTTGACCATTTTTATATAATGCTAAAGAAAAAATTTTATTCTGAGTGGTCCAAGAGGGTTTCTTTCTCTTACAATTTTCTAAACTACTTTTAAAGAATTTAATTCCAATCTGATCTAATTTATTATTAAAATCTGAAAATAACTGAGTTTTGGATAATTCAAAGGCTTTCTTGATTTTATTTTTGGAAACACGTAGAGCTTTCTTTAGCTTACAAATTCTAACGTTTTGTTCTCTATTAATAAAATACAGCTTTTTCTCTTTGGGACTTAAATTTTTGACTTTACTTTCATTTATTTGTTGCAAAACAGTTTTTCTCCGTTTGGAGGGTTGTTCAAATTGTACATCACTAATATTTAGTTTACGTTTGCAACTAATTTCTTGATTTTCGTTGCTGATTAGCAAATCTATCTTATGCTGCTGTGTTTGTGCTTCAGCCTCAATATATTCTGAAATCTGACTCTCGGGTTGTATATTTGAACTGGATGCATAATTATCTAAAGAAATTGGTACAGAATGTACAACTATTCGTTTACGTTTTGAGGAAACCTTACTAAAAGACTGGCAAAAAATGATCTTCACAAAGATATCGAGTATTATTATCTAAAGTTAAATTTAAATTCTTAAACCAGTTCTGGCGAACTTTAACATCAGAAGGAAAATGAAAAAATGCTTTATTTGAATAACCAACTTGCTGAATATTAGAATAATACTTATTTAAACAATTAGGAGCTGAACAAGAATACTTAACTATACCCGGGCCAGACATTTTTGTTTCAAATATTAGAAAAGGAATTGTTGAAATATGAAATTAGATACCTATATATCGTTAAGGCTAAGAAAACAATGATAAACAAAGTCCTTAAATACTTAATATTAAATTAAAGTTAATACTTACTAATTACATCAAATCAGCACCGTTTGTTTCTTAACCTAAAAATAACTTACCTACCTATGTAACTTACATCATAAAATAAAAATAAGTTTTATTTTATCATCATATCCCGCCTTCCGCCATCACGTTTTTCATTTTTTACAAGGTTGTCAATCCCGTCTTTTAAAAATCTCAGCAATAGTATGGACATTGTATGGATGGTATAGTGCGCATGTAGATTGATAAAAAATTAAAATAAAATGAATTTGAAATAACTATCATTTCATGAAAGTTTACGGAAACCGGCAACATCGCTTTCATACTATTGCGATGGTGGCGCTAACTAATAGTATGCTGGGAACTACGCCGTGTTGACAGTGGCGGGCATTTAATAAATTCATCTTGTTTTATATTAATTTATCTATGGCAGTAGCGGATCATAGCCAAAATTTTGGTCGTTCACAATGACTTAATATAGATCTCAGTACAGATGTAGGTTTAGAAAGATATAGGTATAGAAAGGTATATTATACCTAAGACACTAGAAGTTTTTTACCTTCATCTCTACTGAGATCTATATTCTGTCATTTTGAACGCCCAAAATTTTGGTTTTATAAAATTAGAACCATTTGTGCATTTTTTTTATTATTTCGATTGGAAAAACGTTGTAGGGTATTCACCTCTGCTTTTTTAAAAACTTCAAACACACATTACAGTTGGTTAGATATGACATTAGTTATCTGCCATATTCGGTATTTTTTTTTTAAATCGTTCAAAATGTTTTTATTAAATGCGAATTTGACAGAAAACTAATGTCATTTTTGATTTAACATGGGCTATTTTAAATTTTTAAATAAGCTGAGGTGATTGCTTTACGACGTTTTTATCCAATTGTAATATTTAAAAAAAAATCCATATAGACCCAGCTTTATGGCACACACTGTATATACTGGTATTTAATTGTGAAAGAAGAAAAATTATCTTTAAACGAAACTTACCTACGTTCAAGTGAACGTATTTCGTTGTGGAGACGCTTGAACTAAATATATACATTTTCCACAAATATCTTAACTCGAAACATTGTTTTATATATTTTATCGGTTGCCGACAAAAATATTAAAAAATTAATTTTTTTTCACTTTCTCTCAAATTTTTCCATTGCTTTCCATTTTTAGAGAAATCATGTATGAAACTAGGAAATTATAAAGATCGATATCGTAAACAACTTTCAGTTAAACAATTTTCTTAAAAATTTGAATTTTGAACTTTTTGTCAATTTTCTCGAATACGGACCATTTTAAGAAAATTATGTATAGGACAAAAATTATAGAGAATAACATTACAAGCAACTTTTATTTGAAGAATTTTCTTCTCCAAGCGCAAATGACGAATATATTTTGTAAAGCAGAAAAACGACCTATAAAGTACCTCCCCCAGGTGTTCAGACTATACCGCAGGATGGATTAAAGCTTAAATTTGTAATTTGGTGTTTTTCTCTTTATCTGTTTTTCATGTATCTTTAATATTAAAAATTTTCAAATATCCCGAATACGGATCATTTTAGGAAAATAACTTATTTCATAAAGTAGAAAAACGACCCCCTATAAAGTATCCCCCAGATGTTCCAACTATGCGACGCCCATGGCTGCACTATTAATCTACTGAGGTTAACATTTTTTTAATTATCTTTCTATAGATAGTCGGGAATTTTCCAAAACACAAAAAAAAGATAATACGAATACAAGGAAGCGCTTTTCTGTTACAATATTACGAAAATGATAAATATATCTACTTGGAAGTTAATAAATAATATTTACTCCGATAATTGTGAACCACTACCGTTTAATAATTCATTTACCACATATTTTAAAATAATAAAACCATTAATCTATTCCGATAACTGATAACGATTTCATGTTTTAAAGAGTAAATATTTATATATATTTATTTTATTTTATCAAATTGAAGACAACAAAGGTCGGTGACATAGTTTAATTTTTATGCACGTAAAACAAATATTGCCATGTTTTAAATTTAAATTACAATAATATATAGATTGGCAGAGCTAGTGGGTATAAAAAGTATTGATTAGTGACGCCACGAACAAAATAACATCAACTTTTAGCACGTAAATCATACAATCCAATAATTAATATCGAATTCGATTCAAATACAAAGCGCTTTTAGTTCTGGGCAGCATTTTTATAATAATAATTGTAGCATACAATAGAAGTTTACAATGTACAATTTTTAAATAAATAATACAATAATAGTAAATAAACGAAGCATATGCTCAAATAAACTATATAGTTCAACATTGGTGTAGCGAGTAGAAGAGATCTAGGGGTACCAGAGCACTACTTCCAAAGTCGCCGCTAGATGGCACCACCTGTCAGTGTTGACAAACTGAAACTCTGCTAAATGGTTTGCGTCTCGGCTAAGCGATGGTTCAATGGGGGTCGCGTTGGCTGGGAGGCCTATGCAGACTTGAAAACGAAGAAGAATGGGAGACCGAATGGACACTTAGCTGAGTTTCAATTGGCCACCACTGACAGGTGGCGCCATCTAGCGGCGACTTTGGAAGTAGTGCTCTGGTACCCCTAGATCTCTTCTACTGTAGCACATCTTTAAGGGTCATTTACACATGCAAGTGTACTCTGCTGAGTAAAATGCGCGCGCATCTTTAGTAGGAGATTGCGTATTTACACATGCTAGTTTACTGGCATTCTTTTTTGCATTCGAGTTCAATGGGCGTGTTTAGTGTAAACGAATGTAACGAATCTAATGCTATTAACTGTTTAAGCACAAAAAACTTTTTTGCACGCGAGATCAATTGAGTGTACTGTGGTTCTTTGAATGTAGCGTCCTTCTAGATCAATCTCAGGGTAATAATTTGAAAACAAATTAATAACATGAGTAATCAGGTTATAAAGTGTTGTATAGACAACTTAACAACGGTTTTAATTGACGAATTAGAGGACATATTGGAGGATATAATATTGAATGAACAGAAGCCAAACGGTAGAAGAAATAAAGTGTGAGTTAGAAATTGGATCGCACATTGTTCACCTCCGGGAGCTTCTAGCAACCGTGTGCAGGATTCGGGAACAACATATTAATTATTGGGGAAGCACTCCAAAACAGGCACATGGAAAAGTCTTCATAGACAGACCATGTCCCAAAAGAACTGGAGAACTACTCTTTATGAATAGAAACCAGTTGAAAATGATAACAGGGTTCATGACTAGGCACGCCCCAGTAAAGGGACACTTGAACAAAATTGACATGTACAATGGGGAACTCATGTGTCGATTATGTCACAAGAAACCAGAAATGGCCAAACACATACTGTGCGAATGCGAAGCTCTAGATCGCAAAATACAGGCTTTTTGGACAACCCCAGATTGATCCAACAACGTATAGAACACACTCATCCAAGGATCTGTACAAACTTGTATGAGGTACGAAGGTGACAGAGTGGGTGCTATGAACTAACATAGGGTAAAACATAAAAAGCCAATAGGCTTCAGTGTTATTCAGAGACATAGTCAGACGAGCCCAGGAGAAAAAAAACTGTATGCAGGAACTGAGAGCTGAAGATATTTCCGCTTATAGGAATCATCTGCGAATGGAAGTATTATTTCAATACCACTTGCAAAACACCTAAAACGTAAACAAGACACGTGCTAGTAGATGTTTACTTTAACAGTACTCTGGTGCTTTTGAACCCCACTTTTTACAGCATGAAAAAGTAGAGTTGTGTCTGAATGGACTCACAAGCTAGTTGGACTAGCACTAGTGACTGTTCACACATGCTAGTGGCTTGCTAGTAGAGTACTTGGACGAGTACACTGGCATGTGTAAATGAGACTTTAGCGCTATCCGACTGGCATAATGACATAATTTTAATAATATTTATTTATACTTACACAACCAAAAATTAAATTTCTATTAAATCCAAAGATTTTTCATTCTCACTACTGCTCAGAGATAATAGGAGATGTAACTACTAACAAATATCGTGCGGTCCTGAATAAGACATTCTAAGGGACACAGGAAGGTATTATATCCGCTGTTGTCATATGCCTATTTCATTATTCTCGTTTTGTTTACAAAAAGCTAAAATAATTCAACCTATTTTATTGCAACTGAACCCAAATATTTTTGAATTATTAGTTATATGAAATTTAACTAAATTAGATGTAATTTCATTAAATTAAATGTAATAATTTTCAATAAATTCTAAAACCTAGTCATGTTAGGTTGGAAGTGGCAACAGGGCTTACACCGGCATGGATATTTACGTTATTTATTATAAAGGCACAGCGGCTTACACATTTATTCATTGATAAAATAAAGTTGTATCTGCGTAAAATCCTTCTCTTTACTCTCTCTCTCTCTTACTTCTCACCTTTTATCTCCTCGTCGCGGACCTACAAATAAACCGTATTGATTGCCGAATTAATCTTGGCATCGTGAATATTATATTTTATCAATGAATGGTTATATCTCTGTTATATCTGCTACTACTATGTAATAATAAAGACAAATATTTAAAAATAAATCCTAACTTCCAAAATGAAACTGGCACTGAAAAAAAAGTACAGTTCCAAAAAATTCGAACTTTGAGCAAGAACACCTACCTTTCGAACAAAAATTTCACTATGCCCTGGTACCGAGCAATTCCAGTCGAATGCAGTAATTTACTTTGAATTAATTATGTTCTGTCAGTCAAACAAACACCACTTAAAAAAGTCGACCTAAAGCTACCATTTGACATATGCAATTATATGAAACACATTTGGGAAGGCGAGACTTTGCTGCCTGTCGTCTTTGTCGCGCGTTCCCAAATGGTGCCTTAAAGCTACCATTTCGCAGGCCGAGACCGACTTCAAAACGCGACGCTACTGCAAGGTAGACCAAAAACGGTCTCTTCACGTCTGAACACATGAAACACATTTCGATAGACGAGACCGACGACAGCAGATTTAGTATGGCAATATTTGCCCTCCTTACTGCTGTCTTGCTCTCAAGTTGGCGAAAACACTAGATTTCATGCCTAAAAAAGGAGTACAGTAGAATAGAGACAAAATAGTACATCTACTTTAAAACAGTAGGTATGGCAACACTAATCGTTGTCCTCAGATGGTCGTCGTCTGTCTCATGGAGTCGGCTTCCCAAATGTGCGTAGGTCTCCTTTTCTATTTTTTTGCGTCTGTCGCTTTACTCGGTCTCGCCTTCCCAAATGGTACCTTAAGTGTGCATTAATGCAGTCAGTCGAATACGCTATAAGATTGTTCTGGGTTCCTATTTAATTGACATGGCCTTGAATTTTAAACTTCAAGCATATACACCTGTCAACGGAGCCACGGTGGCCATTTGACATATATTTTGTTTCATGTTTAATGTCAATATTTTCTCTTGAAAATCCAATAAAATATTTGCATAATTTTTGTTAATTACTGTGTTTTCTTTGTTATTAAAAATTAAGTTCTTGTTGATGCTTTCCATTTTCAAAAAAATCTAAACATACAAATTTCTTTATGCAATATTAACCTTGAAAAAATAAAAACAATTATAATTTTATTTTTCCTAATTTACAAAGACGTCCGGATATTTAAAAATGAGTACATATATGAATTTGACAATTCTCGAAAACGAAATCACGAAGTGAAGAAAGGTCACAGGTTGACTATTTAATAAGCAATAAATGGAAGGTTTTTAAATTTCAAACATCAAATACCAGACTTCAAAATAACCATTTAAATACCAAACTTTTAAAATTGAATCATTTTTGGGGGTACACTTTTAATGGGGAAAACGTTTTCAACCCCCAAAGACCAACCCTTACGATTTTTCACACTTTGTGAACTTAGTCGGGATTTTAAAATGGGTACGTTATTTTCATCCCGGCTATCTCTCAAGGGGTGGAAAAACGAAATGCTGTGTTGGAAAAATCTTGTGGGGTGCACTTTTTGTGGGAAAAGCGTTTTCAACTCTCAACAACCAACCCCTACGATTTTTCCCACTTTGTGAACTTAGCTGAGATTTTAAAATACGTTATTTTCATCTCGGCTATCTCTCAAGGGGTGGAAAAATTAAATGATGTGTGGGAAAAATCTTGTGGGGGTGAACTTGGCTGTTTGCATAATGTGGTCCTTGTTTCCAAACATTTAACCATATTTTTAAATTTTTGAAGTAAGTTGAGGGCGTGCAGGGGGCGTAAAATATTGGTCAACAAGGGTTCAATATTTTGGGTAAACTAGTTTCAACCCTTAAATTGTGACCCTTTTGCTACGTAAATTATTCTTGGTGTCACCAAAGCAAGTCAGTCAGTCGGGCCATCTTTGGGGGTTGTAAAATTGTTGAGAGGGTTGTAAAATGTTTTTCTGCTTTTTTAAATCTCATTTCAACCTTTTTCAGTCGATAATAGGCTTCCACAGTCCCATTAGTCTTATATGGTAAATGTGAAAAAACACTTTATTAAATAACTTTTTTTTGGGAGGGGGAAAAACGTGGACTAACGTGGCCTTTCGATTTCCACGTTTTTACCCCCAGTCGTTAAAATCTTCCCGGCTTGTGAAGGTTGCCAGGAATTTTTATTTTTTTTTTAAATTGGGAGGGGGGGAAAACGAAACTAATTATGGGAAAAATTGGACTAACGAAGGTCTTTCGGTTTCCACGTTTTTTGTTTTTTTTTGTATCATAGAATAGAGTATTCTATTTCTAAAGAACAAAAGGATTTAAACCTTAAAAAGTAATCGTCACTATACATCGGACACATGTATGTAAACAACATTGTTTGGCATCAATCCCAGGAATATAACATTTTTCAAAAAGAACGTGACGCATAATGAATAAAATCCAACAAAGTTTCCAATCGAGTTCCTTTATTTTTGTTGTAACCAACGACAGAGTGAAAACATTATCCGCCAATTAGATAGATGTTAGCCAAAGTATTACTATTATTATTATTCTCGACGGCATCTGACCCACTAACGTAGACCGATTTTATATTATCTACGCACGAATGCATGAATTATCTTCATCTGTAAAGTGGAGAGATGCAACAAGATAAAATATATTAACAGTTTTGGTTGCAACATTGTATTTATTAGATTAATAGAGTAGAATTCAACGTGACGTTCCTCGTCACGAGTTTTAATTTTAACTGCAGTAGTTTACAGTGGCGTGCTTGGGGCTTCAATAACGAATTTTTCTATATCTCTTGTAGAAGAATTTAAGAGTTAAAAGGACTAAGATTTTTATTTTAACACAGATTTACACATTAAAGCACAGTCGATCTAACTGGCTTGATAAACAAAATTAGATGCCCTGAAATGCATAAGAAATAACAAAGAAAATAGGAAAGTTTTAAATGCACTTCAAGCCAGCCCTGGATGTTTCTTGAACATCTATAGTCCAGTTTTTTTGTATTCCTCTATTTCAAAGTTTTACATGCAACATGGTCGATAGAAAACAAAATAATAATAATAAATGCTGTATTTATCAGTTTTATATTTTTTTTTCTCAATTTATAATTTTCACTCATTGAACTTTTGATGAAAATGTTACCATGTAACGCTTTTCCATAGTCCACCACTGTGGAGGTTTATAGTAATGATGATAATTTGTTTTCACAAATGTTAATTTTTTGAAATTACCTGCTGATGTGGATGTTATTATTTGAGAATACCTATTAAATTAATTACTATGTTCTGATAATTATATACAAATAATAAACAGTTGTGACATTGAATGACCTCTGGCTATTCTGGGTTCTATTAATTTACTAATAAAAGTACATAACAGGGAAAACCTTACCACAGGTTTTTCATTATTTATATTTTTAGAATTAGTAGTATCTTTATTTAAAATACAATGAAATATAACTTTACAAATATTTAAATATAATAAAAATGTATAATTTAATACAGATATAGTGATAATATGAATATTTTTATTAAGTACACAAAGATAGTAGATAAAAGAATGTTAGGCTTCTGATGAAAATTTCTAATAATAGAAGCAGTGTAGTTTAAATTTTCTTTGACATTTTATAGGTAAAGTTGTTTGAGTAGGTAGTGGAAATTGTAGTTTCTGATTAGGTATTTCTAGTTTTAAAACGCATAGATTAATCAAAAATCGTCAGATATTCTCAAAAAAAAGTTTAATAAATACTTCAATAGAAAAATTCTGCTTGTTCCCCTTACCGGATGTATATGTACAAGATTTGATTTATTTGAGCATCGAAACTTTTATTTATAATTTTTACTTTTGAAACACGTATTAATCTTTTTATTTTGCCAATTTCTCACGCATAGGGCAATCTTAAGCCATTTCAAACAAAAAACAAAATGGAAAATTTCTACTACTCAATTTCACTTATAATTTTTATTTGTAAAATATCAAAGAAATATATGACAAAATTAAACGGGATGTTCAAAGTATTATTATTATTATTATATATTTATTTATTTACGGATCAAAACCCATTTTACAGAATAGTTATAAAAAGTTCCATAACAAATTTAAAATTATTAACATTACAGCGAGTTACAAACTACTAAGTAAAAAAAGAAATAAATAAAAATAGAAAATATTCATCAACTACATAGTAACGTCTAGCAATATTATACCTGTTAAACATTGTTTATATAAAATTAATTTAATGCGTAATATTATTTTTTCTTCCTGTTGGATAATAAAGTCATTCATTTATGTTTTCGTTTTGTTTCAGACGCTACTAATGTCACACTCTAATACCCCTGCCAGCGCGTCAGCCGGCCCGCCGCCCCCGTCGTCAGTAGCTTCGGTAGCCGCCGCCGCATCCCATCCATCAGCCACCGCCCTCGGCGCCTACCCCGTAGTACCCCCACCTCCATCCTTGATGGCGCCCCATGTACCCCTAGCGGGCCATCACCCGCACCTATCGGCCTCGCACCAGCTCTACCACCCGGCCGCCCAGTTCACCGACATGCTGTGGAAAAGCCAAAGAACCCACGCGGCCTACGGCATGCCCACTCACATGCTGGCCGCCGCCCAACAGTCAGGAGCCCATTCGGGTGCCTCCACCGAAGAATTGCTCGCCGTCCGAGAACAAGTCATGCAAGACAGGGAACGGCAGGAAAGAATGTACCGCGAACGGCAGAACCAGGAGCTCGAGAAGCAAAAAGAGAAGGAACGAATGGAGCGAGATAAGCAAGAACGAGAAAAGATGGAGAGGGAGAGAGAACGACAGGAAAGGGAAAAGGAGGAGAAGGAAAGGCAGGAACAAGCGTTGCATAATCATTTCGAGAAATCTTTAAGAGCAGCTCAGCCAAAGGTACGTCCTTACTTAAAATATATACATGACTAATTTAATTTCCAAATGATCAATAAATTTAACATTAACCCTTTCGACCCCGACTTTTTGTTTAAGAGTAAACAATTTGAAATTTGGCATAATAGTTACTTAATTTATTTTGTGATTTTTATACACTATAGTTTACGCTGGAACTTAAAAATATAAATTTATATGTCTAAAAAATAACTAAATATCAGTATTTTACTCTTTATTATGTCATAATACGACAACAAAATGAGTGCACTACAGTGTACGCCTGGACTGAAAGGGTTAAAGAACACATGATGTCAATTAGTATTTGCTACTCTTGAAGTACCTTGATGTTACCAATAATCTGATTTAATTATGTCAACTAAAATGTTGAAACCAATTAATTCTTGTATCCGTAAATATTGAATTTTCTTGCAGAGGGAACCCTGGAACCCGATAACGGGCAGACCGACCCAAGCCAGGACTTCTAGTCTATCGGAAGACGACAGGAAGCGAGTGGAAGAGATGCACCACAGGGAACAGCAAAGGCATATGCCTTCGGCGAGGGACAACCGCGACCATCGAGCTTACTACACCAACGTGCAAAGAACGTCGAACGTACCGACCAAAGCTGATTATCCCCCGCCCGCGCATAGTCGCGGCGTTCCCAAACCACAAGACAAAGTCTCTGCCATGAATGTCCACCAACAGATGCCCAAGAACGATCTAAGCATGTACGGCTATACTTCCCATCTCGCTCAAAATACCTTCTTCGAACCAAAGATTAAATCCGAGATGCACAAAGCGCAACCGAGCGGCTTGGTCGTGACCAAATCCGGCAACTTGGACAGGGATGGTACGGCGATGGTTAGCGAAATGAAAAATTCCGTCATCGTTAAGCACGACGGTAAAAATCCCCATCATCTTGAACCGAGAGTATCGGTAGCTCATTCGCCCAGTCCAAAGTTGAGGAACGAGATGCTTGGACACTACCAATGTCCCACTGGGCAAACCAAGAGCATCTACGAGTACAGGAGTCCTACGCAGTCACCACACCACATGTCGCACACTCCAAGTCCGCACCATCACGTAGAAGCGCAGAATTTAGGCAAAGCAGCCAGCCATCACAGGTCTAGCGGGCACGTGACGAGTTCGCATCATCAACGACAAAGTCCGCACGCGCATCCGCACGCCCAGCCGCACCAATCGCCCGAAATTAGGTACAGCAGCCGAGCCGAAAGCCAAGCGATGATCTACCAATCGTCGGCGAAAGCAAGTTACCCCTTCACGACCGCAGGTTACACGATATCGTCGGCGCCGCCGACCGTAGCCAATTCCAAACCGAAAGTCAGCAGCCCGGCGCCTCACCAGATATTCGGCAAACCGCATTTAGGAGGCGGCGTGCCGCCGCGACCTTCGCACGAGAACACCTCGCCGATACCGCTCACTTCGAAACCGCCTATCGGTGCTTCGATTTCGCCGTCGCCCTACCAGCAAGTGTCGCAGTACCACCCGCCGCACAGTCAACCGCCGGCGGTGATGACCTGTCCGCCCCCGCCAGCTCACAGTCGCACCCCGACCAGCGTCATGGATCGATTCAATCAATCGACGCCCGGATACGTGCCGAGCGGGTTATCGGTCAAATTGATCGGGCCGGGAACTTCTCCGCCTACGGCGACGTCGGCTCCCATGCAGATATCGAGATCGCATCAAGCTTACTCGCCGAATATGGTCGGGAATTCACAGGTATGTACCTCATTTACTAGTCATTTATAGAAGTAGGACAGATTCTGTTGGTTCTACTTGTTCCGAATCTATAAATGTATTGAAGATTTTTTCATTTCTAAAGCTTGCCCAAGACTCAAAAAGGGGTAGTTTATTAGCTAAAAAGATTAAAAAATGCTAAATAATATTAAAACAGAAATATAATTCTCTACTATCTTCTCCCTCCTTCGAATTGGTTCTTTCTTGCTTTCCCTCTGGAATCTGTCTGCTATATGTCAGATCAATCTGTTTTTAATTGACATTTTTAGCTGTTTTTTTGATACTTTATTAAATTCTTCCAATTTTTAACATTTTAACAGTCTTTTCTAACAATTTTGTTATTTCTTGACAAAACTCCTTTCAGTTGTTTCTTCTTTTTTTTCTATCTATTATTATAATCATTATTTCTTGTTCCCAAATTTCTCTCCGTCCTAGTAAAATAATTGCCGAAATGTTTCATTTTTCGTATATTTTGAATAGCTATAGTCTCAGCTATTTCTGTCTTGAAATCAGACAAATAACCATTTTGTTCTGGTATTAAAGGTTTCTAAATATTGAACTAAAGCATACATGTGTATTGCATAGTATTCATGCTACTTCGTCTTTCATCATATTTGCCAGAAAACAAGTCTTCTCTTATAGCAACTAGTGTAGTCTCACCTTAGAAATAATTAAAAAAGATATCCTTACTAGATAACCATACAAAAGAATGATTTTCCAAATGTTCCCTAAATACTTCCTTAAGATCTTCTACATTCAATATATTCCATACTTTGTTTCCCAGAATCTTTATAAATACTTTAGGATGTATCCTTTTTATGTTACCATCACATTTGTGCTTATTTCCACTCACGAATGATGGTACTATTCTGAATCCTTTCACTTTTCCAATATTTCTCATGCTATCAAACTCTTGGTTTTCTATAACTCTTATATCCTTTAAGTTTTTATTAATTTTTTTTTTTTTTTTTTTTTCAATAACTGTCCTCTTTATCTTTCAGTATGTTATTCTTCAATTTACTATAATTATCCATGGGGTCATTATGTATTCCTTTAATATTATCCTCAATTCGTTCGTCTAATATCTTTACGTCGTTCTGTATTTCCATTTTTATTTTCAAATTTTATTTTATAGGTTGGTTATAAGTCCTTCCTTTATAGTTTCCTCTAGCCTTTTTTCTTATTTCCTTTTCTACTAGTTCACACTTTTTTTATTTACGTAGGTACAGAGCCAGCCCTTGGATTTAGGCATCAGCTCCAACAAGACTGAAAACAACCAATGCATGTCGCCGAAACGAAAATCCAACACACCGGTAGGCGATATCGGCAATCCGGTTTGCCTGGAAGTGAAAAAACGCAAGATCGAATCTTCGCCAGCGGTCAGTATCGCGAGCAGCACCTCTCCGCCGGCAATGAGTGTCTTCGGCATCTCTAACTCGCCCATCGCGTCTCCGCAACTCGCCCGTGTCAGTGAACCGAGTCCGTTGATAGTCAGTGCCGCGACCACCATCACCACGATGGTGAACACGGCCGCGTATAGGACACCACCGACAACCAGTATGATCTCGCAAACCGTCGCTTTACTGCCGGACAGTTTGCCCGATGTAAGCGTGACCGCCGTAACGATAGATCCGCCGCGGCCCGCTTCGATAGGCGAGCAGAGTCCCAAACCAGCTACTCCTACAATACCGGCAAGCAACAGCCCCGCGCCTGTCAGCACCGCGTCTACTCCTACTCCACCGGCTAGCGTCACGCCAGGCCCTAGCGACGAACAGCCTGGAACGCCGGTCAAAGTCAACCCTAGCATGGTCGATTCGGAAAAGAGCAGCAGTCCTGGACCGATGAAACCATCAAGCGCTAGTTATCCAGTGAGGCATTTGAAGAAGGCATGGCTGCAGAGGCATACGGGAGAGGACGCCGAAGATACCACCGGCGTCATAGGATCCGGAAGTTGCGTAACGTTACCGTTGAATATTAAAGCGACCACACCACCGACAGTCGCCGCTGCCATCGCTACCACTAATCCGGTCAAAGAGAACCCCGTCAACTCGATACATTCGATCGGATCGATGGCCGTCAACAGCATCAACAAGATCAAGCACTTCTCCAACAAAGCCGCGAACCGGAAAACTCCGAAGGAGAGCAACGTTAACGGCGATGCCAAAAACGATGATTCATCGAGCAGCGACCAGGAGCGAGGTCGCAAATCGCCGCCCAAGCGCAAGCCACCGAAAGTGAAGCGAAAAAAAGGCGGGGGGTCCGCGACGAAGAAAGCCGTCGACGACAAAAAGAGGAAGAGCGGACCCCAAGCGCAGCAACAGCCGACGGCGACAGCGGCGGCAAGCGAAAGCGGAAGCGACAGCGAAAAGGAAAGCGGCAGCGACAAGGACAACAGCGACTCCGGAGCCAGCGGATCAGCGCCCGGCAGCAAAAAGTCGTCGGGCAGCTGCGGCAGCAACAACAACGGCGGCAACAAGGACCAGCAGCAGCGAAAGCGCGGCCGAAAACCGAAAGGGTCAAAAAACGATAAAGGCGAGGAGCCACGACCGAAGAAGAGCAAAGACGAAATCCCGCCCCCGCGTGACCCCTTTCGCAAACCACCAGTGGGGCAATTGAAGAAGACGGGAGAGAGCTTTCTGCAGGACGGGCCGTGCTTCGAGGTGGCGCCCAAGTTGGCCAAGTGTCGGGAGTGCAGGTGGACGCCGAATCAGCGTTCTAAGAATATGCCGAATATTTTTTGTCGGTTTTACGCGTTCAGAAGGCTGAGGTACACCAAAAACGGGCAGTTGGCCATCGCGGGGTTCTCCGATCCGCACAAGGACGCTATGGAGGTATGTACATTTTTTTTAATCATTCTTTTTTTGTATTGCATTTAAAAGATTGTGGCTTACTTAACGTTTCACAGCTTTTCTGTTTTCCAAAAGTATGTTTTCATTATCATCTAACTAACCTCTGCATTTATATTCATTACTATGCACCGTTAACTACACAACTATGCACCGTCTGTTGTGTAATCCTATGTCATCATGAAGTTGATTGGAATTTCTGCCATACTGTCATTGTTAACAATCGGCAAACGTTGATATTAAAGACCATTGTTAGGGAATACCAACCTCATATGTGCACCAATTTTGACTAATTATTTCTTGACTATGACACTTCTTAATTCAGATTTTCCTCTTTTACTTTCCATCCTGGATTATTTGCATTCATTTTGTTCTAACTTGTTGTCTTATGTCGCATGTCTACCTTATTTGTATTATTTGTGGGTGTACATATATGATACTTATTAATGTGGGTGGTATTCCAGAAATTACCTGTTCAGAGCAGGTAAAAACTAGCTTTGTTATATTTGCTCCAGCATATGATTCAGATTGTGCTGCTGAATACTAACTCAGCTATCCAACTGACAAAAAGCTGCCCTTTTTTTCTATTACTAAAAATAGTTGTTGTTGGTTGATACATGTCTATTTTATTTAAGCCTATTTGTCCCCTTTTTCCCTTTATTCTGGCTTCAAATATTATTTTAATTGGTACGTTGTTGTCTTCTTTTAATTTTGTTTAAGTATCCCTTACCATACTATATTTGTTCTATAACATTTAGTTCTTCTGTTTTGTCCACATTCTTTACTTTATCTGATCTTATTACTTCCTTCCGCTTTTCTGGGATGTGATATTTCAAGTGTTTTTATTTTAATCTTCATTCTATATTTACAATAAGGAATGAACGGTAAAATGTTTTAAATAGGAACATTTTTATTTCTCTTATCTTTTGTTTACACCCACTTCATTAGATCCATATCCATGTTATTACTCGTAATCTACTTCTTTTTATTCCCTTGTACTTTTGTATTATCGGTTTCTCATTTTCTATTTGTTTGGCTCATTTTCTTTACAAATTTCATATATGTTACTTTAATTAGGCTTTTGTCTCTTTTACCTCCTAATGATCTGCTATTTCGCCTTTATTTTCTTTATTTTTTCATTTTTTACTGTTTGTAAATTGTTGTTTCTCTTTCTGATTTTTGCTACCACAACTAAAGATGCAGTAACGGTTCCTAAATATCATTAGTAGTACTATTGAGATGGTAAGAACTATTTTTGTACAATCATTTAAATGTAGTAAAATACATCATTTAATTTTTTTTATTACAAATTTTTTTTTTAACTCTAAAGATATTTTTAAATTTCTGAGTTTGGATGTTCTTTCAAAGTGGAATTAAAAATATACCATTCACTTTGAAATAAGGCTTTTCAATTTTAAAATAGTCTGGAACGAGAAACAGCAGTAACATTTTTAACATCTTTGGAATCCTAAGTTAAAATTGCCACATGGAAGTATCCTACAAGTTAGTTGATACAGTAAAGATCTGAGAGAAATGTATAACAAAAAATCAAAAGCATTGATAAACAGTATAAATAGTAAGGATTCAAGGATAGATCCTTGTGGCATTCCTGATGTTGTTAGTTTTTGTGTGGTGGAAATTTAAGTTGCTTACATTTTGGCAAAAGCTTAGATGACGTTTTGCTGAAATTAAACCAAAATTATCTTAAATTTTCAAAAATTTTTGTGTATTTAGAACTGTTACATCTTTTTTTCATCTCGAAATGATTGATTTTATGTTGTTTTTCTTATTTCAGGAGGACATAAGGCTGTGGCTTCCGAATTCTGACACTCCACCATCAGATTTGGATCTGGAAACATCCAGGTTTCTTCTCAAACAAGTTGGTGATCATTTTTGTGATTTATTAGTACAAGAAAAAGAAGCGAATGCAGAGCATTTATCAGATGGTTAGTATAATATTTTGATTATAGGTAGTTTTGACTTTTATCAAACCAATTTTGGCATCTTCAGTGAATGATTGCAACGAAGATACTGAAAATTGGTAAAGAAACCCAAAAAAAAAATACAATATATGTAATAATTTTTTTAATTTCAGATAAAACTGTGGCGTGGAAGCGAGTTGTACAGGGAGTTCGTGAGATGTGTGATGTATGTGAAACGACTTTATTCAATTTTCATTGGGCGTGTGGGAAGTGTGGATTTGTTGTTTGTTTAGATTGCTATAAGGTAAGTAATTTTTACTAGTAAAATTTTTTATTTATCAAAAAACCACTAAGTAATTTGACAATAAAACTATTTAATAAGTTACCAAATAAACTAAGAGATTTGCAACCAAGAGAACTGAAATATCATATGAAAAAGTTTTAATAGAAAATGCATTCTACAATGTAAATTGATTTTTTTGATATTGATTTTAATATTCGTTTTTAACCCTAATAATTTTATTGTATATTCCCAGAATGCTGTTAAATAAAATAATAAATGTCATTAATTGCAATTAGATCCATTTTTCTCATTTTTGTTCGTTTTGTTTACCTAAATTATATAGTTTGTGAACTATTATAAATATATTCCTAGATTATATGCATCAACTATCTAATTATTTAGCAACCAACTTTTAAACTATATTTAATGATCTTCATACAACATTTAAAAAACTTAAAAACTTATACAGTGTTCCCATTAATTTCATTAATTCATTATCTTCTTCTTTTTTTGTAGAGTCGTAAACGAGGCGCCATCAAAGTATGGGGCGAACCCAACAAGGACCGCGACGACTACTCGTGGCTGCTGTGCACCAATCGACAGGTGCACGAGCAGGAAAAACTGATGCTCACCCAAATCATCGCCGGTGATTCGTTGAACAAGCTGGGCAAGATGGTGCACGAGATGCGAGACTTGTGGAACGTCGAACAGTTCTGCGCGTGCCTGGCGGCCAAAGAATCGATACAAAGCAACAAGGCAGCCTCTAATCAACAAGTCAGGGATATCGTCAGGTCCATATTGGGTGATAAAGTGAATGGGATCAAGGAGTTCAAGGATGAGAACGGTAAGCGTTTTTACAAACATACAACTTGTTTTTTACATATTGGCAACTTCATCGAAATACATCCAATTTGAGATTCAGCCACATGAGTATTCAGCAGTCTTAAAAATTGATTAATACCTTTTTACCTCCTCCTATCATGTGGTTGTAAAATAAGTTTCCAACTTTGTTGTTTTTGTCTTTTTTTTTATGTAATAAAAATATGCGCCTTTTTAAATGGCAAAATAGCGAGGATAATTACTGTAAAAGTCTTAAAATTAGTTGTATCTACTACTTACACCCTTATTTAATGAAGAGATGTTAACAGTCAAGGTTGTATCTCAAACTTAATTTATTAATGATTTTTAACATTTAAACTTAGATACGTAACCTCCACTGTGTTTTAATTATCCTACAGTTTCTACACAAAAAAAATTAACGCTTCTGTAAAACCAGTAAAATTGAATTACTTATAACCTTTTTAATGTGAACATTGATGTTTTCGCGAGCGAACATATATATGTATTTTATATTTTACATTTTGGAGACTGATTTTCGACTTATTTTATATTTTGCAAGCAATTTGGCTATTTTATGAACAATTTCAAAATTTTAAATAGTTAATCTTATTCTTCCAGACTCCGGCAACGACCGCGAAGTGAAAAAAGAGGGCAGCAGCAGTGAGGACGAGGGCAACTTCTCCACGCTGCGCGAACTGCTTATTCGACCGTCGCACAAACCGAACGGCTCGCGAGCAGCCTCTCCCATCGCCAAGAACGAGTCGAAGAAGAAAACCGCCCCGCCGACGAAGCCCGCCGACCTCGACGACGTCATTTCGAGCGTCATCGAGGACAGCGTACCGCAGAAGACCGTCGAAACGCCGACCGAGCCCAAGAACGAGCTGAAGCACTTCGTCAGGCGTTACAACTGGCAGGGCAAGGGTAGGGTGCAGTTGCCCATCAGGATAATGACTATGACTGAGAGCAAGATGTTGTATCCCAATACGCCGCACAGTTGGTTGTGCGACGGGAAGTTGTTGAGGTTAAGCGATCCTCTAGGCAAGGACAACTACAAGATATTTCAGGATCAATGGAAACGCGGTCAACCCGTCATCGTTTCGGACGTCACCCGTAACACGGACAACGATCTGTGGCATCCAGAAGCGTTCGCTCGAGACTTTGGCGATGAGAAGAACGATCTAGTCAACTGTATGACGGGCAAAGTCGTGCCCAATCAACCCATGCGCAAATTTTGGGAGGGATTCGACCATTTCAGCAAACGCCTGAAGGACGACAGGGGCCAACCGATGCTGCTCAAACTGAAAGATTGGCCGCCGGGCGAAGATTTCGCCGAGATGCTGCCCACCAGGTACAGCGATTTGATGAAGGTGCTACCACTGGCAGAATACACCCACCGAACGGGACGGTTAAATTTAGCTAGCCGATTACCCGAATGCTTCGTACGTCCAGACCTCGGTCCGAAAATGTACAACGCCTACGGCTCCGCCCTCCACCCCAGCAAAGGTACCACCAACCTCCACTTGGACATCTCCGATGCCGTCAACGTGATGGTGTACGTAGGCATCCCCAAAGACGCCGACACCGACGAGCACATCAAGGAAGCGTTCAGAGCCATCGACGAGGCCGGCTGCGACATTCTAACGCGCAGACGCGTCCGTGACAAGGGGGAACTACCCGGTGCCTTGTGGCACATCTACAACGCGCGCGATGCCGATAAGATTCGTGATCTATTGAACAAGGTGGTGGTGGAAAAGGGTGGTCGCTTGGAACCCCATCACGATCCCATTCACGATCAGAGTTGTTACTTGGACGGGCCACTGCGCGAAAGGCTCTACAAGGAGTACGGCGTCGAGGGGTACGCGATCGTGCAGTGCAAGGGCGACGCCGTTTTCATACCGGCGGGAGCGCCGCATCAAGTGAGGAATTTGCATAACTGCATTAAGGTAAGAGTTCGTTAGAACAGAAGTAAAAGTTGGAAAGGCTTTTGCCAGTTCTCCCACTTTATACACATAAATTGACAGGTGTGCCGCGGATCTCACTGAAGTGGACGCGTTACATTGGCGTACAAAATTATTTTATAGATATTAATAACAATTTCGAGTAAATAGTTTAATAAATTGTGAATAGCTGTTGAAATTTTGTAAAATTATGATTTAAATATTATGATACATGTTTAATAATTATTTATAGTCCATAAATACGTGCGATTGTCCGGTTCCGCCGATAACAATTTAAAATTACTTATTCTATGAAAGGACACTGGCAGGTAAACATTACTGCGAAATTCTCGAAGCCGTCCGACGTAGTTTGACGTTTACACCCTCTCTACTTACCAAAATCCTTTCCAACTTTTACTTACTTCCAAGTAAAAAATTTCCAATATAATAAATTTTTTTTTATGAAATAAACAAATTGAAGCTTTTTGTGTAAAAAGGATGCAAGCCACAATTTGTCATGAAGTGACTGTTTTAGCTCAAAACATCTGTTAACAAGGATATTACTAACCACATATAAATTATTTTACCTGTAATTCGAAAGATAGCGCTATTTTTTCGTAATATTTATGTTTAAATAATTTTTTTATCTGTATTTGACAGATTTAAAAAACAATTTAAAACACTGAATGTGGCTGTAACCTTATTACGCCAAGGTCTTCAATTAATAAACGAGAATTTTCTGAAGTTATTGTTCATGGATTGAGCGTAAAATCTAATTCTCAAGTTGGTCCGAACGAATTTGATCAACTTAAATGATAAAAAAAGTGGCACCGTCGGATATTTCTGGTAGACATCCTTGGTACAATTCCAAAACCACGAATGTACAAATTTGGCATTTGTTGCCTAATGATTTTAGCAGATGTGTTATTCTTGAAAGTTATCAATCCCAAAGTCAGAGAAAGTGCCTTGAGAATCTAACTGCCCTCTACGCCAGATGTCTATTTAGAAAAAAAAAAATAATAATTTAGCAGTTGCTTCAATAGCTAAGACAGAATGTATCACATTCTTAAAACTGAAAGTTTGCACATTCGCGGTTTTGGCATTTTACAGAGGACATGTTTGATTCAACCTATAAACTTTTTTTAATCCTAATTTAATTAAGATAATTTAAAACTCAATTAAAATTACATAAAATCATTCTATACTTCTTATAGTCTAAAGCAGGCCCTACATGTTACTATTTTTGTTTGATTTGAGTGAGATTTGAACTATAGTCTGTTGATTCAGTCTATAACTCAACGTGAAGTACTCTGGCCTGCTGACCATATCGAAGCGTGTAGGGAAGTTTAATCAAATGAAAGACAAAATAAAGTGTAACCCTTTCGCTGTCTTAAGTAACCCTGAAGTATAAAACAGGAAAAACTTTTACATACTATTAATATTAGAGTACTATGCTACAAATACCACACAGTTAATTTTTTTTAACAGTTTTTTTTTAGTAAAAAAAAAGCAATTTTTCCCAAAGTTATTCAAACAGGGAAAAAAGGTGTTTTAGCATGAGATATTTATAAAAAAAACTAATGTCATAAAATGCCTTAATGAGTCTAAAGTACTGAAATTCAAAGGTTCTTATGTGAGGTCTGTCCTGTCTGACCAATGACTTAACACTTTTTTACGTGGTTCCGCGCTGACATATTGCATTTTTAGCCTATATGGTAAAAATTAAATGAATGTTATCTGCTCACTGATCGCTCTTTTAGCCATGACAGTTTCTAGGGAAAAAGTTTATAGCTTTATCTCATAGATGGCCTGATTAACTCAAATTGATATATCGCCTTCACATGAAAACATGTACCTGAAAGATGTCTGACGACCACTCGATGTGGAACAAGCAGACGAGCGATGAACATAAGCCATTAAAAAGTTCTATTTGAGATTTGCACTCATAAGAAATCAACTCGAACGCTCAGTCAACGAATATTTTTAGAATTAATCCCCATATCGATAGTAATTAACGAATTTCTTTTGTTTTGCAGGTAGCTGAAGACTTTGTCTCTCCCGAAAACGTCTCGCATTGCTTCCACTTGACGCAAGAATTCCGCGATCTGTCCGACACGCACTCCAACCACGAGGACAAGCTACAAATCAAGAACATCATCTATCACGCCGTCAAGGACTCCCTGTCGACGTTAAGTGCAATAATAAATCGACAGTTGAATGTCAAAAGCGAGAAAGACTCTTCGAGCAGCGAACGCAGTAACGGCAGCGGGGGCGGCGGTAGCAGCAGCACGTCGAACGACGCCGAACATTCGGCCAAGTCGTCCGACTCTAACGAGGCGACCTGAATAATTCAATGTGATAGCGCAACGCGACTTTCTGTTTTATCTAAATGGTTCCCGGTTAATAGTTTTTATTTCGCAAACGGACTTCGATTTCCGGTCGAATTTGGTTTTAAAACTGTCGTCAAATTTGCTATTTTGCTATTAAATTTGTTGACATTCTTTAAGAAGAACTTTCAAATTAATGTCACTCCTGAATATCGACTCTAAGAACTATATTGATGATTATCTCAATGTTTTCATTTATAATGTTTAAATGATATCCTTTTTACCTATTCTAAAATGGTATGTTGCTTTCAGCCTTTACGTTATTCTCCTAATTGTCACTAAATGATATTTTTTTATTATCCAAAAAATCTTCCCGTTCTATTAATTATCTCTTTCATTCTACTTGAAGTAAAGCAGGATAAGCATTCTGCTTGAAGGACCATGTTATCCTTTTTTACAAAACTATATCTTCTAGTTATTATATTGATATTGTTAACCAGTTAATTTTGTGATGTTCTTTTCCATATACCTCACTCCTTGTCACTTTAAAGTCAGTTCAAAGGAATTAATTTAATTTGAAAGTCTTCGTGAATGAATTTTAGCAAATTAAATTGCTTGTGAGCAAATTTGACGAATACGTTTGATAATTTTTTGTAAAACCAGGCACAGAATACGATATGTCGACAGTACTATCCTCGTAGTAGTTCAAATGAACCGCAATAGACTGATAGAAAAGTGATAACTGTAAGGAAATTTGTTGGAAATCGCGTTTTATTTATGGATCGTTACTGTCGCCATTTTGGTACCGGAAATCGATAATCTGTCGAAATTAAAAAAAAAAACTTCGACTTCATGTGTGATATTGACTTCTATTTCGGGGATGTGAAAAACGTAGTTTTTTCAACATTTCTGAAAATTTGAAAAACAAATTTTTGTTCTTTAAAAAAAGTGTGATGAACGTTTTTTCCTCTTGTTGTTTCTTCTCCTCTGTACATATCTGTACAAAAAAAAAATCATAATGTGAATGTTATTTAAGTTTTAATTTCTTTCGAATTGATTTTTTAAATGCTGAATATGCACGGTTTAACTTCCTGTATGTAGAGACTAGTGGGCAGGCGGGCGAGTCCCGATCTGTTATACTTTATTCTATTTACACTCTCTCATTTTTTGGTTGTTTAATGTGAACGCCATATTTTCTGGCCTTCGTCTTGTAACTTGTGTCTGGCAACGGTCCGAACCGGCCATATTTACGTCTACAATAGAAATTTAAACGTTTACAGGATGTTCGGGTTTGCAGTATTTCAGCAAATACCTAACTGCTAATCGAGTTGCAAAAGCCTGTTGATATACCATAAAAAAAATATATATTTTATAATAAAATTAACATTGGCAGACAAGTTGGTCGATTTTAGTATTGAAAAATTGGCGAAAAAGTATTAACAAAATATATCAGCAAGTCTGTCATTTTGATATATCGATATTCAGTTGGTTTTGAGCCTATGACAGTCAATTCGGAAGGTGCTAGAAGCTTTTATGTGAGCAAATTAGCTTGTTGTTTTGTGTTTTGATTTAACATTAATTCAAAAATGAAGTTGCAAACACCCAACTCATTTTTTACATACTTTTTTTGCGAGCAATCTCAAATTTATTTTTATCTTCCACATGTTTACAAGCAGAATAATCTTTATGCGAGCAAACGATAAATATTTCTACTCTTTTGTGAGCAAATTAAAATTTTTTTTGCAAGCAAATCAGATTTTTATGAGAACAAATAAGTAATTTGTGCATAGACAGTCGTGAAGGTGTTACAGAAATGGTTGTTCTGATGTAAATATTATCATTTTCTGCAATATTATCAAAGTGGCAGACTTGTTGAAATAACTATTTTTGATGTTTGTGTACATGCAGCTAGTATTTTAATGCTGAAATATTGTAAAAAAGTTAAGCTATAAATACAACTAATTCGTTCATATATGAGTGTCGCATAATCTGCAGAAATTTCAATTTTCTCGAACATTCTGTAAAAATTCTTGAACACGTTTTTGTCACTAGTTTGGTAATTCCTCCGTTGCCGCACGAAGCCTTTTTGTATATCAATGTTTAAAAGTACCAATGGTTATTTTTCAACTAATTGTATACTGTGCCTGTCGATTTTTAAAATATATTTAAAAAAAAAAAAGAGAAAATTATAACGGTATTTTTAGCAAAAAAAAGTCCGCTATTCAGTATTCGATGTGGGTAACCGAAACAAAAATGTTCAGACTTTATAAATAGATAGAAGAGTGTTAGATTTACGCAATTTTCAAAAAAATATGAAATATAAAAATACCTGACGCGGTGTTGCCGGATCGAGGACAGTTTCAAAACAAAAATATTTGATTTCGCAACACCGCCGGTCGTTGAGAAAAACTTCAAAGTGCTATTTCGAAGTGCCAATTCATTACTTTAGAGAAAAAAAGGGGGAGAAAGACTTTTTTGGTCGCGCGGCGACTTCGGGGTACGCGGTCGTGTCCGTGCGGGGCGGCCGTTCGTGGGGGGCATCGCGAGTTGATAATGATCTCGATTTATGTTTTCTTTCTTTACAACGATTAGTGTTAATCGATTCCGCTACTTTGGGGGCCGATTCGGGTGCAGAAAACTGCGATTGAAGCGATTTATATTTTCTTCCGATAAAAATAATCGATTTTAAATCAAATTTTTTCCCAATTTTTTTTGGAAAATGTACTCTTAAGGTTTTAAAGTGGTGATTAAACCGGAATGTACATGTTCGGCGCTTGGGATATGAAAATTGTCAAATCCAGTTTGTTGTGAACTATGTATTTGTAAACTTGTTTTCAAAATAAAATTAGCTGACGTTTTCTGCACCGGAACTCGGAACTATTATTATTTTTTTTTTTTTTTTGAGGGCTATAATTTAAAAACGCTTTTAAATGTGACCCTCCTCTTTGTCCTGTCAGAGTACTAATTGGTTATTGGATCTTTTTTGTATATTCATGAAAAATGTTCATTTATCTTTCTATATATATTGTATATTATTTGAAGGACACATTATTTATTTGCTTTTACAGTAATGTACAGTAGTATAGATTTTTGTACAGTAACGAATATATGTTTTCCTTTGATTGCCTGTTCAAGAGGCCCAATATAGTTTTTTTGTACTATGTATATTATGTAAGAATATAGGTTTGAATAAGAAAATGTTTATTACACTTGTTGTTTTATTTTCCTCGCATTAGTAATTATCCTCTATTTCTGTGATCTATATTTAAAAGCATTTTCCGGTTATTTTGTAAAACTTATTTCAGCACCTCTGTAAATGTTTAAAGGATAAACTAAATATATACTTTTTCCACATCTAACTCGAAAACATTTTTCTATATATATTTATTGAAAACGAAAATACTGATTAATTTTACACTTTCCCCAATTTTTCCATTACGGTCCATTTTAGAGAAATCATGTAAAATACAAAAATTATAGAGATCGATATCACTAACAACTTTTAGTTTAACAATTTTCTTAAAAATCAGAATTTTGTCAAATTTTTGGAATACGAAATTTTTTATATTTTGTAAAATTTCTTGAATACGAACCATTTTAGGATAATTTTATATAGAACACAAATTATAGAGAATAATGAAGGAAATAACTTTTATCTAAACAATTTTCTTCTAACATATATTCCATAAAATATAAAAACGACTCCCTATAAAATATCCCCCAGATGTTCCGACTCTGCCCAAAATCTAATCAGTTCACCTCACGCCGGAATAAAATTTAATGTTTTTTTATATCGGTTTTTGAGTTTTATTCAAAATTTAGACTTTCCCAAATATCTCGAATACGGTCCATTTTAGAGAAATTATGCATAGGATAAGAATTATAGAAAGTTATATCGCAAACAATTTTTATAAAAATTTGATTTTTTTTACTTTTTGTCAAATTTCTCGAATACGGACCATTTTATTAAAATTTTGTATAAAAATAGAGAATAAGTAACTCTTATTTGAAGAATTTTCTTCTCCAAACGTAAATAACATTCCATAAAATATAAAAAAGACTTCCTATAAAGTACCCCCCAAATGTTCCGACTGCCCAAAATCTAATCAGTTCAACGCAAGTCGGAATAAAGCTTCAAGTTTAAAATTTGGTGTTTTTCTTTGCATCCGTTCATGAGTTACCGAGGATACAGACATCGCGAAAATAATCAAAGTGGATTCAGAGGACCCCAAAATGTAAAAATCCGTTGAAAACTCGAGGTCGAAAAAATAATGATTCCTATACTTGTCTGTATACAGATAGGAAAGTAAAAAATGATCATATCTTAAATTAATTCCAGAATCTTCACTGTTTTGAACCGAAATACAATTTGTCGTAATTTGTTTCAGCACTGCATTGGAATTTATATTCGATCATGTATTGGGATCGAATAAATTTAGATAGGTACAGTAACAAATTTGTAAACTTTTTTGAATTTTATAAATTCAAAATATTAGAAATGGTTGACAAAATTTACAAATACATCTTATCAGCGAATAGCTAAAACTACATACTGAAATATACAGTTTTATGTAAAAATAGGCAACTATCAATACCATAGATTACTAATGTGAATAGATGGAAAACTCAATGGTAAAATTCTGAGTCGATGTGCTGCCATCTATCAAATTGGAGTGGTACTAAAATTCAATATGGCCGCCACGAGCGGGCTTTTTGAAATTTAACTTTGTAGTAGCGCAAAAATGTAATGAAGAAAATCAAATAAAGCAAAAAAATTGGAAAAATATTTGACTAGTTTCAAATCATAAAACAACCATATAGACTGTTTTGTGATTTAAAACCAGTCAAATATTTTGCCAATTTATATCTTAATTTGATTTTACTTCATTATATTTTTGCATTAATTTCAAACTTGAAATAAAATGCAATTTATTATTTTGTTTTTTATTACAGTAAATTATCGCCGCATCATATAATTTGGCTATTTAAACATGGAAATACTTAAACAAATATGCATTTACACCATTTAAATAATTAAATAGTTATAAAACAAACCTATCAAAAATGTTTTCTGTAACAAAATCAGTATATATAAGTGCTCAAGATCTTTATAAAAGTTTTGCGACTTGGAGTGGCAAATAAGTTTGAAAAAATTGAAGTGAAGAATCATCCTTTTTTACTATCGAGGCAAATTTAAGTGTGGATAAAATTTGCCATATGGTTATTGAGTCGACTAGTTAGGTTGAGGAGCATTTCTTCATCCGATAATTGTTTTCGTGATTCATTTATACAGCACTTGTAGTTATCAAATTTTTATTCATTATGTGGTCACCCTGATAAATTAATTTAACTTTTGAGTATAAACTTACACACGTTTGGACCCTTGACGATTTTAGAGTATTTTCTTGTTTGATGTCAATGGCATTGAATCAATTTTTGATATTGATAGATGAGGCTCAAATATTTCATCGATCGACAGGGTATTTTGGAGGGCCAACTTTTTCTTTACAACAATGATCATTTAAAAACTGAAAACAAAAAGAAATTTAAATAACAAACCAATTATTTTAACACTGAATCAAAAACTAGTTTGTAAATATTACTTACCAAACAGTGATGGTACTGGATGGTGCATTTTTCTTAAGACACTATTTGGATATCCTTAATATGACGACTGCATATTTAATGCGGTATAAATTGCATCACTACCAATATCTGGGAGTGCTTTATTGTTTGTTGCTGAAATCCATCTTTCCATCGTTTGAAAACATGCTTAAAATTGGAAGGTGTTGAAAAATAAATCAAAATTCAATACACCTTCAAATACAATAACCAATAGCCATTTTAATTTTGAGTATGAAGCATAGATAAATTAATAAAGTTTTATTAATTTATCTATGGTATGAAGTTTTGCCGAGCTGACAACTGACATGACATTTCGATACGAGCGCCATCCCGTTAATTGGAGTGGTACTAAATTACCAACCTCATGTTTTTCCATTTGAGTTACCAGCCCCTAATCATTACACTCTGATATATTCTGTGCTGCCTGTCAATATTCGCGATTCAAATTAATTTGAGCACGCCTGCAGGGCCGGATTTGCCACTAGGCACAGGGGCGAAAAGTCCGAAGGAAAAGTCCCAAAGAGATGCCAGAGTTTTGGTATTAATTAATACCTGGGAAAACTGAAAAAAAAAAGATAAGCTGACATTCACCTCTTTAATTAAATTCAAGTAAAAAGATGTTAAAAAGTATATCCCATTTTTAGTTACAGTTTGCATGTGTCTTAATCTTATTTCAGTTTTTTGTTGTTGCTTAGCAGCGTAAACTTTATTAAGGTGCGTTGAAAAGTCACTTTATAAAAATTAAGATTACGTCCCATACAGCACACATTATTTCAGAAATATTTCAAACGTTTCAAACATATAACATTTCAAGCACGCAAGTTGATGAAGCGATTCGCCTTTATACTTTATGAAATAATGTTTAAAAATTATTTATTTGATTATGTATTTTAAATAAACATGTTTATTTGTAATAATAGTCTAATAATATTTTAGAAAATAAGCTAGAACACACTTCTGAAATATTACTATTTAATATTTCTAGAAAGTTTCAAATTTTTATTTCAGTAATATTACTATGAAATATTATATTTACAGGACATTTTTACGTTTCCGGCACATTTCAGAAATATTTCTTGGATGTTTCGTAATATTTATACAACATTACAAAATGTTTCAATGTAATATTTTTGAAATATTTCCGAAATATGTTTGTGCTGTAGAAGGTTTTACATTTTGTCTACATATAGAACGATTTACTTTTGTACTTTATGAATAAATTTCCCAGTTGAACATTGATTTTTAACGTTATAAGAGTTTTTAAAGATATTTCAAAACAGATTCTTTGTTAAAAAAACATGATTCCTATACTTTCCTTATATTTGTATACAGATAGGAAAGTAATATATTATAACAAGAATGTGTGGTGTGTGGTGTGTGATGTGTGGTGTGTGGTGTGTGGTGTGTGGTGTGTGGTGTGTGGTGTGTGGTGTGTGGTGTGTGGTGTGAGGTGTGTGGTGTGTGGTGTGTGGTGTGTGGTGTGTGGTGTGGTGTGAGGTGTGTGGTGTCTTGTGTGTGGTGTGGGGTGTGGGGTGTGGGGTGTGGTGTGTGTGTGGTGTGGTGTGGTGTGGTGTGGTGTGGTGTGTGGTGTGTGGTGTGTGGTGTGTGGTGTGGTGTGGTGTGGTGTGTGGTGTGTGGTGTGTTGTGTCTTGTGTGTGGTGTGTGGTGTGTGGTGTATGGTGTGTGGTGTGTGGTGTGTGGTGTGTGGTGTGTGGTGTGTGTGTGTGTGTGTGTGTCGCATAACTCATGAACCGATACACAGAAAAACACCAAATTTCAAACTTAAGCTGTGTTCCAGCGTCCAATGAACAGATTAGATAAAGAGCAGAGTCGGAACATCTGGGGGGGGGTACTTTATAGGTGGTCATTTTTATGTTTTATGGAATATATCTGTTATTTACGTTTGAGGAAGAAAATTCTTTAAATAAAAGTTACTTCTTATATTATTATCTAAAATTTTTGTTTTATACAAAATTTTCCTAAAATGGCCCGTATTCGAGAAATTTGACAAAATGTAAAAAATTATTTTTTCATAAAAATTGTTTAAATAAAAGTTGTTTGTAATATAATTCTCTAAAATTTTTATCCTATACATAATTTCTGTAAAATGGACCGTATTCGAGAAATTTGAGAAAATTGTAAATTTTGAAATTTGAAGAAAACTCAAAAACGAATAAAAAAAACATTAAATTTTAAACTTAAGTTCTATTTCGGCCTGATGTGAAGTGATTAGATTTTGGACAAAGTCGGAACATCTGGGGGGTACTTTATGGGAGGCCGTTTTTATATTTTATGGAATATATCTGTTATTTATGTTTGGAGAAAAAAATTGTTCAAATAAAAGTTACTTCTTATATTATTATCTATAATTTCTGTTTCATGTCAAAATTTCCTGAAATGGTCCGTATTCGAGAAATTTGACAAAATGTGCAAAATTCTGATTTTTATGAAAATTGTTGAACTAAAAGTTGTTTGCGTTATCGATCTCTATAATTTTTGTTTATACATAATTTTTCTAAAATGGACCGTAATGAAAAAATTGTAGGAAATTTAAATTTTTCAGTATTTTCGTTTTCAATGAATATCTATAGAAAAATGTTTCGAAGTAGATGTATGTGGACAATGCATATATTTAGTTTATCCTCTAAACATTTCTAGAGATGCTGCAACAGGTTGTACAAAATAACCGGAAAAGTCTATAATAACTAGATAGGAAAGTCATGTGTTGGACACATCAGATTTTTTACTAATTCAATTAGAATTAGTTAAAATATAAATATATACATTGTACTTATGCAACCAAATGTGCTCCCTAAAGGCTTTTTTGAACATCCAAGAGTTTACGTCTAAATGACCTCTTTTGGACGTCAGTTGCCTGCCGCCATATTGGCCTGACAGGTCAAATTCTTAAAAAAAAAGTAGACGTCCGAAAGACGTCATTTCTATGACGTCTTTTGGATGTGATATTACTGCGACTTTTAGACGTCATTTTGACGAATACGGTGACGTCATATGTACGTCAGGTGCTACCTGGGCATTGTTCTGGCAGTGATATGGTCCATATTCCTCAACATATCTATCTAGGTGGAATTCTCTTCCTTGTTTATTTTGTCGTACAACTTCCAAAATCTGATAGTTCATACCGTTGATTGGTTAATTAAATGTTTTTTTTCTGCAACCATTTTATCTTTTGTCCAACTATAACATGGAATTCAAATACAACTCGTACTGTTCTCGACTTCTGTTCTCGCAGTACACTTCTCTGATCGTGTTGTAGATTAAAAAATGGAATATACTGGCAGAATTTTTATTTTGCGTTTCAAATTGCAAATATAATCATCAACGTACATTGTTTTATCACAAAACACTAAATTTTATTAGAAATCATCGTTCAGATTTGCTAGAAACAACGTAACGACTTTGTAATTGAATAGAGTTTCAAAAATTAACTTTATAGAAGTCGTTGGTTGAACTCTCGTTCTCTTAACGATGTCTTCAATAAAGGATAAATCACTGAATAAGGCCTTATAAATTCGGAAATCACGAGCGATCGACCGCTTTTTGAATTTTAAAAACGTTAAACATAGCAGTTTGGAATTTCACACGCAACACGACTTGCATTAGTTTGTAATGATGGTTGTCTATATAACTAACGGTTTTATGAAGAGCAGTGTTGTCAAATTATAAAATTTTACGTAATTATCATGAAAAGTAAAAATTAGATTTTCATTATATAATGAAAATATGAAGAGGTTGTCTCCTAAAATATAGCTAAAAAAAACATTAAAAAATAAATTTTAATGTCTACAGATTTCAAATAAATAACGCTTCAATAATTGAAGTTCAATTATTGTCAACTTTTAATCATTTATTTCTTTTTTCATGTCAATATGGCAACTGCGATTTGTTGTTCGTTAAATAAATAACCTAACTTTTATTCAAATTTCAAATTTGTTTTTTTGTCGTTATTACATTTTAACAATGAATAATTACGATCTCAGCGATATAAAAGAAGTATTGCAATATCCACCCTCATATTTACTGGACTTTTTGCCAAATAGGAGAGGAGAAAAAATAATATTGGCTTATTTGAATAAATCAAAGGAAAATAATTCGTCTCCAAAAACCAATTATACTTTAGATGAAACTGCACCTATTAATACTACCACTACTACTTTAGACGTGACAGGCAGTCCATTAAAGGTAGATTTAGAAGGCGACGAGACTTTGGTAATAGAAAAAGACGTGATATTGCAACAATGGTCTGAAAGTGAAAACAGACATTTTCCACTTCCACTTATTAAGGCCAGGCAGTATTTAAATTCGAAAACGAATATTAAGAATAGAGAGGCTGTGTTTGTAGTAAGCGATGGTAACAATGCACTTAAAACCATTCTATTAGGAGTACAAGAATCAAGTAAGAACATATTTACATGTACAATAAATATTATGGGATTTTTACCTATTACACACGAAAAATTATTGTTTCCATCAATGGAACGTAGTCACACTTTGTTGGCCTTTACAAAAAAATGTCACATAAACTATTTGATAACTTTTAAATATTTTACATTTGGTGTTTTCTTACAAAATGTTAAGAAAGATTGTAAATACAACGGTAGCATATGCATTCAGTTTACCAGGTCTACGAAATGCGATTTGGATAAACCTTCTAGTTTATTAAAAGAAGTGCAGCTGTTCCTGCAAGTAATAGCAGGTCATAAAAATTCAATGGTCTATTTTCTTTGGGAGGAACTCACTTTACTGCAGAGCTACATCGATGTTGCCGATGATTACTCAGGAATTGGAGCCGATACCGTCATTTCTAATAATTCCTTAGTTTTGTCAGATATTCACGAGAGTCTTAAAGGAATCATCCCATCGAACTTGATTAAGATGGAAGACAAAACGAAATTTGATTTAACCAATATTAGAACGCCTAATATTGCTGATAAGCTTTGGGATGTTCTGAAACATTGCAGAAATTTGGACATACTCAGATCAACTTTTCATCATTTTTTTGAAGAATTAGCGGAGTCTGACTGTTATAATAAAGTTCCACCAGGTAATATTTTTTATTTATTTAATTAACTGTTATTAAATCAAATAATTGAGCAAATTTCTTGTATTAGATTTACAGATTTCTTAGTAAATAATATTCAGTTTATGAATTTCAAAACTTTAAAATAAAAATATAAAATAAGGATAAAAAAACCTATTTTACAATTGAGCTGTCTACTTGTAAAACCGGCTACATATGTTTCAAAACTAATTTTAAAGTGCGATAGTATATTATGAAATATACTTTATTAGATAGTATATTCCAATTATATCATAAGTGACTCCATCTGACTGAAATCTTCGACCAAATTGCATTGCAAAATGGCTACATCTAACCTAAAGTCCATTTCAAAAGCGACCCCATCCAAATTTGTCAGAAAAAGATATTTGTGATGTTCCCAAAGAAATACCACAATCAAATATTTAAATACTAGAAACTCAATTCGTTTAACTTTTTTAAAAATTTTTCTTGAGGAGTCCAAAAACACAAAATACAAAAATTCATTTGTGTTATGTGCAACTTAGCCCTGAATTTGAAAATATCAAATGTGGTTCTTCCAACAAGTAATGTTTCTACTGCATATTCCTTCTTCTTCAGTCATTTTGCTCCGGCTTCATTATCCATGCCATATTGGGTGGCTTTAGCAAAAAGTAAAAAATTACTCGAGATTAGTAACAGATTTTATGAGATTTTTTAAAGAAGACATTTCCTTTTTTTTACAAATTTATCCAAATTGTAAAACACTGACTAGTTTTTGTCTATCATTGTGCCGCAATGCAGACGGGTGTGAAGTTATCCACATCCACAAATGTACACTGAGAAAAATATAACTCTATCGTAATAGTCATATAACTTGGTTCAAATTACCTGTAGAGGCTTTTCATTTGTAGATTTCAATTGGGGAAGTTCCAATACACAGCAACCATACCAGCAATTAACTTTTGCTTTGTCTCAGGGGGTGCAATTGGGGGTGAAATTTAAAAAAAAATCATAGAAGCCACAAATGGCTTTGTACACCTTTCTGCTTGGGATATGTTATGCAGTTTACTCTTTTCTTCATCCCTGATACCATGCTGGAGTTTGTCGAGCCGTCTGAGGGGGTGCAATTGGGGATGAAATTAAAAAAAAACATAAAAGCCACAAATAGCTTTGTACACCTTTCTGCTTGGGATATGTTATGTAATTTTCTCTTTTTTTCATCCATGATAGCATGCTGGAGTTTGTCGAGCCGTCTGAGGGGGTGCAATTGGGGGTGAAATAAAAAAAATCATAGAAGCCACAAATGGCTTTGTACACCTTTCTGCAAGCGATATGTTATGTAGTTTGCTCTTTTCTTCATCCCTGATAGCATGCTGGAGTTTGTCGAGCCGTCTGAGGGGGTGCAATTGGGGATGAAATTTAAAAAAAAATCACAGAAGCCACAAATGGCTTTGTATACCTTTTTACTTGAGATAGTTATGAAGATAGCTATTTTCTTTATGCCTGATACCATGCTGGAGTTTGTCGAGCCGTCTGAGGGGGTGCAATTGGGGGTGAAATTAAACAAAAAATCATAGAAGCCACTACTGGCTTTGTACACCTTTCTGCTTGGGATATGTTATGTAGTTTGCTCTTTTCTTCATCCCTGATAGCATGCTGGAGTTTGTCGAGCCGTCTGAGGGGGTGTAATTGGGGATGAAATTAAAAAAAAAACATAAAAGCCACAAATAGCTTTGTACACCTTTCTGCTTGGGATATGTTATGTAATTTTCTATTTTTTTCATCCATGATAGCATGCTGGAGTTTGTCAAGCCGTCTGAGGGGGTGCAATTGGGGGTGAAATAAAAAAAATCGTAGAAGCTACAAATGGTTTTGTACACCTTTCTGCAAGCGATATGTTATGTAGTTTGCCCTTTTCTTCATCCCAGATACCATGCTGGAGTTTGTCGAGTCGTCTGAGGGAGTGCAATTGGGGATGAAAGAGCAAACTACATAACATATCGCATGCAGAAAGGTGTACAAAGCCATTTGTGGCTTCTATGATTTTTTTTATTTCACCCACAATTGCACCCCTTAGAGAGCTCGACAAACTCCAGCATGCTATCAGGGATGAAGAAAAGAGCAAACTACATAACATGTCCCAAGCAGAAAGGTGTACAAAGCCAGTTGTGGCTTCTATGATTTTTTGTTTAATTTCACCCCCAATTGCACCCCCTCAGACGGCTCGACAAACTCCAGCATGGTATCTGGGAGAAAGAAAAGAGCAAATTACATAACATATCGCAAGCAGAAAGGTGTACAAATCCATTTGTGGCGTCTATGATTTTTTTTTAAATTTCATCCCCAATTGCACTCCCTCAGACGACTCTACAAACTCCAGCATGGTATCTGGGATGAAGAAAAGAGCAAACTACATAACATATCGCTTGCAGAAAGGTGTACAAAGCCATTTGTGGCTTCTATGATTTTTTTTATTTCACCCCCAATTGCACCCCCTCAGACGGCTCGACAAACTCCAGCATGCTATCATGGATGAAAAAAAGAGAAAATTACATAACATATCCCAAGCAGAAAGGTGTACAAAGCTATTTGTGGCTTTTATGTTTTTTTTTTAATTTCATCCCCAATTGCACCCCCTGAGACGGCTCGACAAACTCCAGCATGGTATCAGGGATGAAGAAAAGAGTAAACTACATAACATATCCCAAGCAGAAAGGTGTACAAAGCCATTTGTGGCTTCTATGATTTTTTTTTAAATTTCACCCCCAATTGCACCCCCTGAGACAAAGCAAAAGTTAATTGCGGGTATGGTTGCTATGTATTGAAACCTCCCCAATTGAAATCTACAAATGAAAAGCCTCTACATGTAATTTGAACCAAGTTATATGACTATTACGATAGAGTTATATTTTTCTCAGTGTACATTTGTGGATGTGGATAACTTCACACCCGTGCAATGCAGTGCCGGCTCGTACCTTAGCACATAGGTGGAGCCACGGATTAACATTTTCGGGTGCCTAGCAAAGATTTTGACTCGAAGTCGTTAAAAAGCATATCTTGGGTAATATTTTAAAGTATATTAACGTGCGCATTTTTAATTTTTACAAAATAATAAATAAAGAACTTACCAGAATTTAGCTTTGAATAGTAATTTATTGCACTCCAAACCTATAGTCCTATACAGTAAAATAAAGAATATTTTACATTGAACGATATTTGAAGTCTAGCGTTCTGTTTTATTAGCAAAAAGGTCAATCACTTGTCTATTAAAGTTATCAATGTTATTTAGAAATACTTTTTCATCCTAGCGCACTTAGGCTTTCTTATTTCATTGAGTTGCATAAAAAAGTTTTTATCCTCTTTAACAACAGAAACATCTTTCAGTTTCGGATGTTGACATAGGTGTTGTCACTAAAACGTCCAGTAATTTAATAGTTTCTTGAAAAGTGTACTCCATATTTTCCTGCGAAACTAATGATAACAGAGGAATGGCTACAGAAATGGTTTGCAACTCTTCTTTTTCGTAAAGTACTTGCAGTTCTGTTTTTAAATGATTTTTTTCTAAAAATTGATATGTGTTAACTGTATCAGAGAGCAATTGATCAGGGAAGTTTTTTTGGTATTCGATAAAATGTTCTTTCATGAATAATGCGGTAGCTATCAGATGTCCTGTGAAAGTGAATCGTGTCCTAATATGTTGTATAATGGAATCGCAAACTTCCAAGGCTTCTATTTTTCTATTTGTTGAAACAGATAGATCGGAACGAGGGTAGCGTCGCCTTTTCTGAGGAACAAGTTCATCTTCGGATTCTAAAAGCTCCGAGTCTATTTTGTCAATAATTTAATCCATTTCATTACGATTTTTTTGCATTGCATTTTCAAAGTTTTTTAGATCTTGTTTAGCCTTGATAGGGTTGGTATTAATCGTCTGCAGTTGCTTAAAAATTATTTCGACATGTGGCATGACTTTATCAAAAACTGTTAACCAAAATATTAAATGTCTGTCCTGTAATCTAAGTTTATAAGCACCGGCTTGCTCAATCGTAGAATTTAATTTAATATCTTTGTGGTTCTCTAAAATATCCATAACAGTGTATCAGTTCATTTCAGTATTCATAAACTGTATTAACTCCCCGTGATTGGAAATTCCATCTCGTTTGTGATGAGCGTGGCAATCGTCTATGAACTATGTCATCCAATACTTTTGTTCTTAGAGGTGATGTAGAAAAAAAGAACACAAATTCCAATTAAATGAGCAAAAAAAATCCAAACAGATGCATTAATTGCACCTGCACTGCTCATTATAAGGTTAATCCTATGTGAACATAATTTGCCAAAGAATATTTATCTTTAATTATTTTTTGTACCCCATTCATACCTCCGCTCATGATTGACGCTCCCTAGTAACTCTGCGCGATCAACTTATTTGGTGTGTCATTAATTAATGGATTAATTTAAATTAAAATGCAATTTGCTATTGAAATGGCATTGTGTCCGGGAGGATTTACAAATTTCCAAAATCTTTCTACTGGCTTACTGGAGGCAATGTATTGTAGAATAATGACCAATTGAAATTCGTTAGCAACATCGGTAGTTTCGTCAGCAATTACAGCTACATAATTCGTTTTTTTTTTATTTCTTTAGCCACTTCTTCATGGTAAACGCCAAGCATGCAGTCCAATAGTTCGTTCCGTATGGCCTTAGAGGTCCCTTTAAATACTGTTGCTTTGTTGAGATGTTCCTTTAAATCTGCATCTAATTCAGGACTAAAATCTATCAATTCTCGGAACACTCCTTTATTTTTGGATTCTTCGTTTTCATCATGTCCGCGCAATGCTAATTCTAATGCACCACAAAATCTAATACAGTTAATAATGATGTTTAAAATATATCTGTTTTTATCAACTTGTTTATTGTGGGTAATAATATTTTGTCTATAAGCAGAATTTAATTGAGTCAGTATATTTGATTTTCCAAGCAAAGAATAACTAAAAATATTATTTACATGGGCCTTACTCTTTTCATGTGTTTAAATTTTCTCATAAATGTGTACCAAATTAGTTACACCATGCACCGTCCACGAAGAATCGCTCCCGAACAAAACACAAACAAAACAAAAAATATGCGTTTTTTCATCACATCCACAAATCCAGTTATCTTTTAAGTACGAATTCCGGTTAAACTTTCTTATCCGGCCTTTGAAGTTTGACGAACTTGAGGTGGAAGCCTTCTGCGTTTTTGTTATTTCCAAATCGGGAAGAGGTCTCCCAAGTTCCTTTATTTGGATTTTTTTCTCAACTCAAATATTCTAACTAACTACCTAACAAACAAAAATTCAGCACGCATAAAATGTCAAAAGCAATACGCCGAACTCGCCGAACACGCGATTGAAACAATACTATTCTAACTATTAATTCCGAGCCGCTTGAAACGTGGCCCCGTTTGAATGTATAAAAAGCGCTTTCTACAAGCGAATGGCGTGACCTTTAGTAAACTTTTACAATGAAAATTAAATATTGTAATGGCTGTATAGCTATAGAGTTTAGTGTCTCTTCTATTTTATGTTACTTTGGTGACTGGTGACAATTGATAGATGACGACTAGATGAATAAAGATATTTAAAACCAAGTGTGGAATGTTTTAATACAACTATAAAATACAACTAAAACATGGTGTCAGGTGTAAAAATATAACAATAAAAAGTGTGACTATACACGGTATAAACAGCCTCTCAGCTGTTTAGAGATTTAATTTATTCAGCCAACCTAACCTAAAAAACACGTGTTGCACGTGCAGCGATTATAAAAGGAAAAAAAATACCAATTTTTGGAACCATGGATAATAACTTCAAGCCACCAAGCCCATTATTCGATGGAGGTAATAATCCTCAGGACAACTGGAAATTGTGGAAGCAAAAATTCCAAATATACCTCACTGCAACTAACAAACTGTCTGCATCAAAGGAAATAAAAATAGCTACCCTTTTGAGTTGTATAGGGGACGAAGGAATAGATATATATAACTCTTTCACCGAGGACCAACAATCTACATTAGAGAAATTAATAAAAGCTTTTGATGATTATTTTCTACCGAAAAAAGTTATTCCAATGGAAAGCTTTAAATTTTACACAATGGTCCAAGGAGAGAATCAGACAATAGATCAGTTTCTAACGGAATTAAAAAAGCAAGCCAAACTGTGCGATTTTTTTTGTGTTAAAGATGGATGTAATGAATCCTTTGAAGAACGTATGATAAGAGATAGACTGATAGTAGGTATCAGTTGCCGAGAAAGTCAACTAAGATTGCTCAGAGAGCCAGATTTAACAATAAAAAAGATAATAGATTATTACAAAAGCATAGAACTAAGCAAAATACATGTTAAGATGTTAAACAAAGAAGAAGAGGTGAACTATGTAAAAAGTGTGAAAATCAAATGTAGGAAGTGCCTATATGAACATTATACAGGAAAGTGCCCAGCGAGCGATAAGCAATGCAATATTTGCAAGAGAACAGGACATTTTTCCAAAGCGTGTTTTTTTAAGAAGACAGATCAATGTGAGAAGTCTCCAAGTACATCATCAAGAAATATAGATAGTCGAGAAAAAATGGACCATAATAAAAAGGTAAGAAGTCTAGAATATGAAGAAGTGGAGCCAGAAGAGGAGCCAGAAAATATAAACTTTAATTTATATGTAAATGAATGTAATGGAGGTAATCACTTATCATCACCTTGGTATGAAACAATTGTTGTCCAAAATACTAAAGTAAAATTTAAACTGGACTCTGGTTCAGATATTAGCATTTTACCCAAAAAAATATATGAAAATATATTTAATAAAAATTCTCTTAAAATATCGAAGGTAACCATTGTATCCTACGGGAATTTTAGATTTAAACCATTAGGTGAAGTCATTTTACCATGTCTTTATAAAGATGTTTCTTTAAACATAAAATTTATTGTTGTAGATTGTAATTCAGAACCGTTGTTGGGGTTGGATGATTGTCTTAACCTTAATTTAATAAAACGTGTAGATTACTTACAATTAGCAAAAACTAAAAATGAGATTTTTTCAAAATACAAGGATGTTTTTGAGGGTTTAGGGAAAATACCAGGGGAATGCAACATAGAATTGCAAGAAAATGCAATACCTGTAGTACAATGTACAAGAAAAATTCCTCTCTCATTACATGATACCTTAAAAGAGATCCTGATAAAAATGGAACAACAAAATATAATTGAAAAAGTTGATTATCCAACTGACTGGGTAAACAGTCTTATGATAGTGCAAAAACCTGACAAATCATTGCGTCTTTGCATTGACCCGAAACCTTTGAATACTTATATCAAAAGAGAACATTTTCAAATTCCAACAAGCCAAGACATAATAAGTAAACTTTCAGGTAAATCAATTTTTACTGTAATTGACATGAAAAATGGGTTTTGGCAACTAATGCTAAATAAAACTAGCTCAGATTTAACAACTTTTAATACGCCATTTGGCAGATACAAATTTAATAGAGTTCCTTTTGGGATTAGTTGTGCGCCTGAGTTATTTCAAAAAAAAGTGTATGAAATTTTTAGTGGAATCGAAGATGTCCACATATATTTTGATGATCTAATAATAGCTTCTAAGTCAGAAATAGAACATGACAAACATTTGCATGAAGTATTCCAAACAGCACGCTGTAACAATATAAAATTCAATTTTAATAAATTTCAATACAAACTACCGGAAGTTAAATTTATGGGTTATTTAATATCGCTTAATGGAGTGAAACCAGATAGGGACAATATAGAAGCAATAAATACTATTGAAACACCTAAAAATAAATCAGAAATTTTAAGAGTTTTAGGTCTGGTCAAATTTTTTTCCAAATTCGTTCCTAACCTTTCTGCATTAACGTCTAATCTAAGAAACTTAACAAGAAAGGATATAAAGTTTGAATGGTCTCAAACACACAATGATGAATTAAATCGCTTAAAATATCTAATAACACATTCCCCAGTCCTTAAAATATTTAATCCTAACCTAGAAATAACAATTCAGTGTGATGCCTCAGGTGATGGTTTGGGCTGTGTGTTATTACAAGAAGGACACCCAGTATCTTTTGCATCTCGCACTCTGACGAAAGCAGAGAAACGATATGCTCAAATAGAAAAAGAGCTGCTGGCTATATGTTTCGCTTTTGAAAAATTTCATTATTTTGTCTATGGGTATCCAGTAATAGTACAGAGTGATCACAAACCACTGGTTCCAATATTTTCTAGAAACCTAGATAGAATTAGTACTAGACTGCAGAGAATGATGCTAAAATTACTGAAATACAACATAAAAATTGTTTATTTGCCAGGTAAGGATATGTTAGTTGCAGATATTTTATCCCGTTCATTTATTAAAACTGAAGTAAAAGATGACCCTGAAATGGAATATATAGTTCATGCGCTTTATAATAATATTCCTGTATCAAAAGAAAAAAAGGAGTTATTCAAAAATGAAATCAGTAAGGATAAAAGTCTAAGTCAAGTAAAAAACTTTTGTTTAACAACCTGGCCACTCAGCAACAAAAACTTAAGCACAGACCTAAAACACTACTATAAATTAAAAAATAATATTTATTTATCAAATGACATTTTATTTTTGGATACAAAAATTATAGTCCCTGAATCTCTAAGAAAAGAAATGCTATTACTTATACACGAATCACACTTTGGCATTCAAAAATCTAAAGCTAGAGCAAGACAAATATTTTATTGGCCAAATTTGACAATAGATATAGAAAATCTTGTTTCAAAATGCGAAACTTGTCAAATTCATCAAAGGTCAAACCAAAAAGAAACTCTAATCAGTCATGCTATACCTGATAGGCCTTGGCAATATCTATTTTCTGACTTTTTTGAGTATGACTCTACTAACTATCTAGTCTTAGTGGATTCTTATTCAAATTGGGTAGAGGTCAGTGAAACTAAAACAAAAACTGCACATGATGTAATTAAGTTTTGCAAAGAAACATTTTCACAATTTGGTGTGCCAGATAAACTATTTTCAGACAATGTTCCTTACAATTCTAAGGCTTTTATGGCATTTGCTAAAGAATGGAATTTTGAAATAGCGTTTAGCAGTCCACACCATCATCAATCTAATGGTTTAGCTGAACGCTACGTAGGGATTGTCAAACAGATGTTAAAAAAGGCTAAAAATAAATCTGATCTACCTTTATTCCTAATGGAATATAGGAATACACCATTGCCTAACATGAATTTCTCTCCATCCCAATTATTATTGCATAGGGTTCTCAAAACTAAAATTCCTACTTCTGTTGAAACCTTAAAGCCTGTCATTATAGATCCTAGAATAATTCAAAATAAAATAGAATCTAAACAAAAAAGCCAAAAACATTTTTATGATAAAAATGCCAAGGATATTTCAAAATTACAGACTGGAGAAAATATCCTAATACAAAAAGGTAAAATCTGGGAAAGAGGAAAGGTGGAAGATGTTGTGAATGACCGTTCTTATATAGTTAAGGACTCCCAAGGTAATATACTTAGGCGTAACAGAATATTTTTAAATAAAACTAATCTGCCTTATATTAATAACTCTTTATTATATGATGTTAATTTAAATATATTTGGACAGTCATCTAATGCTAACAACACTCTACCTATTGATAATTTGAATGACTCGATCGATATCACTGAAAATACTCCAGATGTTAATTCAATAGATAATACTAGTTATGTAACTTCTAGCAATGGTAATACAGAACCTACTTATGTATCGGAAGCATCAAATGAACCTGATTCATCCCCAATTATCAGCACTAAAAGACAGCGAAAGCTGCCTGGTCATTTACAAGATTTTGTAACAAATTTTAACTCAGATGATCAATCGGAAGATCAATCAGATGATTGTGATGCTTCTTCTTATACCTCATGTTCTTCATAAAAAAAAAAAAAAAAAGAAACGTGTAATGGCTGTATAGCTATAGAGTTTAGTGTCTCTTCTATTTTATGTTACTTTGGTGACTGGTGACAATTGATAGATGACGACTAGATGAATAAAGATATTTAAAACCAAGTGTGGAATGTTTTAATACAACTATAAAATACAACTAAAACAAATATATTTTAAAACAAATTAAATATTACAAAATTGAAGACTTACTGCTAGGTACCGCTGCAGATGTATACTATTTCTTATAGTTGAAGTCCATTCTTCTGGATTTTTGGCTAGCAAAGTGATCGATGACCAGATTATTAAAATTTGGAATGGACCGAATAAGTTTTTTTTCGATGGATAACATGGCTAACGCGCACACTCTATCTTGGCACATAGTGTTCCTTAAAAATGTTTTAATACGTTTTAGTGTCGAAAGACATCTTTCACTCTCCGCTGTAGTCATGGGAATTCTACACATGATAGTTAGCAGCTCCACAGATTCCGAAAATGTAATTGTCAAATTGTTCTCAAAGAACATTTTTTTTAATTTTAAGCTATTTACGTTTGGAAATAAACTACACACAGTTTTAACGTCCTCTTTTGGAAAACAACCTCGGTAGTCTTTAAATTTTTCACTATCAAATAAACTTGCAATTGTTAGGTGGGTAGTAAAACTAAAACGTTCATTTACCTGCACTACTATTGTATCACAAATTTCTTTACATATCCTTAAATTAGGAATGGGGTCCTCCTTTTCAACAAACTGTCTCTTCTTGCTTGTACTTGGACCTGATTGGGTGTTGTCGTTTAAGTTTAGTTCTTGTGGATCTTGTTGTGATTGTCATTCTACATGAATTAGCGTGTCTATATTATTTCTAATATTTTAAATAGCTATTGCAAAATTTGATATTGTTTCTCTTAACCTTGAAAGCATCCAGCTGTCTACTTTGCAGTTGATCAAAAAGTATATCGCAATTTGGCATTATTTTGCTGAAGAAAAATAACCAGAAATTAAAATCGATGTCTTTCAAAAAATTTATCAACCTTTTAGTCTGATTAACAGTTTTTTTATCGAATTCTGTGTTCATAATTTCTTAGAGACATTTAATCAAATCCTCTTTATAAACATAAATAGTTTTGACTCCACCTTGTAGAAGCCGAACAATGTAGCCGTTTTTTTACAACCCTGTCCAAAACGCTTGTTCTTTTTGTAGAGCGGGAGAAGTAAGCAGAAAATTCAGAGAGATTGGCAAGCCTTATCTATTGAGCAACACTTTTCAATTATTAGATTTAATTGGTGCGCGTAGCAGTAAATATATTGGGCATTTGCATAGATGTTTTTAATTTTAGCTTGTACCCCTCCAACAATACCACTCAGTACGGAAGCACCATCGTAACTTTGTGCTATTAGTTTTTCAGGTGCTTTGTCAATTCATAGTTCACTTAATACCTCCAGAATTGCCGCCGAAAGCCCGTCTGCAGTGTGATCCATTGGTCTCAAAAAACTCAAAAATCTTTCGTAAATCCGACCGTCTCTTACATATCTGATTATCAAAACCATCTGCATTTGAGTTGATGCATCAGTTGTTTCATCAGCCTGTATGGCGATATACTTAGCAGCCTGAATATCTTTTTTTTATTATGTCTTGACAAACGTGTAAAATTGAATCGAGCAATTTATTTTGAATGGTTTTTGATTTACCTTGAAACAATTTGTTTTTTGTGTCGTTTAAGTGTGCCTCTAACACACTGCCTATTTCAGCCATTAAATTAACTAAACCTCTGAAAATGCCAGGCTTTTCTGAAGTTGACATTTCGTCATGCCCTCGCAAGACAAGCTCAAAAGCTCCACAAAATTTTATGCAGTCAATTAATTTAAACAATATGTAACGGTTGCTGTCAACGACCTTATTATGTTTTTTATAGAATCGCGGTAAGCACTACTCAACTGACTACGAATGTCCACTCGACCCAACATACTTATCTCCAGTTCATGTTCTAAATGTTTTTGGAAACCACGTGGGATTTCGCTTTGCTGTCCAAATGTTTCAAATCACTTACCCCGTGCTTAATCCAACTAAAGCCACCCACACTAGATTGTTTGCCACTGGATGCCAAATTACACGGAAAACAATAAAATTTGTTGGTTACTTCGCAACCACACAGCCACGAATACTTCTCGTAAATTGTTCTATTAAAACTACGTTTAAACGTACGTTTTTGTGTAATATTTATTTGCTCAATCTGCAAATTAGGCATCGGCCGCCCGAGAGTCTTTGCCGCGATTTTGTCATTAAACGATAACGCACCGTTTAAAATATTTTGTACGGAATTCCCCGCAGAATTCATAATAGTGAAATAACAATTACCTATGTATTACACTTATCAAAACGGATTACCGAAATTTACGGCCGCCACTGACTTAAATTCTGAACTCCCAGGATCACTGCTAGAACTCATAGCCTATTTCACAGCTTACCATGCAGAACAAATGTTTCTAAATTCTCTCCTCTTAACGAACTCATCAATAATTATTTGTCATTTGAATCACAGCTTGATATTTTTTTACTAGTGTTAGACAACTTAAAAACTTTTTCTAGTTAAGTAATGTGTCCATAATTAACGATAGTATTTTACCAATTGTGTTTTTTGTTTTTAATTTTGCTTTTTTCGTGATTAGTTATTTATTTGTCTTTAACGGTACAGTCGTTCCTAAACATCTACTTTTTTCCTTTTATGTTTTTTTTTCAGTGAGTATTTAGATGCAACTGGTTGCCATTTTTATTACATACATTAATTTTGTTTTTTGTGGATTTTCAAAAGAAAAACAATAAATAAAAAAATATCACGATTCCTGTTACTGGATAAGCCATCACCACTGATCTGTATTAGAGACAACGCACCACCTCCATGAATACGACGATGCATTTTCATACGTTATGTTGTATAAGTATTATTGCTTGTTAAAAAATCTGATGTGTCCAACACATGACTTTCCTATCTAGTTAACCTATTGCAGCATCTCTAAAAATGTTTAGAGGATAAACTAAATATATACATTTTCCACATACATCCACCTCCAAACATATTTCTATAGATATTCATTGAAAACGAAAATACTGAAAAATTTAAATTTAACACTTTTCCTCCAATTTTTCCATTACGGTCCATTTTAGAAAAGTCATTTAAAAACAAAAATTATAAAGATCGATATCGCAAACAACTTTTAGTTTAACAATTTCCTTAAAAAACAGAATTTTGCACATTTTGTCAAATTTCTCGAATACGGACCATTTCAGGAAAATTTGACATAGAACAAAAATTATAGATAATAATATTGTAAGTAACTTTTATTTGAAGAATTTTCTTCCCCAAACGTAAATAACGAATATATTCCATAAAATATAAAAATGACCACCAATAAAGTACCCCCCCCCCCCCCCCCCCCCCCCGAATGTTCCGACTCTGTCCAAACCCTAATCAGTTCACCTCAGGTCGAAATAAAACTTAAGTTTAAAATTTAATGTTTTTTCCTTTATCCGTTTTTGAGTTTTCTTCAAAATTCGAAATTTACACATTTTCTCAAATATCTCGAATACGGTCCATTTTAGAGAAATTATGTATAGAATAAAAATTATAAAGAATTATATTACAAACAACTTTTATTTGAACAATTTTTATAAAAAATTATTTTTTTTACATTTTGTCAAATTTCTCGAATACGGACCATTTTAGGAAAATTTTGCATCAAACAAAAATTATAGATAATTATATTAGAAGTAACTTTTATTTGAAGAATTTTCTTCTCCAAACGTAAATAACATATATTCCATAAAATATAAAAATGACCACCTATAAAGTACCCCCCCAGATGTTCCGACTCTGCCCAAAATCTAATCAGCTCATTGGACGCTAGAACAAAGCTTAAGTTTAAAATTTGGTGTTTTTCTGTGTATCGGTTCATGAGTTATGCGTTATACAGACACACACACACACACACACACACACACACACACACACACACACACACACACACACACACACACACACACAGACACACACACACACACACACACACACACACACACACACACACACACACACACACACACACACACACACAGACACACACACACACACAGACAGACATCATCGCGAAAATAGTCAAAACGGATTCAGGGGACCTCAAAACGTAAAAATCCGTTGAAAACTCGAGGTCGAAAAAAATCATGATTCCTATACTTTCCTTATATCTGTATACAGATAGGAAAGTAAAAAAGAATAACGTCTATGGTATATTTTATCAAAAAATCTGATGTGTCCAACACATGACTTTCCTATCTAGTTATTACAGGCTTTTTCCGTTTATTGTGTATAACCTATTGCAGCATCTCTATAAATGTTTAGAGGATAAACTAAATATATACATTGTCCACATGCATCTACCGCGAAACATTTTTCTATAGATATTCATTGAAAATGAAAATACTGAAAAATTTAAATTTAGCACTTTTCCTACAATTTTTCCATTACGGTCCATTTTAAAAAAATCATGTATGAACAAATATTATAGAGATCGATATCGCAAACAACTTTTATTTCAAGAATTTTCATAAAAATCAGAATTTTGCACATTTTGTCAAATTTCTCGAATACGGACCATTTCAGGAAATTTTTACATAAAACAAAAATTAAAGATAATATTAGAAGTAACTTTTATTTGAACAATTTTCTTCTCCAAACATAAATAACAGATATATTCCATAAAATATAAAAACGGCCTCCCATAAAGTACCCCCCCAGATGTTCCGACTTTGTCCAAAATCTAATCATTTCACGTCAGGCCGAAATAAAACTTAAGTTTAAAATTTATTGATTTTTTCTTTATCCGTTTTTGAGTTTTCTTCAAATTTCGAAATTTACACATTTTCTCAAATATCTCGAATACGGTCCATTTTAGAGAAATTATCTATGGGACAAAAATTGTAGAGAATTATATTACAAACAACTTTTGTTTGAACAATTTTTATAAAAAAATAATTTTTTTTACATTTTGTCAAATTTCTCGAATACGGACCATTTTAGGAAAATTTTGTATAGAACAAAAATTATAGATAATTATATTAGAAGTAACTTTTATTTGAAGAATTTTCTTCTTCAAACGTAAATAACAGATATATTCCATAAAATATAAAAAAGACCACCCATAAAGTACCCCCCCAGATGTTCCGACTCTGCCCAAAATCTAATCAGCTCATTAGACGCTGGAATAAAGCTTAAGTTTGAAATTTGGTGTTTTTCCGTCTATCGGTTCATGAGTTATGCGTTATACAGACACACACACACACACACACACACACACACACACACACACACACACACACACACACACACACACACACACACACACACACACACACACACACACACACACACACACACACACACACACACACACACACACACACACACACACACACACACACACACACACACACACACACACACACACACACACACACACACACACACACACACACACACACACACACACACACACACACACACACACACACACACACAGACACAGACACAGACACAGACACAGACACAGACACAGACACAGACACAGACACAGACACAGACACAGACACAGACACAGACACAGACACAGACACAGACACAGACACAGACACAGACACAGACACAGACACAGACACAGACACAGACACAGACACAGACACAGACACAGACACAGACACAGACACAGACACAGACACAGACACAGACACAGACACAGACACAGACACAGACACAGACACAGACACAGACACAGACACAGACACAGACACAGACACAGACACAGACACAGACACAGACACAGACACAGACACAGA